>WEKY01032056.1:144208-213138 GCA_013390045.1 Picathartes gymnocephalus | reverse complement strand
TCCCCACCCTCCCAGGGAAGGATTTCTCCCCAAAATACCATTTAGAACCTCTGGGAATCCCATCCCAGCCCCTCCCCACCTTCCCAGGGAAGGATTTCTCCCCAATTTCACATTTAGAACCTCTGAGAATTCCATCCCAGCCCCTCCCCACCTTCCCAGGGAGGGATTTCTCCCCAAAATACCATTTAGAACCTCTGGGAATTCCATCCCAGCCCTTCCCCACCTTCCCAGGGAAGGATTTCTCCCCAGTTTCACGTTTAAAGCTGTTCCTTGCATGCCTCATGTGGTGACACACGTCACTATGAACACCTTTCAGTGAGGATAATTGCCATTACTCATCCCCATCCTGAGCCATTCCCAGCAATGTTTATCCACTTGTTCTGCACCCACTTGCTCAGGGTTGGTTTTGCAGGGATTCTCCTGCTTTGGCAACGGGCGAGATTGATTATAGTGATTATTTTAATAGTTGGAATAAAGGAGTTTTAGACACTTGCCTTGCTTTCACTGCCAGGCATTACAAGGGTGTATTTATCGGGGGAATTTAGCTCCCAAAGCTGTGTTAAGGAATTCACCGTGCTCCCTGAAGTGTCAGAATTTACCTGTGGCCTTCACTCCCCTGCAGGGGAAAACGAGAACAGGGCAGGAAAAAGAGGCAAAATTGCAAAATGTTAATTCAGTAACAACTAACATTTATTTTTCTGTGATTCCACCTGACTCAAAGTATAAATGAGTAAGGCTGACGCAGTCCAGGCCATGAATTTTTTCCTAATCTAGTTGAGAATTCTCTCAAATTCCGTCAACACAACGCACAGTTTCCCTCAGAGCCATTACAAGACGCTCAACCAACCCAGGCAAATCAACAGAACACGGCGAGGGGAGCTCAGCACCTTGGAATTAAATCGTCCTGGAAACCAAATGGCTGCCCCCAAATCCCCAGAGCAGGGATGAGCCTGCCTGACGAACAACTTTTAATGAGTGTTGGAGCTCACTATATTTTAACTCTCACTCCCATTGTACTGCCTATGAATTCTCCTTTGATCATCTAGATTACAGCAAATTCTGGATTTAGCAGGAAACCAAGGACCTGGAATGGGAAAAAGGGAGGAATTAGAAATTCCTGCACATTTGGAAAGGCAGCAGATAGCCCTGGATTTTTTATTAGATCTTGATGGTTTGGGGTTTTTTTTCCTCCAGCGAGTCCAAGCTCTGTTTACACCCAAATTAGCAGTTCAAGGATGGTTCAGGTGCCAAGAGATGGTTTGGGATGCTGGGAAGAGAGGCTGAACAACTCATCTCTCCTGCCTCCCCCAGATCCCAGAGAAAGATAAAAGGCAGCACCATTCGGCACCACAGATAAAACCCTCCCGAGTTTTACAGGCAGGAAAAGTATTTTATTGGCACAGACTCTTTTTTACTAACCTGGCATAAAAGCTATCAAACTATATAAATAAACCTGGGGAATTATCTCCTCCCTCAGCCAGGACCCCGGCTGGGCTCTGAATGGATTCATTTTAAATGGGTTATAAATTTCTGATAAAGGATATTTCAGCTCCAAATTGCGGATTTTACGAGGCTTTCTCTGCTCTGCTCCTCCGCCTCTGCAGGGCACGGCTGGGCTCTCAGAGGGGGCTCAACCAGTGGGATTCGGGGCTGGGATGTGCCTGTCCCAGGAAAGTGCTGGGAGGGGGCTCAGCACCCTCTGGAGCTGAGGAAACCCCCTGGAATATTTCCCACACTCCGGGACTGCCCAGGTTTGAACCTCCAGGGACCAGAACTGACCCGGGCTCAGCTTTGCAGATTTGCTGTGGGGGTTCCAGGGACCTGAGGGGACAGGGGACACCCGAGCCAGGCTTGGGCTGCTGCTGTGCCAGGCTGGATTCGCTTTCCCCACTTAACTTTAAAGCAAATTCGGGAACGGAGCTGTTGTGGGGAGAAGGGAGGGAGATCCAGGCAGAAGCCCAGCCCTGCGCCTGGAGCACATAAGGACGGGCACTTGGGCAGGGAGAAGCCAGGTCAATTCCCAGAGCAAGGTGAGGATCGGGATGGAGGGATCACCCCTCTGCCCAGCTCCTCACCTGCTCCTTCCCCCCTTTTTTGTAGCAGAGAAATAAAGCTGGAACCAGGTCAGGGAACGAACCACCCGTGCCAGAAGTCCCAGCTCGGCTGAGAGGAAGATGTTGGGAGATTTGGGAGCAAAACCCCGGGGTGCTGTCGGGCAGAATGGGGCCCTTTGTCACCTCAGGTGTTCGTCATTGTCACCAGGGATGTTTTGCTGAGCTGCCAGTGCCTTCCCTCGGTACCCCCGCTCTCATTTTCCCCCGGAGCCCTCCCAGAAGAAGGGCAGGTGCTGATGAGTTTGTTGTTGTTGCTTCTGCAGGCTTTCAAATCCGTGCTCTCTCCTTTGGTCAAAAGAAGTTCTTTCATCCGCAGCCTTTTCAGACGTGCTCCGCTCGTGCTGCAAGGTTTAACAAGAGAGGAAATCTCATTAGCAGCTCCTCACCGTGCGCTGGGAGTGGCAAATTAAAACCCAGTCCACACACTTCAGACAAACCTGGCAGTGCTCCGCTCCCTTCCCTCCAGGAGCTGCCTGCCAGAGCTGCCTCTGCCGTACAAAGTCAAGCAGAGAGCCAAGCTCCCAAATTTCAGCAGCAGGGCAGGGATTTTTAACCATTTTTTATCTTTATAAAAGCCAGATCCAAACCACATCGGATTCTAAATCCCACTGGCCTCAAGGTCGTGTTGCAAAGTTGTTTTTCATGTGGTACCTGGGATTTTTAGGGGTTTGGTACCTGGGATTTTTAGGGGTTTGATCTAGGTAGGAACACCACCAGCAGATTTTTACTTTGATATTTCCCCACCACCTCCTCAGAGCTCTCCCAGCCCAGCTGCACTGGCACAGGCACCTTCCAGATGGTTCCCAGCGGGAATTTTCACCTGGAAACAGCTCCAGTGTTTTAAGGAAGCAGGATACTCGCAGAGGGAGGAGGGGTGACCTTCCCTGCCACCCTGGCGCTGAATTATTTGGTGTTTCACCAAAGCCCTCCAAGGAAATCCAGTGGAGCAGACCTGGGAGCACCCATCCCTTATGGAAAGGACTTGAAATTATCTCATCCCTGACTCCTAAACCCCCTCTGGATCTGCTTGAGTACCACAGACCTGGGAGAATCCATCCCTTATGGAAAGGACTTTAAATTATCCCATTCCAGACCCTTAAAGCTCCCTGGATTTTCCTGAGCACCCCGAGGAGTCCTGGGAACATCCACTCCTTAAGGAAAGGACCTCAAATTCTCCCATTCCAGAGTCCTAAACCCCCCTGGATTTTCCTGAGCACCCCGAGGAGCTCTGCCCTGCCTGGGAAATCAAAACCCTGAGAGCTGTTCATCTGAGAGAGCCCGAATAGTGGGGGGAGCAGCCAGGAATTCGTGTTTTGGAAGACAATTTGATTTGATTGACTTTAAATAGAGGTTTCCCTCCCCGTTCATAATGAAGTGAAGGAAGCCAGAGGCAGAAATTGTAAACCCAGCCTGCCCATTGCTTTGGAAGCAACTTTAAATATTTCCCTCCCACAGCCAGTGCTGGCTCTGAGTAACAAATGACAGGCAGAGGAGAGCAGATGAGTATCTATTTATGCAGGAAAATGAAGTGTATGAATAGTTATTTTGAGGACAAATGTATTTTGACAGGTATCTAATTTCACTCTGTTGATTAAATGCACTTTCTTGCTTTCTGGAGTTGATGACTGGTTGGGTTGTTTTTTTATTATTTGCAATCTTCGTCGGTGGAAAAAAAGAAGGGAAAAAAAAAAAACCACCCTGAAAATTATATTTGTCAGACATCAGAAAGCAATTCAATTTATTGTCATGACAAATGTGTTTTAAAAAAAAAAATAAAATCAAATAGCCAGGCACTATTTATTCAACACAAACCCCAAATTAACAGGGAGTTGTGGTAAGGCACAAACACACGGGGAGGACCCTGTGTAATCTGGCCATGAAGGAGAGCCCACAAACGTCTTCCCAACTTGGAATTCCAAACAAAAATTTGGGGACACACAGCTGACTGTCCCCTGCTCAGCCAGGGCTGCCCTCCAACCCCTCCTGATGAACTCCCAGCGTCCCACTGACAGATTTTATGGATTTTCAATTCTTTTAATGAACTCAGTGCAGTTCATTGTGCGAGACAAAGGGCACAAATCTTTCCAGGCGCTGCCTGGCTTTATTCCAGATTTTCCCAGAAAAATCAGCACTCACACCCCCCAGCATCTCCTGCTGATCTCCCCGTTCCTAAACCCCACAAACCATCCCAGAGCAGCTCCCTGGCCGGGGTTTTCCGAGGAAACAGAAGCCACGAGGGCTCAGAGCAGCCCCAGGGCGGGGAGGGAGCTGTGCCAGGGCACAGGGAAGCGGGTGAGGGCACGGCATGCTGCTGCAGGATCCCGGTGTCGCTTAGCAACCCCTCACGGGCAATTCCTGGCACTGGGATGTGCCTGAGCCTCTGCTGGGGCTGCGGAGGTCACTGCTGGCCGGGAGTGACCACGGGCAGCCCTGTCCTGGCTCTGTCCCTCCAGCACAGCCCCGTGTCCGCACAGCCAGGGCTGCTCCTCCAGCAGCACAGCCCCGCGTCCCCATCCTGGCCGTGTCCCATCAGCCAAGCCCCGTGTCCCCATCCTGGCTCTGTCCCCGCAGCTGCCCAGCCCGGGGGTCACCTCCGCTGCCCGAATCGGGGCTCTCTCATCAGCCAAGCCCCGTGTCCCCACAGCCAGGGCTGCTCCTCCAGCAGCCCAGCCCCGTGTCCCCATCCTGGCTCTGTCCCCGCAGCTGCCCAGCCCAGGGGTCACCTCCCCTGCCCGAATCGGGGCTCCTCCAGAAGAAAAGCCCCGTGTTCCCATCCTGGCTGTGTCCCATCAGCCAAGCCCCGCGTCCGCACAGTCAGAGCTGCTCCTCCAGCAGCCCAGCCCCGTGTCGCCATCCTGGCCGTGTTCCATCAGCCAAGCCCCGTATCCCCACAGTCAGAGCTGCTCCTCCAGCCCCGTGTCCCCATCCTGGCTCTGTCCCCGCAGCTGCCCAGCCCGGGGGTCACCTCCCCTGCCCGAATCGGGGCTCCCCCAGCAGCCCATCCCCGTGTCCCCACAGCCAGGGCTGCTCCTCCTCCCTCCCTGCTCCACATCTGGACAGCGGCTGCAGGATTTGGGTTTCCCCCCGGAGAGCAATCCCAGCTCCCAGCTGCAGAGCTCCCCTCCCACAACGGCTTTGAAAGCAAAGCAGAGTAAAATCGTCGAGCTGCTCTGAGCCCAGCCGGCAAATCCGAGTGGTTAAAGCAGCCCTGTCCCCACCCTGCTCCCAGCTTTTGGCAGATTTTGGGATCCATATCCTTTTTCCAGCCCTCTCCCGGCACATCTGCGCTGCTGACAGCACCAGGCTCCCTTCAGGCACCCCCTGCAACACTCCAGATGGACAGCCAGTCACTCCCACTCCTCAGGAGTGATCCACATTGCTCTCCCCTTCTGGCTTTAGTGCTTAATCCCAAACATTTATCATATTTCACCCCAAGCCTCCCACTCCCAAAAGTGTGCTCCTTCTTCCCAAAAGCCGATTTTTCTCCGCCATCTCTTTCATTATCTGCTCTGCAGCAGCGTCTCCAGCTGGTCCCTTCAGCTCTGCTGTGGGTGGTGCATCCCTCTGGAGCAGGAATTGTCCCCCGGCTGGTGCAGGGAGGATAATTGCGACATCCTCGGGACACTCCGTGCCCGAGAGCTGAGGGTGGGAAGGAACAATCCTGTGAAAAGCTGATTGAGCCACCCGCCACTGCCACCCCAGCCACCTTCCCTGGAGAGCAGGGACAGGCACATCCACCCAGGGTTTGGTGCCAGCTCCAGAAAAACCTCCTTTTGACCTCATTCCCATCTCTGATTTCCCACTTTTCCACCCAGGTCTTGGTGCCAGCTCCAGAAAAACCTCCTTTTGACCTCATTCCCATCCCCGATTTCCCACTTTTCCTTGCTTTTTGGAGAAGCAACAAGACCCTGATGCTGGTCAGAGCAGGGAGCGTTTATTTGTGGCAGTTCCAATGGCACTGACCCTGCAGGAACAAGGACAGGACGATTCCCTTCCCTTCACCAGGAAAAACCCAAAGAGCAAATCTACTGCTTTGCTTTCAGGGCATCACAGCTCCGTGTAAGCACTGCCTGCTCGGGTCCCCTGCAGTTTTATTGCTGTTGTGGCCAGGTTTTCTTAATCCAAAAACTGACAATCAGGAAAATTCCACTTTTTCTGAAGGAATAACTGCCAAAAAAAAACCCCAAAAAATCCCGATTACAACTGCAAAAGCAAACCCACCGGACACCGAGACAAATCTGGGCTGCTGAGCCCAGCGTGGAGAAGCCCCGAGGATCCCAATTCCCGTTTTCTGCCCCAGAAAAGGGCTGGAGCGGGCGATGCTGGGCGTTGCCGTGGTTACCGCACGGTGTCGCGTAGCAACGAGCTAAGCCGAGCATCACCGAGGCGTTCTCGCCTCTTCTGAATCCCTTCCCCCGGTGCATCCAGCCAAGTTCGCTGGATTTGGAAGGAACGAGGGTTTGTCTTTACAAACAAGCTCTGGGCCTGCTGTGGATGAGACTGGCACTGAGAGATACAAGAAACAAGGGGAAGAATTCCACCGATGGATGAATGGAATGGAAGAGATCTGTCTTTACAGATGAACTGCAAGTCCACTGATAAATGAAATTGTATATTGAGAGATGAACGAAACAACGGGGAGAACCATGGATTCCAGGAATTAAAAGAAGAAAAATGTAAAAGGGCGGGGTTACACATTAGAAGGGAATGCCAGGTACAAATCCCTACTTTATTCCCCTCATTTTGCCTGGCCTCTGTTCCAGCTCAGACTGACAAGGCACCGCTCTAGCTCTCTCGGGAGCAGGAGCAGCCTGGATCCCCCACCCTCCATCTACTTTTGGGTGCTCTGTGACATCTACTGCTGTTGCTGCTGCTCTGCTGTGAGTGTCAAGCTGGGCTATTTTTAGCTTTCTTACAGTGAAAGGAAGATTAAGGGAGACAACTTGTGTTCATTACGGTCTCGAGAGCAATTCCCAGCCATCAGCCAGTGCCTACATCAATTCTTTTATTAATTGGAGTGCAGCACTCAGGCCGGGAACATGTGCCTGCACTCTCGGCTGCACGCTGGCCTCAGCCTAGAGCCATTTAATTGCCTCCATTAATAAGCAATAAGGCTCTTAAGAGCAACAATTTCCTTCTGCTGATCATTTTCTGGGGCTTCCCAGACAGAAAATGCTCTCTTTTTAACTGGTCTGGGAGGATAAGAGCCGTGGATCGTGGAGGAAATTTCAGGCAGCTTTAATGGGCAGGATGTTTTTGATGCAGATTCTGCTGCACTTTGTGGGTTTAATTGCACAAGAAATGTGCATAACTAAAATCCCAGCCTGGGACTCTGGAAAACTTTAAATTAAGGATGGCTGAACGTGTGAAAGAAGGGCATCTCAAATATTGATGGGGAAAAGGAGGTGTGGAGGTGAAATTTGGGGCAGTGACAGCAAAATCCCCCCAAAGGACAGCTCAGTCTTGGCATCAGCTCCTTCCTGGCTGGATTTAAGGACAGGTAACTCTGAAAAACCCCATCAAAAAATGGCTTTACAGGGCTGCAATAAAGTGCTTTTCATCTCTCAGGTTTGGAGCTTTTGGGTTCTGTGGTTTCATTTTTGTTTGCCCGTTTTTTTAGGGAGGATCCCAGCCCGGACCTGTTGGATATTTGGATATCCTGAGTGATGAGTGAAGCCTCCCAGGCACACAAAACCCCCTAAATCCTCCGGGGGGATGATCCAGGCTCTCCCAGATCCCAGAGCCGCCTTTCCCAAGGAAATCAATCCCCAGCAAAAAATGCAGGAGGGAAGGATTGGGTTGGATACTGCAGGATTTCACCCCCCCAGGTCAGTTTTAGGCACTAATTAAGAAATAAGCAGTAAAAAAAGAGTTCTTGGAGGAGATTTTACCCAAAATCAGAAAGGCCAGGATGTAAAATGCTGCTGAAAATGGTTTTTAAGAGAAATTTGGCAAAGGAAAAATCCTGGACAAGCCTTCAGAGGGTTCTTGTCAGGAGGAAGATATCCAAGACTATTTAAAATTATAAAATATCTGCTTGCTTTTCAATGATAATGGTCCCAGGAATGGCTGATCTTATACACTGTCTGGAAAACGCTTTTGATGTAACAAGACAAGAAAGGTTTCAAGATGTTGCTGCAAAATTCATGAGTGTTTTTGAGGCACAGGCAAAAATAAGAGTCAATTTAAAAATACCCTGGTTTTCTTAGCAATAAAAAAAAATCTAAACCAGTTCCTGGCATGGAACTGCACTGAAAACTCTCTCTCCATGAGGAAGAACACAGAAACCCAGAAAAATCAGAACTCGCAATGCTCCTGTTGGGATTTATCTCTGCTAAGAGATCACAAAACATGGGCTCGATGAGGTTTCCAGGCCACGCTCCCATCCTTAAAAAGGCTGCTTAAAAAAGGAGTTTGTGCTGGGAGCCCCCAGCTCCTGCTGAGCACTGCACACACCCCCAGCAAAAAAACTGAGGGCGTTGGAGCCACTGGAAGAGCACCTGGGGACATTTCCCCAGCCCTGTGATGCCACCAAAGCAGCAATCCAAGGGTCCAGCCCCAGCCTGAGATGCTCTAAACTGGAATTTAATTAGGTCACTCCCCAGATATATCAAGCACAGATGTCCAGATTCAGGAGATTACAGATTTATTGGGCATTGATTAAATGAAAAAAAAAAAATAATCAAATCAGAGTCGCAGCTGAGTGCTGCAGCCATGTGCCAGCTCTCCCTGAGGGCAGCTGAAGCAGCCTATAATTAATATTACACAGTCCTGACAGGCGAGATAAAAGTTCTGGCCAGGCCAGGGTGTAATTTAGGATCTATTTGTTCTCCAGCAGAATTTATGAACTCGAGCAAAGCCAGCACGGGCAGATCCGTGGCTGATTTCCCTGCTAAGGGTGTCAGGAGCACTCTGCACGTGCTGGTTTTTTCCATTTTTGTGGCCAAAAGCTCCTCCGGCACCAGCACAGCTGAAAATCCAGGGAGAACTTCCCATGGATGGACCCCATCCCTGCCTGGGGAGCCACAGCAGCTCCTCCTGACCTGGACAGAGCGAGAGGAAAGGTCAAAATCGGGCTCAGGTAGAGCTCAGGTGAGCCCAAAACTCCTCTGATGTTTTTCTCTGGGCTCCACGCTCACTGAGTAAATTTCTTTTGGAGCAAATAAACGCCTTTGTGATGGATTTAGCTGGGGAAAAAAAAATAAAATAAAATCTCCCAAACAATTGCTGTTTGATCTGTTCTAAGGGACAGGAGCTGCTCAGTGGGAATTTGGGATAATTCCCACCTCGGCACGTGCTGACTCAGCTCTTCCCCCTATTAGCAGAGACTTTGGAGCCAATAAAAAAAATATTTACATCCAGGCAGCGTCTTCCTCATGCTCGTCCTCTCCCACTCACTGCAAAGAATTTATCAGCAGGGGGTTCCAGCCCGGGGGTCACCGGTTTTTTTGTGGTTTTTTTTTTTTGGTGTTTTTTGTTTTTTGTTTCTTGGGGTTTTTTTGTGTGTGTTTGTTTGTTTGTTTGTTTGGGGTTTTTTTTTGTGGGGTTTTTTTGGGGGGGAGGGTTCTGCTGGCAGGGAAAGCCCCCCTCCCCTGGCAGCTCCCGAGGATGCTCAGCCCAGCCCTGGGTCCGCGGTGACATCTCAGAGCCCGGGCAGGAGGTGCCCGGGAGTGCAGAAAACCTGGAGGGAGGAAGAATTGTTGGAATTTCTGGGAGTTTTCCTTTAAAAATCCAAGGAAATCCGACAGGCACCGGGGCGGGACCGTGGCTGAGAGCATTTTATCCCACACTCCACGCCTTGTTTTCCTCCTGGTCAGGCACCATTCCTGCTGTCCTTTCCACTCTCCTTGCCCTGCACCATTCCTGCAGCATTTAAATAATAAATTGCATGGCCACTGTGGGATTTATAGCACTCGGGGAAGGTTAGTCACTAAAGCACTGGATAATTCATACAAACCAACTTGGATCTTGCCGTGGGAGGATTTCATTGAGGGGAAAAAAAAATAATCACTCCAAAGAGTTTAGAAAATCCAAGGGTTGCCAGGGATTTGCAATATTTAAGTGCTGTGTGTGTTTAGAGTGAGAATGTGAGGGTGATTTATGCAGGGTGACTCCTTGGCTTTAGCTTTCAAACTTATAAACCAAATGATAATTATTATACCCCAGAAAAGGGCCAGAACGAGTGCCAGGGTAGGACAAGTTGCCTCTAAGGACAGAGAAAAAAGCCACCAAATATTCGACACAGAAGCCGCACTTACCCAAAATTCCCAATAAATGAGTTTGCACCTCCCAGCAGCTCAGCAATGATCACTGAAATGGGAAGAAATATCAAGAGCTGAAGTTTAAATAAGTATCTCTGATCAAAAAGAACTGGTTTACCTGGAAATTCCCAGCTCAAAGCAATCAGGAGAGAAAACCCGGGACAAGACAAACCCTGCTTCCCTCTAGGACAGGACAGCAATTCAGAAACACCTTCCAGGGAGCAGCACCCAGTGCCTGCACCAGGCTGGAGAGATGAACTCCAGCCTGCCGGGTTGAATTAATGTAATTCTGGCTGTAGAATCGGCTCTGGTGCCTCTTCAGCTCTGCTAAATGGAGCTTTGGTGCCCACACGGGCTCTCCAAACAGCGCCACTCATCACTTTGTCATTCCTGGACACTGCTGAACCCTCCCCAAAGGCAGGAGGACGAGCCCAAAACTGCTGAGCTGGAGCAAAGAGAACCACAGCAGAGGCACCAGGGCAAAGCCTGGAGCTCTTTCCCTTTTCCCCCTCCATCCTGGCAGAGTTTAAACTCCATGTGGGTGGTTCGAATCCCCACTGCTGCAAGTGCCTGCTCGGGGAAGGGCTGGGCACCGAAAGAGCAGCCGTGCCCCGGAGGCACCGGGGGTGTTTGGGTGACATTTCACCGGGCTCAGATGCAGCCCTGCCCCAGGAATGTCCCTGCCCCGGGCTCCCCTGGCCCCATCTGCACCGGGACAGGGGGCTTTTGTTATGAGGAGATATGTCCAAAATATCTGCGAGGGTGCCAGGGGTTTGCTCCCACTCAGGGAGGAGAGTGGGTGGGGAGTTTTCCCCAAATTCCTGAAGCAGTTCCACAGCCCTGTCCTTCTCCTTCTCCTGGGGGCTCCTGCTCCCCACATCCCTGTCCTGCTTTTCCTGAGGGGTTTTTGCTCCCCACATCTCTGTCCTTCTCCTTTTCCTGGGGTCTTTTCTGCTCGTCATAGCCTTCTCCTTCCTCTTCTCCGTCTCCTTCTCCTTCTCCTTCTCCTTCTCCTTCTCCTTCTCCTTCTCCTTCCTCTTCTCCTTCTCCTTCTCCTCTTCCTTGTCCTTGTCCTTGTCCTTGTCCTTGTCCTTCTCCTTCTCCTCCTCCTCCTTGTCCTTGTCCTTGTCCTTCTCCTTCTCCTGAGGTCTCCTGCTCCCCACATCTCTGTCCTTCTCCTTTTCCTGGGGTCTTTTCTGCTCCTCAAAGCCTTCTCTTTCTTCTCCTCCTCCTTCTCCTTCTCCTTCTCCTTCTCCTTCTCCTTCTCCTTCTCCTTCTCCTTCTCCTTCTCCTTCTCCTTCTCCTTCTCCTTCTCCTTCTCCTTCTCCTTCTCCTTCTCCTTCTCCTTCTCCTTCTCCTTCTCCTTCTCCTTCCCCTTCTCCTGAGCTCTCCTGCTCCCCACATCTCTGTCCCGTTCAGGACCCGTGCCACTGGAAAATCCCCTGTCACCCGTCCCTTCGCTGCCCTGTGGCCCCAGGGACACCCAGCGCCCCTGGCAGAGGGTGCAGGCAGGGCTGGAGCTGCTGCTGCCCCTTTCCTGCGGGAATCGGCTTCATCCAAGGCTTCCTTTCCCAGTTTCCTCCATGTCCGTGTGAGCAGTCCCACCCCTTTCAGCAAACATTTTATTTGCGGTGCCAGCCTGCCTTCGGTCCCCGGGACTGAGGTCCTTGTCACTTTGAAGATCCCAGCTATCTGACTGCTTTGAATTCATTTGTTTAATGAACCTCAGGGGGCCCCTGCACTAAAGCATTCCCAAACAAGTTCAGAGCTTTGCAGTTCCTCCACTAATTAGGGACTCCTTTGGGGCTAAACAGAAGAGGTTCTGCTGCTGTGTTTGAAGCCGGCAGAAAGCCAAGGCAGGGCTGAATCTGCAGCTCAAGTGAAGCATTTTTAATGTTTTTCCTCCTCTTTTTAAAATTTTTTTTTATTTTTTCCTCTCCCCAGGGAGTGCAGAGTTGCCAGGCACGAACACAAACGAGCAGGTCAAGGTGCTCTGAGACAGGGGAAAGGGTTTTTAGCAGATTCTGGATAAACCAGCCTGGTTCTGCAGGGTTTTCCTGCACTTGTGTCTCTTCATCCAGCCCTTTCCTCAGTGCCCGGTCACCCAGCCACTGTGGGAGCTGAAGCCCTGAGCTCAGAGCGCTCATGAGGAGCTGTCCAGGAGCAGCCGAGCTCAGTTCCAGCAAGATCAGAGCACAGACCACGCCTCGCAAGGCCGGCGACGGAGGAGCCAGCCCAGGCAAATTCCAGCCCGAGCCTGGCCCTTCCAGAGGGCTGAGATCAGAATCCCTGCCTGCTCCCGCCTATCGGCGTGTGATACAAATGTAAAAAAATGTAAATCAGGGGCGGAAAACGCCTTTCCAGGTGTGCTGGCCGGGCTGGGGGGATGCTGAGCCCTGCCCCGGTGCCAGCACCGGGACACCGGACCCTGGCACGGTGGGAGGCTGCTGCCATCTCCTGGGCAGCCCGGCTCCTCTGGGCACCTTCTCCCCCTTCCAGCTGCTCCCTCCTGTCCCAGATGCCACCGGCGGTGTCCCCTGCCTGCCCGGGGGCAGCTCGGGTGGCACTGAGGCAGAAGGCACCTCCCTGCCTCGGCATTGCGTGACAAACACGGAGAGGAACGAGGCGTGCGACACGGGGACAGGCGGGCCCGCTGGGCTCCGATGCCAGGCACATTCCCAGGAATCACGAACAGGTGGCAGCGAGGCACCTGCGCAGGCTCCTGTCCCCTCCGCAGAGCTGGGGACACCGCGGCTGCAGGTGGGGACACCAGGGGTCAGGCAGGAAAGCGGCAAAGGCAGCAGGGCAGCCAGAGTGGGGTTTATTCCAGAAAGGCTCTGCTGGCACAAAACGAGAGCAGAACTCCGCTCCAGCAGCCAGAGCTTCTCTGCATTTTGGGGAGAGGGGAGGTGCAGGAGGCAAAGAGAGCCCAGACCTCGCAGCTGCAGAGAGAACGAGCCCGGGGCCGCTGTTCCTCCTGCCTTTTGCCACCCGAGGAAGCGCAGAGAAGCAGGAGAATTCCCTTGTTAAGCTGCTGCCTGTGGGGAAGCACCTCTTGGCAAAACGTTTGTCCTTCCTGATTCCTTCTGCCCCTCCCTCCCTGTGAATTATGAGGGGGCTTTCAGCGCCTCATCCCTGCAGAGAACAATCCACCTTTTCTAATTCCAGCCCGGACAGAGCCCTCCCAGTGATGCCTGGGTTTGAGCTGGAGTGGAGGCCGGACAGAAGGAGAGGAATAAAGCAGGGATTTATTGCAAGGCCTTCCAAGGACACAGCCTGGCAATGCCAGAGCCCGGCTGCAGCCCTGCCAGGATGGGCCTCGAGATGGGCACAGAAAAGGGGCCTGGGCACGGGGTTTCACACTTGGAGAAGTTCTGCTCCATTTGCACCTTGAGCTGAACTGGCCAATGAATCACTTGGAATGATGAAGTTCCATCCTCCTTGCTTGGCTTCCTCTTTTTTATGTCATTGATGATTTTGGGCCTGAGGTTGGGAAGGATTGTCCTGGAATGTTGATCTGGAGAGAATTGTTGTGTCTGAGTGCCCTGGGAGGAGAACTCAGCAACACTGAATATGAAGCTGAGAGCTGCACACTGAAGCAGAACAGAAAAAACCAAAACAAGGCATCATTTTCCCCCTTTAGAGGCTCGGCAAGGCCTCTACCTTGTCGAGTCTCTATTCTAAATATCTACTAATAATAGGTATTTAATAACAGATAAGCATCTAACAATAATAAACAACTAACAGTAAAAACATCTGAAAGAATAAACATCTAATCGTAAATAAATACTTAACAATAAACGAACATCTAATACGAAGCTGAGAACTACACACTAGAGCAGAACAGAAAAAAACTGAAAACTTAAGGCTGGCAGGCTGGGATAAACCCTGAGAGCTGCAGATTCCTCCTGCTGCCTGTGGGAAATGCCACGGCAGGGCTGGCAGAGCTGGCAGGGCACCAGAGCTGAGGAGTTTCCCTGCAGCAAACCCAGCACACGTGGGGGCACTGGCAGCTTCCCAAGTGATGCAAAATTCATTCCACACCTAATTTGCAACTCCAGCCAGCCACAAGGCCCTGCCTGCCCTGCTGCCCTCTCTGCTTTGCCCTCCTGGCTGTAAGGCAGGGATGGGGTGGCTTTCTGGAGCTGCAGGGCAGAGCCCATCCCAGCACTGGGAACTCGCCCCACACCTCCGGCAGCACAAGGAACCTTTTCAAGCCAGCTCAGCAGTTCAAGCAGTAAAAAAAAACCCTGTTCATCCCCACATTTACAGAGAACACAATATTTGCAGAGCAGGCCAGTAAATCTCAACTGCCCCGAATCCTTCACCCAAAGCAAACAAGGCCATAAAGCCCTGCAGAGGAGCTCGGAGCAAACACAGCTCTCCTTGCCCGGCGCTGGGCAGAGTCCACCCTGTGCCAGGCAGGGCTGGAGAGGAGGAGAGGAGGGGAAAGGAGAGGAGAGGATGCCCTGATGTGCAGGGTGATTGCAGCCCAGGCCAGCCCAGACAGAGTGGTTCCAGCACCAGGAAAGGGAACAGGGAGAACTTGCTTCCCTCAGCACCCTGCCCTGCCCTCACCTCTGCCTGACCCAGAGCTGCTTGCTCTGTGGTTCACATTTCCCTGCTCCCCAGCAGGTGTTTCAGTTGTTTATTCTCTGCTTTATTCTCTGTCACTGCTGCATTTTGCCCAAAAAGCCACTCCCCCTATCCCTGGCCATCCCCTCCTGCTGGGAGAGGGTTTGGGTTTCCTGGCTCCTGCTCTTCCCCAGGTTATTCCCGATGTGCTGGGGGGTTTCAGCTCCGCTCCTGGAGCACAGCCCCGAGCCCCAAGTGCTGCTGTTAGCCTGGAGACTCCAGGAATATTCATTTAACTCCATTTCACTCATTCCCCTCACAGATCTGCCAGCAGACAGGGGCAGGCGAGGAAGCCCAGCGGCCGTGCCAGCGAGGAGGAAGCCAGCCGGGCTGCTCGCTCCTCTAAAACCCCGAGTCATCCCATCCGCTGCAGCACTGGCAGCGTGGGCGGGAGCCGGGGAAACACCCCTGCGAGAAACGCAGCTCAAGATAAAGCATTTTTGGTAAAGTTGGATGAGGGATAAAATAGAGGCAAAAAGTCCAGGGCCGGGGTGCTCCTGGAGGGCAGCCAAAGAACACACCCGGTGTTATTTTTATTTGGTTCCATCGCTGAGGTACACACGTATTCATGTGTTTCATACATTATTCAAACATTCTTGTGAACCTTCTGATGTTTTGGGAACTTCTTTGTTTGGCTTCTTCACACTCCAGCTTATCCGTATGCCATCCTGTGTGTCAGGTCAATATATTTTATTTCTTCTTGTGTCTCCATCCTGCTGTTTCTATTCTATTCTATTTCTATGTCTATTTCTATTTCTGTCTATTTCTATTTCTCTCTATTTCTATTTCTATTTCTATTTCTTTTCTATTCTATCTATTTCTATTCTATTCTGTTCTATTCTGTTCTATTCTATTCTATTCTATTCTATTCTATTCTATTCTATTCTGTTCTATTCCTCCTTTTTCTCCCACTTCTGTTCAAATTTTATTTCAGTCATTTCACCCAGCAGCAGCTTCCTCCCAAACCCTCATCCCACTGGGTGGGGAGCCCTGGGGCTGGAGCACAGGAAGATGAGCACAGGGAAAGAAACCCAAACTCCCACTCAGGCACCACGAGTGACTCAGCAGGGCCAGGGAGGAGGAGGAGGATTGGCAAAACTGCAGTGTGAGGACATCAGAAACACCAGTGAGATTTATCCCCTTCTCCAGAGGAGGAGCAGAGTGGGTATTAGGAAAAAAAATCGGAAAAAAAAGAGTGGTCAGGCATAGGAATAATTGCCCAGGGAGGAGTCACTGGATGTGGCACTGGGGGATGTGGTTTAGGGTCTCTTCCACCCTTAATGATCCTGGGGTTCTGAGATCTGCAAGTGGGAGGCAGACAGGGGGAAAAAGAGGCCAAGACCTTCTTTTAGGGGGGGATCCAGCTCATTTGGAATAACTCTGTTGCTCATTTTGGCTGCTGGAAACAACCTCCCCTCAGCGGAATCACCCCTGGGAGCAGCCTCTGGAGTGATCTCCGCTTCAGGGAAGCTGATTCAGGATCATCACCTCTAATTACTGGGTGTCTCACGGGCCGGGTTTCGCTCTGGCCCCAGCTCTCTCTGCTTTCCCAAGGAGGTGGAAGGTGACAGGAGGAATCAGGGACAGGGAAGTGCTGCCCTTGTCCCCAGCACTGACCCCACAGTGCTGCCCCGACAGCTCAGGGAGCACTTGCAAAATCAGCCTCGAAATCAGCCTTGAGATACTTCAAAACCAGCTTCAAAACCAGCCTCAAAACCAGCCTCAAAATCAGCTTCAAAACCAGCCTCAAAATCAGCCTCAAAATCAACTTCAAAAGCAGTCTCAAAATCAACCTCAAAATCAGCATTGAAATACTTCAAAATCAGCCTCAAAATCAGCCAAGGGGCTGAGGGGAGAACGTGGCACAATCCAGGAAGGAGAGGAAAGAGAAACTCGAGCTGTTCTCGCCATGAAATGTTATTTGAGGCATTCAGCAGAAATTACTCAAGGGGAATCACGTCAGGGATTTGTCCCCAGCAAGAAAATGTCGTGTTCATCAGTGAGGGGCTGTGACAGGGGGTCAGGAGAGACCATCCCTCCATGGGGTTTTGGCCCTTCATGATCCAGCTTTTTCCAAGCAGGATCAGAAGTTGAATTTGAGGATTTTTACCAGGATGTTCCCTGTCTGGGTTTTTCATATTTTTTTTTGGAACTGTTTAACCTTCAAGAAAAGCCTGGAGCAGAGCTGGGAGCAGAACTGGAGGCTCCTCCACATTTCTGCAAGAGGTCACAGCACTGGTCACCATTCCAGGGGACACAGAAATGCAGAGAACTTGATGTCCAGCCCATGGATTGCTCAGGGATGTCCCCACTGCCCGTTTTAACCCCTTTAGTGGATGCCACCCCTTTATTTTCAGCAGTTCTCTCCAAGGCTGGGCAGGTAGGAGGAAGTTTCTCTATCAGTGAAACCTCCAGGGGGGTGTGGACGCGTGAGCTGGATGGGGAGGAAGAAATATTTGCATTGACCTCATCAGAGCCGGGGTATAAAACGGGCTGGGAAAACGTGAGGCTTTCTCAGTTCCCAGTGCAGGTGGGTGAGGAGGAGCCACCAAGAGCGGGGTCATGGCAGCGTTCCTCCTCTGGGCACCCCTGCTGCTGCTGGGGACAGCGGCACAGCCAGAGCCGAAAGGGTGCCTTTGGCTCTGGAATGCGACTGAGGGGAATTTCTCCGTGCAAACAAACCCTGGGACTTACCAGGCCAGCACAACCTACCAGGGTAAGCAGCTCTGCCTGGATCTCACGGATTCCCACCGCGTGGGAATCTGACCCAGCCGCTCTCCTGCCTCCTGTGCTGCTCTCAGTGGTGCTTGAACTGCGGGAGGCCCAACGTCCTTCTTTCTTATTGTAATTATTTTTAGTTTCAGGCGGGAGATGGGTGAATGGTGCTGCTGTTAGCTCTTTGTTCCTATTTCGCGTTCCCCTCTACAATCCCAAATTCTCTTTTGCTCCTCGGGATGATTTTTTTTCCTCCCTTTCTTCCTGAACTCGCGCAGAAGGACGTGACTGCTCTTGAAAAGACAGAACTTGGGGGGAAGTTGTTCTGTGGTTTGGTTCCCTTCCCTCAGAGCCATTGCCCTTCTCAGGGGCCGCAAAGAACAAAGGGGAAGAGGCCGCTTCGGTGCTGACAGAAATTCAGCATCCATGGTAGGAAACAGGTCTCACGCTGCAGCAGGATGGGGTAAAGGGCAGCCTGACCCCCTTTGGTCCCTGCCAACAAATCTCCCTCTGCCCTGAGGCCCAGAAAAACCCAAATACTGAGAAAACATTGGAGGAGAGACCTCCTGTTGGCTTCCTGCAGGGGAGGAGGTGTGAACAGGCACAGCTTCCCTCAGATCTCACCCAAGCAGCACCCACAGCAGTTGGCTGAGGGTTTTTTTTTCATTTGTTCACTGCTGTTATTTCATTTTTTTTTTTGAGCACAGGATTGAGCTTTGATGGCAGCCCCTGCCTCACATCAGCTCCTGGAGGTTCCTGGAGGGTTAGGCAGCTTTGGTTTGAAGCAGGGCTGGCCTGAGGGATGCTGAGGGATGCTGAGAGGGACACGGCAGGACACTGACAGGGACTGGGCAGCCACTGGTGCCGGCCACCTGCTCCTCTCTGCCCCATCCCATCATTCTGCTGGGGAAAAAAGCCCCCAGAGCCCCGGCTGGAGCAGGGAAGGCTGAGGTACAGCCAGCCAGGGGCTGAGGGCTGCCCAAAGGTTCATTTTCCAGCCGTTTCCATTTGCATGGGATGCAGAGGGCTCTGGTTGCTCTCCCAGGGCTGGCAGCAGGGGCAGCTCGGGGGCAAATAAAGGGATTTTTCCTCCTCTGCTCAGGGCGGGACTGTGGTAAATCACCCTCTTGGCAGGCTGCTCTTGGCACCACGAGCGTCACACGGGGCCACGCTGCGTGGGCAAACACTGGAAACCCTGAGATTTCGGGGCAGAAATCTCACTTTGCCCAACTCTGTGTTCCAGTGGTGATAAAGGACGACAGAAACCACAGCAAGAGCTCAGGCCAGTACCTGCTGCAGGCCCTGTCCCCCCAGAACTCCTCTGTGGGGGAGTGGAGAGGGGCACCCACAGGGAACTGCAGCTCTTTGGACACAGCAATACTGAACATCACTGAGAGCAGGACCAACTGGACGTCCCCGGCCAGCAACCTGTCCTCTGTGCAAATCAGGTGAGGATCTTTCCCCCTCTGAGCCTCCAGCTGGGGCAGAACCCAAAATCAACCCCTCCTCCTGAGAAAAACCTCCAGAGCCCTCTCGATTTTCTCTGGAAGGCACCAAGGGAAAATTTTGGGGTTTGAGGATGCTGCCGTGAGTAGAAATGCAGATTAATCCCGTGGAAATGGCCGGGCTGAGCACTTGCATTAGCACTGATGGGAGATGTTTGTGCGAGGGCAGCAGAGCCCCGGGTCTGCTCAGCCTTATCTGTGGGCAGGAAGGACCCAAAGTCCTGGCAGGAGTGGTTCTAATTACTGGGAACAGATGGTTCCTGGTTAATTGCCACCCTGGAACAAGGCATCTCCATTCCAGCCCAGAAAGAGCCAAAATGTGATGGAGAAACAATTGCAGATGTTAAAAAAAACCAAACCGAAAAAAAAAAAAAACCAACAAAAAAGCTCGATATGGCTGGAGGGCAACGTAAGAGAGCTCAGGAGGACTCCAAAATTGCTGTTTCTTCATCTGATTTCAATGTTCCCTTTCCATGCCCACAGGAGATGCTCAGCTCCTCTCATTTGAACTTGTTTTGCTCTCTCCTCCCTCCTTCCACAGGGTCTATCTCAGCCTCCCTGATAACACCACCGAGCTCAAGACTTTCATGCTGAACAGAGGTAAATAATCTTCATTTCCACCGTCTGGGGAAGGGCACACCAAGCAGGGGCTTCCCTCATGCCCTGGGTTTTGGGGGGAGGGCAAAGAGGGATTGGGGTTGCCAGAGCTGAAGGATATCCCGTATCCCCAAGAGTCAGGCAAAGACAGAGGGTTTTCAGGTTATAATTTCAACTTAAAACCCTTTTCGAGCTTCCTTTTTGCCTCGGGGGATGCGAAGCAGCTACAAAGCAGAGGCCAGGCCGATCTATTTCTCTAGGAGCTGGCGCAGGGATGGATTGGGAGCTGTGGCTTTGCTATCAGGGGCTGCTCCTGGTGCTCCCCAGAACCCCCAGTCCGGGGGGCGACGATGTGCTGCCGTTTATTCAGACACCACAGAGGGTTTGACCCCTCATTTCTGCGGAACCCGTGGAACGCAGCCTCCTGCAGAGGGTCTCAGATGGTCACTTTGGATTCCTAATGATATTTTTTTTTTTTTTCCTCCCATTTCAGAGGCAGAAAGCACCTCGTCACCCTCCCTCACCACGCCCAACTCGGTGTGCAGGGCTCAGAGCAGCTCCTTCCTCTTCAGCGCCCTGCTCCTCCTCACTGGAGCCCTGCTCTCCTGAAGGGCACCAAGGAGGGCACCCGGCAGCGCTGCCCCTTCTCCCCCGCCGGCAACAGCGGCGGCTGAGCTGATCTTCTCAGGAAAACCCTTCCTTTCTCTGTGCCACGGTGACAAACGCACTTCCACGGCCGATTGTTAAGCTTTATGTGAGCTCATCCTGCCCCGGCTCCACCCGCAGCCTCCGCAAAAGGAAGCATCTCACAGCAGAGATCCCTCGCTCCGGCGTTTGCAGACACAAAAGTGGGTGAGCAGAGCCCGCTTAGCACTGGGCAATCCACGATTTCCTCCTCACCCGGCGTCCTGGGAAGCACAAAACGCCTGAAGAGGGGACAATTCCTCCTCCTCTCGGGCCGCCGGAGCTGCTGAGAAGCTCCAGGAAGGGTCTGGGTTTGTCTCTTCATCCCCTCCTGGCGCAGCCCGCACAGCTCAGGGAGCACAGCTGAGCCTGGGCAGAGAAATCCCGCTCAAAAAATTCACTTGGAAATCTCTGGGGAGGGAAATCCTGCTCAAAATCCACCTGGAAATCTCCAGGGAGGGAAATCCTGCTCAAAAAAATCACCTGGAAACCTCCGGGGAGGGAAATCCTGCTCAAAATCCACCTGGAAATCTCTGGGGAGGGAAATCCTGCTCAAAAAATCACCTGGAACGCTCCGGGGAGGGAAATCCTGCTCAAAAGAATGACCTGGAAATCTCCGGGGAGGGAAATCCTGCTCAAAAAAATCACCTGGAAATCTCCAGGGAGGGAAATCCTGCTCAAAAAAATCACCTGGAAACCTCTGGGGAGGGAAATCCTGCTCAAAATCCTGCTCAAAATCCATCTGAAAACCTCCAGAGCAAGGCCAGGGAAAATAAATGTGCTGCCCAGGCCGGCACCAGGGAGAGCAGGACAGCAATTCCTTCAGGAATTCATACTCCATGTTGTTACTTGGTCCAAAATCCCCTAAATTTTGTTCTTTCAGCAGATTACAAAGATTCTCTTTGTTTTCCCTCTATTTTTTCCCAACCTTGATTTTCTGGAAAGGCACAGTGGGCATTTTTTGTTCCTTTTTTTTTGTTTGTTTGTTTTTAATCAACAGCTGATTTCGCTGTAGGGCAAGATTGTGTGGGCCAATGGATGTCTTGATTTTATTGTCGTTGTTTGTATTTTTATATGGGTAAAACATTTATTTAGAAATTTTCCAACTTGTGGGGAGCAATTTTTTTTTTTATTTTTTTTTTTTTCTTAAACCGATCTAAATAAAAATCAGGAATTAAAATGGGTTCTGGCACCTCTCATTATTTCCTGGCTTCACTGTGATGTTGGAGGGGTTTGGAATGATTCTGAAATATTTGGCTTTGATCCCACAGATGAGCACATAAAGAACAAATAAAGGCGAGGCCCGAGCTCTGCAATCCTGCAAAAGGTGACCCAGAGGGTTTTTTTTTGGGGGGGGAAGGGTCAGGAGCTCATCCCTGCCCCATTAATCCTCTCGTGCTTCCTCTTCAGGAGGCTGAGCCCTAAACCACGACAATATTTCACATCTGAAAAAAAAAACCCTGGCTTTAACCTGCCCTTCCCAGCCCAGAGCTGGCCAAATCCCCTCATTTCTGCTGGAAAAAAGTCCTGATTTCTGAGTGATTGAAGAGCCTGGGAGTAAAGGAGCCTGAAAATTTAACACAGGAGCTCAGCACCACAAGAAAAAGTTGTGCCTGTCCATTTATATTTCTGAGGAATTCAGGAAAACTTGTCCCTGCCCATTTAAATTTCTCAGGAATTCAGAAAAAATTGTCCCTGCCCATTTATATTTCTGAGGAATTCAGGAAAACTTGTCCCTGCCCATTTAAATTTCTCAGGAATTCAGAAAAAATTGTCCCTGCCCATTTATATTTCTGAGGAATTCAGAAAAAAAAGTCCCTGCCTATTTATATTTCTCAGGAATTCAGAAAAAAATTGTCCCTGTCCATTTATATTTCTCAGGAATTCAGGAAAAAATTGTCCCTGCCCATTTATATTTCTGAGGAATTCAGAAAAAAAAGTCCCTGCCTATTTATATTTCTCAGGAATTCAGAAAAAAATTGTCCCTGTCCATTTATATTTCTCAGGAATTCAGGAAAAAATTGTCCCTGCCCATTTATATTTCTCAGCCTGCAGTGCTGCATCCATGGAATGGTCCTGCAGAATTTCGGAGAAATGAATTTTTTAGGGCCCAGCCATTAAAACTGGCATCTGTTGAGCAGGCAGGGTAATTAGCAGAGACAGGGACATGTTTTATCTCCTGTTCATCCAGTGCACAACACACAATAAAATCTTAATTAGATCTGGAAATTACTGCTCAATTCCAATCTCCTTGTTGATCCATCTATCTCCTAAGATTACAGCCTCGGATAACAAATATGAAATTGCATTTAAATACCCCTGTGGCACCTCCCAGATTATCCCGAGGTGGCTCCTGCTGCTTTGTCCCATCCGTGAGCCTCATCAGTGGCATTTCCATTAATTTTTACTCTATTCAGCAGCAAAAGTGAGTATTTCTTTTTACACCCCTATCTATTTTCCCTGCCAAAAACTTAATTTACAAACACAACCGGGCATAATTCTGCCTACAGAGGCAGAGAAGAGGCTCCAGATGAGCTCTGAGGCCAAACTCTTCAGGCCACATCTATGAAATCCTCACTTAACCACGGGCAGAAAGCCGGCACTGGCAGCACCAAGCTCTTAAAACATTGATTAATCATTAACAGAGCGATTCCAGCTGGATAAAACCCCATTAAAAGTTCTCCCACCCTTCCACTGCCTTCCCGTAATCCCTGAAGTTTTGCTGGCTCTTGTGCCGTCCCACCTGGAAAAAGCCAGCGGAACAACCCCAACTTTTGGGGTTAGAGAGGATTTCTCGTTAAAACAACTTCCCGCGGGTGTCACAGGAGGAATTCTGGGGGCAGCACCGCAATCGGGGTTCAATTTGCTCCATTTCCATCCCCCCTAAACCCCCCGTGCTGCAGAGCGAGGTGGAGTTTTACCCCTGGATCTCTTCTTGGCTGCATTTCTGGTGGAAATACCGCAGAGTTTCCCCTCTCAGCCGGGGCAGGGAGGGCAGAGAGACCCCGGGGACACCTGCAGACCTGAGGCAGAAACGTTCCGAACCCAGGGCTGCTTTGTCCTGGGATGGAATTTCTGGATCCTTTGCCACGTTCGCTGAATTCCGAGGTAAATTTCGGAGCAGACGTTGAGTTTTCCAAACGGGCACCTGAACAGTTCCTCGGAGCATTTCAGCACTCAGTAACGCACAGTTTAATGTTTAATTCTGGCAGTTCGCTCTCTCTCTGTGAAACCCTTCCTGCCTCAGCCGGGAATTTGAGTTTTCCAAACCAAGGTACAAATAATTTCAGGGGAAAAGCTCCAAAGTGCACCTGAACCCCCAGCCCCGGTTGTTCCCTTGGCTGTTCCGATTTTTATGCTCTGTTTTCCCCGCTGCACAGGGTAATTAGTGCCAATTAGTGCCAGGCACGGAGCAAACACCCTACCGAGCTTTAGCCAGGGTGGGAAATGCAGGGCAGCCCCGGTGCCAGAGGATCCCTGGGCTGGCTCTGCTCTGGGTCTCTGGAAAAGGACGGAATTCCCAGTGAACAGCTGGCAAAATATTGGGAATTTGGGGGCAGACACAGCTCCTTTTCTCAGCGACCTTCCCGAGTTTTTTTTTGCTCCTGGTTTGCCTGGTTCAGTTCCCTCCCAGGGCACCGCCAGCCCCAAAGTGGGCAGGGGACGCCCTGCAGCCCTCCCTGATTTCCAGGCACTGGAATCCCAAAAAAAAAAAAACCATGTTAAGGAGGCAAATTCCAGTCGGGAATTGCGAGCTGCAGTGGGATCCCTGAGCTCAGAGGAGCAGCTCCCGGCGGGGACTCTTCCTCGTCCCTCAAAATACGGATTATTCATTAACTCCTTCATTGTTGGGGCTACAATGGGCTGTAAAAAACCAGCCCGAGGCGTGGCCCCTGAGCTGAGCAGCAGAACTTGGCTGGGTTCCTGTCCCTGCTGCTCCTTTCGGGCTCTTACATCACTGCAGGCGTCACGGGAAAACCATCAACAGCCATCAATTCCCATCAATTCCCATCAATCCCCATCAATTCCCATAATTTCCGATCAATTCCCACTGCCAGAGCTGTACCCTCAGACCTCCCGTGGCCACTGAGCTTTAAATACAGAAAAAAAAAAAAAAATTAAGATTTTTCCTCCTCCAGTGAGGCAGAATGAGAAAAAAAACAAAATTTAATAAAAAGGAAATCTGCTGTTGGACAGATTTCCTGGGCAGCCTCAAATTTTGCTTTTTGTTGAGAGAATCAGAGGGTCCCGGGGCCAAACTTTGCTTTTCTTTGACAGAACCAGCTGGTCCCACAGGTATTAAACTCAATCAGCTGCTTGCAGAGCCTCCCTGCTCACCCAGCCGCTGCTGCTCTCCCGTAAAACCCGATTTTATTTTATTTATCGTGTGACTGCCAGGCAGAGCTGGGTCTTTCAGTGCCACTAAACACAACCGAGTCCATTTCCTGTTATTATTTCCCTGCCATTCACATTTACAGGCACTAAAGCTGGAAGTCTTGTTCCTACAGGCTCTGCTGGGATCAGCTGTGACCTTCCAGGGCTCTCCTGCTCCCCACCGTCACCTGGACAGCTCCTCAAAGCATTTCAGCACTCAGTAACCCCCAGTTTAATGTTTAATTCTGGCAGTTCGCTCTCTCTCTGTGAAACCCTTCCTGCCTCAGCCTGGAGTTTGGAATTCCACAGAGAATTCCCAGAGCTCGCACCCCCCTGCAAGGATCTCTGAGCGGGACGAGGGACAGCACCCGCTGGAATTCCAATTACAGCTGCAGCTCTGGAATTCCCAACCCCTCTCACCCAAAGCCCTGCCCAGCCGCCCCGTTTATTCCCATTTTCCCAGAGCTGCGGTTATTTAAATCCGATGGATCGGAACAAATTGGCACAGATAAATCCCCAAGGTGCACCCAGCAATAAATACGAACACTCAGGTTGCTGTGGGGCTTTGTCAGGGCTGTTGAACTGCAGAAATCCACAGGAGTTGGGGCTGTTTTTTCTGCCTCTGTGCCAATAAAAGCAGCGGGCTGCGCTGGGCAGATGTAATGGTTTGTTTGCTTGGCTTTTGCCGACAGCTGAATGAACTCCTGCTCTGATAAAGGCACCACATGATGTGTTCGAGCGTCCGTGACTCACTGAAGACACCGAGTGCTCCGTGAATCACCACCAGCAGCACGATTTTACATCGTTGCAGCACTGACACGGCCACAGAGGGGCCGGAGGAGCTGCAAAACCTCCCTGCACAGAGCCCACGCTGGGAAAAAAAAAAATATAAAAAAAAATTACTGGTTCCACATCTGGGGAGGGACAAAAAAAGAAGCGGGGAAAAGGGGCCAAAGTGTCACAGAGCGTTCATTTTATCCGAGGCGCTGAGCTGTCTCTGCAGGGCGGCACTGCAAGGAAGCTGTAGCCAAATATTCCCCAAAGCAGCACCTTAAAGAAGGAGAAAAATCCCCAAAGCTGCAGCTCCCAGGGCGGAGGTTTTGCTCTGCCCAAGGGGGAAGGTTGGAATATCCCTGATTTTCCTCACTACTCCCCTTTTTGGAGGCTCTCCCAGGGAGTTTGAATGAAGCTGAACCAGGGCAGGGGACAGCACAGAACTGTCCTCAGGTAAAGCAGTCCCCACTTTCAATTCCAAAGCAGTTTTAAAGCCATCCCAGGTATTTTTTGGCAGTGCAAACCCCATTTCCCAGCAGGAGGAGCGGCTGCAGGAGGACTCCTTTACCCTCAGCCTGCAGAGCAGAGTGTGGCCAAGGTTAACAATTAAGCAAGCTTCATTAAACTTGCCTAAATGAGGCTCCCATTATTCAAATACCCCATTTCCTCGAAAGAAATGGAATTACTGCCCTGCTTAGCAGGGATTTGTTTGGGTTTTTTTTTTAATTATATGCATTAAGTTATTCTTGATGGCCATTCCTAATTTCTCCTCGGGGCACTGCTCATGTGGCAAAGGGAATCACACACAGCACTGTCACTTCTGCCTCCGGACAAACACTGGGGCTTGATGGCCTTTAACCACAGAAATTGTGCAATAACCATTCCCCCGCTGCTTTTCCTCAGCTTTCCCAGCGTGCCTCCAACTGCAGGAATATCCAGGATAATTGGGGCAGTGTCCATTCAAACTCCTTTCACAGTCCCACCCTGCTGCAACAACCTCCGCTGAGTTTTGGGGTTGATTTAAGGTTTATTTGAGGGTTTATCCTTGCACTCCTTCCTCAGGGCTCTGCCACATCTGGGGCTGGGACATTCCCACTTCAGTTTCTTCATTTTTCCGTTCTCACCAACCCCCTTTGGCTCTCCAGTTTGGATCAGGAGGGCTTTTTTTATTGCCCACCACACCAGTTCCACCCATAGAGAAAGATCTGCTGGCCACAGGAAGCAACGTGGCTGCAGCACAGGAAATAAACAGATAAGAAGCGAAAAAAAAAAAAAGAGATAACACAGTTCTGACTCTCAAAAATGCTTCTCTGCTTGATCAAGGAGCAAAACAACACCAAAGCTGACATTATTAAATATCATAAATTAATTTAATGTTTAATTAGAGAGAAATCAAAGCCTTTTGTGACTTTGCCAGGCCACCTCCTCTCTCCAAAGCTGCTTTATTTACCACGGCACAATTCTAAATTTCCCATCAGCTGGGTGGCTCAGCTTGGCAAAACAGGAAGGTTTTGAAGAAAAGCAGAGAAACCAACCCATTCTGAGAACCCAGATGGGCAAATTGCTGTGAGGGATCTGCATTTGTCCTGAAGTAACAGAGGCTGCAGGACAAACTGAAAAAAAATCCACTGAGCTGATGGTGGAGCATCCCTGCTGAGCTGAGCTGAGGCTGATTTCACTTCACAATTGTTTCTTCTCCCTTGTAAACGACCACGTTCTGCTCTGTCTCGTGCACTTCCACTTTGTAGAGGATTCCCTGGGGCAGGAGCTTCCGGAGGCTGTCCCAGATGAACACAGCCACGTTCTCAGTGGTGCTGAGGGGCAACAGCAGGGTCAGGGCTGGGTAAAATGGCAAAAATGACACCAAAATTGGAGGCAGCTAAGCCCAGGATGGGCTGGGGGATGCTAAAATGGCAAAAATGACATCAAAATTTGAGGTACCTAAACCCAGGATGGGCTGGGGAATGCTGAAGTGGCAAAAATGACACCAATATTTGAGATAGCTGCACCCAGGGTGGGCTGGGGGATGCTGAAGGCCACAGGGGAGCTGATGACACCTGCATTAAGTGGGATTTGTGCCACTGCCAGCAAATGTGGGTGAAATGGGGTGGAATGGGCAGGTCCTGCTGTCCAGGCTGGTGTGAGGAGGGGCAGCAGGGCTGGGCACAGGGAAAAGCTGCTGGTTCCCAGGTAGGATCAGGAGATGGTTCCAAGCCCCCCAGGAGCACCCACCTCACCACCTCCGAGAAGAAGGGCACATCCTTGTCCAGGTTTTTGTGGTCCAGAGGCTCCACGATGGCTTCCTGCAGGGAGAGGACAGTGACAGCCCTGTCCCTGTCCGGCCTGAGGTTCGGATCAGCACACACAGCCAGGCACCAGGGGGGGAAAAAAGGGAAAAAGCCCCAAATCCAGCTGTGAAATTCCCAGCTGGAGATGTGGCACTGCCTCACATAACAGAGCTAAAGCATTTAGGTCTTCAATTACTCCTTAATTTCTTTTTTATGTCCTGCCGTCATCAGCTCACCACGTCTCCACGCTGGTGCCAGACAAATTGCTGAGCTCTCATCAGTTCTCCCAGGGGATTTGAGGGAAAACTGGGTAAAAAACTGTTTTTACCTGCATGTATTCCTTCAGGTCTGTCAGGTTCATCACCATCCCCGAGACTGGGTCAATCTGCAGGGGAAGCACAAGGGAGATTGGTGGCCTGGTAGCACAAATCAGACAGGAATATCTCTGCTCAGCTCCTCTGAGCCACAAGGAAAAGATCCTTCCACTCTCAGAGGGTTCCAACTGCACTCCTGTGATGTTCCCAAGGGATTGACACAGCCTGGAAACAATTCCAGAGGTTCCACAGTCTCCTAGAAGCTGACACCAGGTGGGAACAACTCACTGGAGGAGCCTTCAAGCATGATGGTAAAAGCAGGAAAACAGCATTCAACTGAAAATCCACATTGGGGAACAGAAAAAAAAAAAAAAAAAGCTGGTTGCACTCACCTCTCCACGCACTGTGACTATAACTGAAACAAAGAAAAGATCAGGTCACTGTGATGTCCATGAACCCAAAGCCAAATCTACACAGAACCCACCCCCTGTGCTCAGGGTGCACTCAGGACTGGGACTGCTTTTATAAAATGAAGGGATGCTCCATAAAAACAACAACTCAGAGGCACCAAAAATCCTTCCCCGAGGTCTGATGCCCCAGGGAGATGGAGATAAACCTGGATTCCCTAAAAAAGTAACTCCTTAGCAGAGGTTTCAGGGTGCCAACAACACAGGGAGCCACTCCAGGAACTGGAGAGATCTAATTCTGTCTTCTCAGGGTGTAGAAATGGGAGAACTTGTGGAAAAAAAAAAACCCATTCAAATAATGTTTACAGGCTGTTTAATTTGCATGGCTTTTGCTTGGAAAAATCTCCATTCAAATCACAATGATTCTGCAGAGTGTAAACAAGCAGATTTGATTCAAGAATATTTATCTGAAGATAAATATTTATCATCTATTCAGCTGAATAGAAGGCAAACCCATGCTATGGTTCAACCCCCTGCTGCTGAAATTTCCTTCCAATTCTCAATAAAATCACAAAGCCAGCCACTCAAGCGGTATGAGGCTGCTGAGAATGAGTGGCCCAGCCCTCCTGGGGGTTATCCCCACCCTGAGATCTGCAGCACCCCACGGGCAAGGATGGAAAGCACCTTTCCCACCTTTGTAGTTGTGTCCGTGGCCATTTGGATTGTTGCACTTCCCAAAGAGCTGCAGGTTCTCCTCATCACTCAGGGATTTGCTGCGGGGAAAGGCGGGGGAGGCACGTCAGCAGCTGCTCCAGATGTTCATGGCTTCACTTCACTCTGCTTTCCACCTACTCCCTGTCCCAGATTCACCCCAAACACACACAGAGGAGTGTTTGCTCCATGGAAAGATGTTGTTGACAGCAGTGAATTTTTTTTTTTTTTTTTTTTGCTGTGGTTTTGTCTCTGCCTGGCACCACTGCTGGATAAATGTTCAGCATCTGGGCCTAAAATCACTGAAGCCTGGAGCAAGCTGCACATTTGGGTTTATTATTAATTAACAAAGCTTAGGGAGCCTCTCCAAGAAGTACAAAGGAATTCCTTCGGAATGCTCTCTTTGAAGCAATCCAAGGGCCTGCTCCAAGTGTTTCAGCTCAAGGCACATTTTGGGAACATCACAGAATCCTGGGATCACTGAGGCTGGAAAAGAACTGTGAGATCGTGGGCTACAAGCTGTGACCCAGAGCACTGTGTGCCACTTCCAGGAGTTCCCCGGGCACCTCCAGGGATGGGCACTCCCTGGGCAGCCCCTTCCAAGGCCCGACCACCCTTTCTAAGGAGAAATTCCTCCTGATGTCCAGCCTAAACCTCCCCTGGCCCAGCCTGAGGCTGTTTCCCCTTGTCCTACCCCTCGCAGCCTGAGAGAAGAGGCCGAGCCTAAAACCTCCTTTGGGGCCGTTTCAGGTCAGGGCACTCTTTAGGAATACATTCATTTTGGGGGGAAAACAGCAGATCGGGGGGGCGCAGGGCGCTGTTCACAAACCGAAAGCGCCACTGGCTCTGTCAGAACACGGAACTGCAGCCGGGCACTGAGGGATGGCTGCGGAAGGGGCCGAGCCTGGGAGAGAACCGGGGAGCGCAGTGCGGGCTCGGAGCCTCCTCCGGCCCGGGGCCGCTCACCTGTGCGGGGCCTCTCACCTGTGCGGGGCCGCTCACCTGTGCAGGCGGTGGCAGGCGCTGAAGGTGACGGAGCGCGACAGCCGCGCCAGGCGGGCGGAGCGCGGCGACATCGCGGGGACGCAGCAGGAACGGAGCGGGGCGGCTCCAGCCCGGCCCCGGGGCGGCTCCAGACCGGCCTCATCCCGGCCCCAGGGCGGCTCCAACCCGCGGGATCCGCCCGCCGACAGCCGGGGATGTTCCGGTCCCTCCGTGTCGGTGTTGGATGCGGGGATGCTCCAATTCTCCCCCTTGTTGAGTCCCGGGGATGCTCCAATCCTCCCGTGCCGGTGTTGGATGCGGGGATGCTCCTATTCCCTCCCGTGTTCAGTCCCGGGATGCTTCAATTCTCCACCGTGTTCAGTCCCGGGGATGCTCCAATCCTGCCTTGCCGGTGTCAGACCCAGGGATGGTTATGGACATCCCTGAAGGATCACACCCCGGTAATAACATTCCTAGAGCTCACGCAGAGGAATCCTTAAGGTGTGGTGATTTTCAGAAAGCTTTGGGACAGGGGGGGAGAACCTGGATTTCTCAGCGCTGCAAGGGTTTGAATGTAAATTCCCTTAATTCCTGGGAATTCCTGGGGTTAACGGAGTGAATCTGTCAGTTTGGCAGGGTGGGAGAGCTCCAAACCTTGGGGCAGCGTCTCCATGTGACAGAAACAGGATCCAGAGGAGCTGTTGGGGTGGTGGAGCACGGCCCAGGCACCATTCTGCTGCCGGTCCTGGGGACGTGGCCTCGCTGGGGCAGCTCCCCGCGGGGGACAGGCTGCAGGACAGGATGTGGCAGGGACCAGAGGCTGCAGGGCAGGGCTGGAGCGGCACGAACGGGAGCTGTTTGCCATCTAGTGGCTTCGAGCAGCTCTCTCTGCCTCTCCCGGAGCAGCAGCCCCGCGGTAAAATCCTTTATCTTTCCCCAAGACCTGTTAGGAAGGTGGAGGAAGGTCAGAGGTAAAGCCCCGTGGGCAGAAGGGCTCGTTTATTACTCAAGGAAATGATTCAAATAATTCTTCAGGCTTCTCACGATGAAGAAATAGGGCTGGAAGCGTTCACTTTTCACCCACCCACCCACAGCCCAGAGCTCAGCAGCTGGAGAAGCCTGGGTGACACAGGGGGCTGGAGTTTGTTCTGCTCCGCTTAACCCCAAAGGGAGCCCAAGGCCACACTGGAGCTCTCCGTGTTCCCTACTGGTGTTCCTTACTGGTTGAACTGGGAGGAGGGCAGGAAGTGTCAGCCAGCAGAGCTGTGTCCTGCTCTGGACATGTGTCCTTCAGACCCACAAGACCGTGTGAGGGCAGGGAAAGAAAGGAAACCCTTCCCAAGGTTTTATTTGAGGGCACTGCTGTTGTACAGAGGAAAGCACAAGCACAGCTCCTGTGAGTGTCTGCATCTACCCTCGAGTCCACTGAAGGCAACCTGGATGCAATGGGGGGGATTCACACCCCTTCGCTGGCACCTGGTGAGTTTTACTGCTCTCTTCTGCTTTCAGCCAAAGTCACAGCCCCGGGCGCTGGTGTTCTCTTCCCCTCAGAGCACTTTGCTGCCAAAGGAAGGGGTTGATCACCTCAGTTTCCATTTTCTCCCTTGCAAGCCTCAACCTGCCATCCTTTGTGAACTGCTGCTATAGCTGGTCTAGCAAGATAGTAAAAAAAATGGAGAAAAAGCAGTGGGCTGTGGGAGCAAAGGGGCTTCTGCCTTCCTTGGCTGTATTTCGTTAGGAATACAGGAGGTTATGGTAGAGAAAAAGCAGTTCCTTCATCCCAGACGTGATGGAAAGGTGGGAGGTGAAAGCAGCAGAGGTTTTTCCTGAGCCTGGCTCAGCCCTGAGTCCCAGGAGGTGCCCAGGGGTTCCTCAGTGGGCACTGAAGATGCCGTGGAACCCGTAAGGCATTGGCACCCCGACTTCTGCTCGGCCCAGCTCCCGGAAGGTCTCTGCATCCAGGACGAGCAGGAAAGCACTTTGGTTCTGCAGGAGGAGGAGAATGAGTGAATGAGGAATGAGAATGAGTGTCCAGGCTGAATTTCTTTCCACTGTGCACACAGGAGAGCCCAAAAGCACAGGCAGGCCATGGAGAGCAAACCTGGAGGCCAGGAGCACTCCTGGGTTCCACTCAGGAAACACCAACATTCCAAGGAAAAATCCTCCCTGCACTGCCTGTGCTTGGCCATGACAGAGCCAGACACGCTGGGGAGCAAGGAGCTGCCAGCCAGGGAGCCTGAAACTTGGTTTGGGGTTTAAAAACTGTATTAATGCTGTGTGACTTTGACAAATTACTGCCAGCAAGTTACCTCGGCGGGGGAGACCACCACAGACAAGATGACTCCGCTGTCCTCTGCTGTGGCATTAGGCACTGGCACAAACACGGGCTCTGAGGGGTAGGATCCCTCCTCCTGCCAAATCTAGGAAGCACAGGAACACATGGATGAGCTTCAGGAACATATGGATGAGCTTTAGGAACATATGGATGAGTTTCAGGGACACATAGATGAGTTTCAGGGACACGTAGATGAGTTTCATTTCATTAATACTTGTCTACTACAGTGAGCAGAGTTACAAGTGCTCCCCACAAAGGCACCTGGAAATACTCTGTGCTCCAAGAAACTTAGAGTTCAACTTTTTAACTAATTTTTTTTTTCATTCCAGGAGTGTGATGATGCCATCCTCTCCTGTTTGGTGACTGTGCCACGTTCATAAGGAGAGGGGTGAAATTGGGAGTCTCATCCCAGACCCATCTGGGCAAAGCCCTAAAGCCCCCAGTAAATGACACACCTTCAAATCCAGTTCAGTGGAAGGACTCTTTGAGCTGACTTCACCTCACCTTGTAGTTCTTGGTCTCCACGTCCACCTTGATCAAGGAATCTCCCACCAAATGCCCGAATCCGCACCCGTAGAAGTACCGGTACCTCCTGCCGTTGTACCCAGCATAATTGATCTGGGGGAACTCCAGCCCCCCAACTTCCTCAAAGCCCTCAGGGTGGAGATTTTCGTGTGTGCACCAGACCTGGGAGAAAAGTGCAGAAATTCCAGCAGGGCTGGTTCAGCCTGCACAGGGCAGAAGAGCTGACAGGTCCCCCCAAGCCCGGCGTGACCAGAAGTGGTTCTAAAGCTGAGGCACAGGGCCACAGCTGCTGCAGAAGTGCATTTAGGGGTTCATACACACCTTGCCATCTGCATCTTTCACAGCCCTTGCCTGGCTATAAGGCAGTGGGTTCAGGTTTTTCCCCACGGGGGTGTCTGAATCCACGTCCAGAGGGAGAACAAAGCGGCGAGGGAAAGCTCTGGGAACGGAGGCATAAACCTGTCACAGAGACAGAAAGTGATGGGGATGGAGACATTTCAGCCTAAATGCACTTTTGGGGGAACAGTTCTGAAGGTTTAGACAGCCCTGAATTATTCTTCTTCTTCTTCTTCTTTTCCTTACGTGTTTGACCAAGTTCTGGTAAGGTACAGCACATAATGGAAAGAAGAAGTTCCCTGCACGTTCCAGTAATTTACAGCAGAAACCAAAAAGACAAGAATTAAAAGGGTCAGCGTTGCTCTCACAGTAATTAATGCTGAGCTGGGTATGCAAATCAGCCCGTTATCTCCAAATCCAGCTGTGGGACAGACTCTGCACTATGTTTTATTTAGTTAGAACAGGCTTGTGTGGGTTTACATCGCTGTGTGGAGGAGCAGGAGAGCACTGTGCCTGAAGTCACCCTGCAGAATTCCCTCTTCCATGCTCAGGTACACATGGATTCATGGCTGGAAGTCCAGGGGAATGATGGATTTACTTGGGGAGCAAAGTGCAGCCCCCAGTGTGGCAGACAGCACATTGAGGGGGATAATTCCACCACTGCCTCAAGCCAAGTTTAGCAGCCATCATATTCCCATATAAATAAAATAGCTAAGGACCCTATTTTGCTGTCTTGCAGTTACTTCAACCTGCAACTCACCAGACCAATTTTGAAACTTATGTGTTAATCCTGAAACCCTGTGTTCAACACTTTTCTGGTTCAAGTGACTTGGCTGAGGAACTCTGCCAGACAAAATATTCTGCCAGGGTCAGTGAGCAAGAAAAAGCAGCGAGCATGATTTGGGGAAAGCAGACAAGCCATGCCCAGACATGCCTGAGGCTCTTGATGCAGTGAAGTTTGAGATTCTGTTCTGAAATGACTCCTCTGTGTGGGTAAAACATGGTGGTGATGCCACTCATCACCTGAAGAATGTGGGTGCTGGAAACACAGGCCCAGTGTGGACACTTCAGCCACATCAAATTCCAGCTGTGCTCAGAGAAGGATTAAAAAAAGCTGGCATAAACACCCTGCTGTACTTGAATATGCTCCAAAAATGCTTGAAAAAAAACCCAAATAAAATGGCGGAAGAAAGCAGAACCTGCTGGGACACAGCTGGGCTCCTTTCAGGTCAGTTCTAGACAGCTCAGGACACAGACAGAGGAAGTTGAGCCCTGTCTGAACTTGCAGCAGCCCCCCCAGAACGCTGGGTTTCCACTAAAAACCTCTGCAGGCTGAGAAACTGAAAGCACCCCCACTTTTCCCCCGTGTGACCCATGCAAAATAATGCCTCTCACACAGCCTGAAATGGGGTTTTTCACAGAGCTGGACCCAATAAATAATTTATTAGACCGTGCTGTTGTGAGGTGACTGTGGGGAAAAATGCAGGGTTTTCTGTGGTATTTGTGTTTCTGTGATTTTCATAAAACCTGCTCCTTTTCTGAAGTAATGCCTTAAAGAACAGGGTTCCTTTTTCTTTTTCCATTTAGAAGTCATGCAACTTATTTTGCATAATTTCTTGGGGGGAAATTGTATTACGCAAGGATAAGGAAAATGAATGTCATCAAAACTAAGGTTTTAAACCAGAAATAAATTGTGCCAAGCTATGGATCTCTGTATCACACACCGGCTTCGAAAATGTCAAGGGCATGCTCCATGGAGAGAGATTTAAAAAGAAAAAAAAAAAGCATCAAGAGATGATCATTTCACTTCTCATGGAGTTGTGGTTGTGTTGTCCCCACGTCGTGTTCTCCATCCCACCAATCCTTTTTTTGCTGCAGGAGAACAACTCCTGCAGCAAATCCTGGGGAAGCAAAGGCAGAGATCTCACCTGGTCCAGCCCTTCCCCACTCCTCCTCAGGCTCTGCAGCGTGTACAGAGCCGGGCTCTATCCCAGAAGGGACTCCTGGAGTGGCTCAGGGATGCTCTGAGCTGCCGTTTTGTGGTGTCAAGCAGGCACAGCAGTAAATGCTGATTTAGGAAGGGCAAAATCCTCCCTCAGCCCAAATCCCCTCTCAGGGTGCAGGCAGAGGGGACATGTGGCTTATGCTGTGCTGTCACAGGTCACATCCTGGGAGAGGATGCACAGGACACAGGGAAAAACTGCTCTGATATTTTGGTCGCTTCCCAACAGGGGAGAAAATCAAGTGGCAGCTGAGCCACCCCTTTGCAACAGAGGGTTTGACCAAGGGCAGTTTGGAGTGTGCAGAGGCAGAGATCTCACCTGGTCCAGCCCTTCCCCACTCCTCCTCAGGTTCTGCAGCGTGTACAGAGCCAGGCTGGTGCCCTCGTCCTGGCAGCACAGGTCCAGCACCACGCAGCCCTGCTCCTCGAAGGCGTTGATTTGGTGGAAGCTGACGAAGGCTTTGGAGCACCACGGCCCCGGCAGCACCTGCAGGGAGCACAGGGCAGCTGCAGCTCCTCCCCAGAGCTCCCAACCTCACCTCAAAGAGTTTTATCCTCTCTCTCCCCCCCATTTCATCCCCTCTTGATGCCTGAAGTGGCTCCCTAGAGACAGAGCCCAGACAGGAGGGAGGGAATAAAGGTGGGTATTTATTGGAAAGGCCTCCAAAGGCACAGCCTGGGGAGCCAGAGGCTGCTCTCACCATGGAGCCCAGGATGGACCCCGAGTCATGAGTTCTTCACCCCTTTAGAGCTTTGGGCCATTTGCATCTCAGCATCAATTCCCCAATTCAAACTTTAGCTCATGATGGCATTTCCCCAGCTCACCCCCCCTTCTCAAGGGGTTGGGTTGCACATTTTGGGCCCAGGACAGTCTGGGTGTCCTTGGAGAGCAGCCTTGGAGAGGCTTTGTTGTGTCAGTGTGACCATGAGAGAGCAGCAGCTCCCAGGCTGCAAAACCCTGCAGAGTCACAGCCTGAGCCCTGCAGGGTTTGGGAAATAGCAAAGTTACAATCCAAGGCATCACTCTCATTCCTTGGGATTTGCCTTCTGCTGCTTTAAGCCAGTGAGGAGCAAAAAGAGAAGAAAACCAAAATTTCAAGCAGCCCCTTGCTGTGCATCTTTCCCAGGTTCTGACCTTTTGATATCCTGGGACCTGCACTTCAGTCCCTGAACCCCAAACTGCTTCTTTCTGCCTGACCTTTGAGGGCTGGCAAGGAAATGAGTGAACAGAGAGGAAAATGCTTGGAGAAATCCCATTTTTAACAAATCTACAGCCCAGCTTTAAAGCCTTTATTGCAGTAACTTCTGGATTGATTCTCAAACTCCCCATGGCTGCTATGTAGCACTTTTGGGATTTAAAGTTCCAGATTAGCTGCTGCAGGGGCCAAAATCCCCCTTACCTCCCCAGTGTGCTTGTTCACCACGTGGAAGTAGGTGTTGTGCTGAGGCTCCCAGTTGATCCCATCAAAAATGGCTTTCCCACAGAGCTTGGAGGTGATGATCTTCAGCAGGTTCAGCCTGAGGGGCTGCTCGATGAAAATGATGTAGTTTTCAGTCATTCCTGAGGAGAGAAGGAAGGAACGTCACCTGAACTTGAGGTGAAAAAACCTCTCAAGGGCAGAGAGAACTGGGCAGCCCTTTCTGCCTCCCATTTGCCCAAACTCCCAGGGTTTGGGGTGGAATCTCACCAAAGCTGTGGTAGTAGGATGGCTTTGCCCTGTCCCTGGGGGAGATGGAGCACAGCACTTTGGCTCCCTCCAAAGTGTCCCCGTGGCCTGACTCCTGTGGGGGGACCCTGATGATGTTGTAGCTGGACCCTGGAAAAGGGGAAAAGGTGTTCAAACCAAATTCAGGCTCTGCTCCTTCCTCTTCCTCAGGAATTCTTGGAAACCGCTTTCCTAAACCAAGCAGAAACCCAATAGGCAGCAAAAAAATTCTGCAGAGGATTTATCTAGGAGAAGAAAAACAAAAAAATGAAATTTGAAAGGAAGTCGAAGGATCTTCGCAGTCTGGGAGAATGCCAGCTCTGTCTGCAGGGCTCTCCTGTAATAACAGGGGCAGGATAAAAACCAGGCTCACAGGAAATGAAAACTTGGAGCCTTGGTGATGCTCATTTAATAAACCTGAGCATATGAGCAGGAGAGGATGGCACTTTTGAATAATAATAATAATAATAATAATCTAGAGTTTGGTGTGTCCAGCTGAAAAAAGCCTGTGCTACAAAGCTGGACATTGCTGAGGCCAAAAGGAAATGAAAGCAGCAAGAATGAAAAATGATCAAAACTGAGAAAATGTGGAGCTGGCCTGAGGGACCACAATGAAGGTCAGTGGCTGTTTCAGAGGCCTCTAGAAAAGAAGGGTTTCACACAGCTGACTGAGAGCTCTGAGCAGCCATGTGGATGCAACAGGGTCCTATCAAGATGCCCAGAGTTCTGAGAAGAAGAAAAATATCCCATAAAATTCAGCTTTGCTGTAAGATACCCAAGCAACTGGAATATATTCCATCTTTTGTCCTGCATAAAACCTGCAGGAGAAAAGATGGAATTTATTCCAGTAGCCTGGAATAAATACAATAATTGTAACATGAAAAACACATGGCTAATTGTTAAATTTCTTCAGATGAGACTTCAACACTGGATGGGACTCTAAAAAATCATTCTTCTGTTTTCCAGCAAAGCTTGGGAGAGGAAGAGGAAAATCTGCTGGATATTCACGGGCCAAAATCAGAAGCATCTGAACCTAAATCCTGAGAGGAGCCAATTTTATGAGATTATTGCCATTGATATTTTGACTCAGAAACAGCAATTTCCAGGTCTCTTTGGGTGTTGGTTCAACAGCTGCTCTTTGAAGCAGCACCAGGAGGTATCCTGGGCACCCTGCCCAAAAAAGCAGCCTGCCCATGGCCACCTCACCGTGCTTCCCGTAGGAATTGCCCATGTTGTAGGTTGTCCCATCAGGCTCGTAGTGGGGATGAGCTGTGGCCCCATTCACTGCGATAAACTTGCTCCAGTCCACCTGAAAATGCCAAAGATTTTCAGTCAATGCAGAACTTCCCAAAGGGTCGGGTTTGTGGAAGTCTGGGGAAGAGGGGGAGATTTTATTCATTATTAATAATGTGGGATCTGCACTCCAGCTTTCATTCTGCCTGCAGTCTTTCTGAAATCCTTGAAATTAAGGCTATTTCTCTAGCAGGAAAGCAGGACTAATAGCAGTAGACATTCCTTGGAAGGCTGAAATATTCCTAAAGGTACAAGTGCTGACACAGTGGGAATGTTGCCCGTAGTAAGCACAGACAGAATTGTGTGAAGGGACAGTCACTGCCCCAAAAAATCACCCAGAGTTTTATCACTCTGAAGTTCAGAAAACCAGGTCCTATCAAGGCATCTCAAACTGGAGAGTTTAAATGTGAAGTCATCCCTTCCATTTCTTCACTTAGCCAAAAATATACTGGTCTTACATCTAAAAAAAAGCAGCTTGAGGGGATTTCTTTTTTTTTTTAATGACAAGAGGGTTCAACAGAGCTGAACCTAAAAATCCCCACGTGTCTTTTCATGACTGCATTCTGCTTTACAAACAGATCAGCTGGTAGATCACCCAGTTGTCCAGGATACCTCAGTAGCTGTGCTTTGTGCATAATTTATTAATGATTCACTATTGATCCTGCAGGGAAGGAGGGAGGGATTCCTGGAGTGGCTGAGGGATGCTCTGAGCTGCTGTTTTGTGGTGTCAAGCAGGCACAGCAGTAAATGCTGATTTAGGAAGGGCAAAATCCTCCCTCAGCCCAAATCCCCTCTCAGGGTGCAGGCAGAGGGGACATGTGGCTTATGCTGTGCTGTCACAGGTCACATCCTGGGAGAGGATGCACAGGACACAGGGAAAAACTGCTCTGATATTTTGGTCGCTTCCCAACAGGGGAGAAAATCAAGTGGCAGCTGAGCCACCCCTTTGCAACAGAGGGTTTGACCAAGAGCAGTTTGGGAGTGTGCAAAGCTTGAGGTGTAAGAAGCAGATGAAGGGAATTGATACGAAAGCAAAGCACCAGAGAAACAGGCAGATGTGAGATCAGCAATGTTGACTTTTTCTTGTAGACAGGAAAAAGTTGTTTCCTGTTGTGCTGAGAGGTGCAGACAAGCCCAGGCAAGCAGGGAGAGCAGAGGAGAAATGCCAGCTGTGCCCAGCTGGGCACTGCCTGCACCTCCACCCCTGAGAGCTGCCTTGCTCAAAAGAGAGAGATGCAGCTGGTCCAGACAAATTCCTCTGGAATTGGATCCCCCTTTGATCCAGCAAGGTGTGATTGTGCACCACCTGTACAGATGTGTCATAATAGGTGGTCATAGGTAGGACTAGTGATCCTAAAGGTCTTTTCCAACTGAGTTCATTCTGTGATTCTGTGCCCCAGCTCCTTTATCCCAGCTGCCCACACCTTTTCCTTCGTTTCCAGAGTCTCTGGATCCACCTTGTGCATGAAGGTGTTCTCGTTGCTGACGTAGTAATCCCCTTTGTACAGCACATAGTTGACACTGGCGTTGTCACTGGGCTCTGAAACAGAAATCCTGGAGTTGTGCACAGCTCTGTGCAGCTCATGTCACAAGAATATTTAAGGGAATGCCCCAACCCCAGACCAGAGAGGGAGAAAGAAGCACAGCAAGAGAATGGATTATTTTCTCCTTCTGAGAACCACTCAAATGAGTTGAAGGTCCTGGCAGAAATGAGTGCAAAATGGAATCAAAATCACAACATCCAGAGGAGCCAAAACAGAAGCTTTCAGGAACAAGACAAGTCATTGCAGACATTTCTGGATAGCTAGGAGGGTGGGAGGAGTGCAAGAGGGAAAAAAAACCATCCAACATGCCTTCCCTATTAAGCAAAAATAGTTAGGTGTGTTTAAACAAATAAACCCATTTGCAGTGACATTAAGCCCTGCATGATTGATTGGAAATATCTCATTAATCCACGCAGGGAAACTGTCTGCACAGGTGAAGCCAGGTTAAAGGCACAAGGACAGGGGTGGAAATCACTGCTGGAGCTGGGCAAAGGCAGATGGGGGCTGTGGACAGGTCTGGAATATCCTGAGGGAGCTGGGCTGGGGATTTGGGGACTGTCACCATGGGTGAAGGTGTGAGCACCTTGGAGAAGGACAGAGGGCATGGCGGGAGGGGAGAGGAGAAACAGAGGTTGGGCACAGCACAAGGAATGAGCTGCAAGCTTCAGGCCTGCTCTGCTCTCAGGGGGGAACACTTTGCTTGCCTTTAAGCCTCTTTCTCCCCTGACATACTCAGAATCCTAAAGGTACTGGAACTTCAACTCCTGTGCAGCACCATCCCTCACCCTACTCAATAATCTCCTGCCCCTGAGTCCAGGAAGGGAGGGATTAGCCCACTTACCCTACAAGCTTAGCTAGGCAAGGTGTTTTAAGGGCAGAGCTGGGTCTCAGGTAGAACATCAGGGTGTAATGCTCATTATCAGCACTGCACAGGATGTTCTCTCAGGGAGAGATTTCTGTGGGAAATTTGCAACAAGATCCACGATTGAGAGAGCTGAAGTGGCTTTAAAACATTAAACTCTGCTTCCCCCAGCTGAGGCTGACACCAATTTGCATAATTTTGGCATTTGGGTCATATTCTAAGAAAAACACGCGTTCACAGGCAGCCTGTCAGACTTCCTCGCACCTCCCTTTCCACTTAACCCCAAGTTCCTCCAAGAAAATCTCAGAACACTTCCCATTTTTTACAGCCCTGCTCTTACGTGGTGGCTCAAAGCGGGACAGGAAGCGCCCAAAGATGCTCTTGCAGGGGTCTGGCATGGCCAAGGTGCCAAATTCTGAGGCCACAATACGATTGTGCTGGCTGTTCCTCAGGTAGGAGCTGCTCTGCAGGAACCTGCTCCTGTAGGTCACTGTGCCGTGGGCCAGCTGGAACTGGTGCAGCAAGGCCATGCCATCAAACCAGTGGTTGAACCTTCCAGGAGAGAGAAAAAAGGGATTCAGAAGAGTTGGGCATTATATGATGCTCTGTGGTACCTCCTTTTAGGTTTATTGATGTTTGTAAAAGCTGCTTCCCTGATCCTCTGAACAACTGACCAGGCACAGATTTGTTTGGGGAAACACCTGAATCAAACAGGAAAGGGAAAGGGAAAGGGAAAGGGAAAGGGAAAGGGAAAGGGAAAGGGAAAGGGAAAGGGAAGTATTCGCAGCTGTGGAATGAGAAGTCTGAAAATGCTGTGTGTAAGTTTTTTGGGAGATAACCTATACAGGTAAACCACCCACTCCTGCACAGGGAATAGAGTTTGTGCTGTACTGTACAAAAAAAATATCAATTATTACTGCAAACCCAGTGGCCTTTAGCTCTCAGCTTCTTGCAGGATGTTATTCTCTCCAAACCAAGGAATTTGTGAGACTCTCAGAACACCTGGTGGTCTGACTCTGGGAATATGAGAAGTAGATCAGCTCTGGCCAGTTGCTGCCATCAGCTGAATTGTCAGTTACTAGAATGGTACATTCCAGGCCACAGGCAGCGAGTGCACTCTGGAAATATTTTAATATATTATTTTTAAAACTGGGTGGATTTGCTTCTAAAGCAGCTCACACCACTTGGTGCAACCAACGCTCCAAATTCCTGCTCTGGATTTCAGAGTGCTTTGGGATGGATTTTTGTTCAGAACAGAGGACCAGAACTGGGGATGTTTTATTCCCCATCCCACCACGGTGAGTGGGTAAGAGCCTCTCTGTGACTCAGCTTCTCCAGCCTGCGTGACTTCACCATTCAGCTCCTCTTTGCTGGAAATGGGAGTTTCCAAATGAGGGAGCAAGTGCTCTCAAATATATTCTGAGAGTTCTTCCTTCCCTTACGTAAAAAGAAACTAAAAGATGCTACAAATAGTGGTGAGGTGGGGTTCCCTTTAGGTTTAGGCTGAGGCTGGGCCAGAACCATTTAAAAATTCATTTAAAGGAGACTTACTTGTCATTGCCAAACTCAAACTTGCCAGGGCCATTCCTCAGCAGATTTCCATTAATCCACTTGGGAATATGTCCTTTGATCTTGGCTGGGATGGGCTCGGGGGTCTCCTCCACACTCTGCACTAAGGGGGAGATGCATTGCAGCCCCCTGGGTCTGTGGCAGAGGATTTGCTCCTTGGCTGGGCTGGGCAGGTAATTCTTGAAACCTGCAAAGAGAGCAGGGAGAACAAAAAGCAGGGAATTGAGATTTTCACTGGAATAAAGTGACAAATGCTAGATCTTGAGATGGGATGTCAGGGAGAAGAGCTTTCAGCATCTGCAAGGAGCTGAGTTGTGGTGGATACTCAGGGTAAAGCTGCAAAACCCAATGTATCCATAGGGAGCTGAAAATCCAGTGGATTTCACTCTGCTCCAGTTAACCCACAAGAGACACCAGTTCTGCAGTCCAAAGGAGATAACAGAGGATGATAGAAAAGAAGATAATCAGAGATGATAAATCTCTTTAATCAAAGAAGTGTATATTTGGAATTAATTTCATAATTAACTGAGAGGAGAAAGAAAACCCAACTGCAATCCTAAAGAAACAGAAGAACACAAATGAAACTGAGCTGGAGTACATTTATCAAGTTTCACTTGGCAGGGAAATAAGCAGAGAAGGATAATTCCTGGTGGAGCCTCCGGTTTGACTGCAACAACCCCTTCTTAGTCCCAGCTGGAGAACAAAAGCCCCAGGAGAGCATGAAGTGATTGGAATGCTGTGAGCTAGCAGTGATGTCACTTACTGGCTCCCAGAGCCTGGTTTGCAAAGCCTCATCAACACAAGGATTGTTTTAGCAATCCATTTAGCTGCAGAGGTGGATTTACCTGGGGGTGCCTCCCTGCCCAGGCTGGCACCTGCCCATCCTGCCCTCGGTGCAGCCGCCCTGCTGCCCTCCCTGGGACCACGGAGCACAGAGCCAGCCTGGAGCTGCTGAGCCCGGGGGTGGGAGTGGAGCTCTGATCCAAAAGGGCACGTGGCAGGCAGAACTCCATCAGCCAGGGCTGCCGCAGGCACCACACACCAAATATGGAGTCCAGGCTCTTACTGAGTTCACTCTGATTTCTGCTCTAATAATTTGCTCTGGTCTCACCGGGCACTTTCACCACTGCTGCTTCTGGCCTACATCCTTTAAGGCACTGTGGCTGCTGCCCAGTTTCCCTGTGAGCCGGTGAAACCCTTTGCTCAACGTCTCCAGAAGAAATTCGCTATTTCAGCCAGAATATCTGCAAAAGAGCTGAGCTGGCAGGCAGAGTTTTTCTGAGCTTGTTTCTCTACATGAACACATCCACAGGTTGGGTGTTAGGATTGCAGAAGGTAAAATGCAAGATTCCAGTGTAGCTCTCCAATCTGCCAATCCCCAAATGCTCCTTTAGGTCTCTGAAGTGTTCACAGAAAACCAGATTTTGTTTGCAAAGGTGCAAAATATTCATTAAAGAATGAGAGGAACACAGTTTGTATCCCAGCAGAAACAAAGCTGGCATGACTCATGATGGCACTACACTGGAACCTCCTGGAGGGCACCATGAATGGAAATTCTGGAATGATACATTCCACAGAAAAGCCTGACCGGGGCTGGAAAAGACCTCCTGAGTCCACCCCTCCCAACTGCTGTCACGGAATTTCATATATAAGTACTTTGTCTTAAAAATTATTATGTCTACAGGCACTTATTCCCTCTTGGGATAACTGCTCCTCATCCAGATGATCAGGAAAGTGCTTTGAAGTTACCAAAGGACATTGTTCTTGTTTTTTTGGGGAGCTCTGCTGTGTGGCTTTTGTAGTTTTGCCTTCCTCGTGCTGTATTTAGGGTAAAGAATCATATCACTTTCTAAGCTAAGTAAGACAAGTGCTTTCTGTTTTCCTGTCCTGTGATAACCATTCATGTGATTGTCTCAGTAATCCTTCCTGAAATCTGATCTAGTTAGAACTCATCTCCTTAGAATTCATTCTAAGGCATCCCTTACAAAGTGGAGTTCCAATGGACTACAAACAACAAGAATATTTAAGGGAATGCCCCAACCCCAGACCAGAGAGGGAGAAAGAAGCACAGCAAGAGAATGGATTATTTTCTCCTTCTGAGAACCACTCAAATGAGTTGAAGGTCCTGGCAGAAATGAGTGCAAAATGGAATCAAAATCACAACATCCAGAGGAGCCAAAACAGAAGCTTTCAGGAACAAGACAAGTCATTGCAGACATTTCTGGATAGCTAGGAGGGTGGGAGGAGTGCAAGAGGGAAAAAAAACCATCCAACATGCCTTCCCTATTAAGCAAAAATAAATTTTTTTAACATATGTTGCATTTAACTGCCCTGTGAATGCACTTAGCAAGTGGAACACAAAGAGCTCCTACTTGAACACGGTTTTTGAGCTATTGCAAGAAAGGTGCTTCACCTTCAGGGGAAAGCTCAGTCATAAATCAAAACTTCTTGTAACATCCAGCCCCCCAGAAAGGGACCAATCTCTCTCTGCAGAAGGCAGAAGACAGACTGGTTTTTAATGTTAAAAAACATGTAAATAAGATTACTCCTTCTTCCTTTCTGGCCACGCTCCAAGGCAGAAGAACTTGAACCCACAATTAAAGCTCTGCAGTCCCAGTGGGGCTCAGTGTGTGTGCTCGAACACCACGTCTGAAAATCAGCACAAGATCACAACCGGCCCTCTCAGAGCCCCAATTCCTCCACTGTGGTTTCCATCCTACTTCAGACTTCTAAATACAGGCTTAAGGTCTTTGGGTACCTGAGCAAACACAGAGCTGAACTTTCCTTTTCCTTTTCTAAACACAGCAGAGTTATCCCAGCCTGGCACTTTGTGTGTGCTGTGATTGCACTGCCCAGGACAAACTGAGAGCCCAGCATTGATTATTGATTGATTATATCTAGAAATGGTGGGCTGAAGGACCAGGCTCTTGAAGAGAAAAACTGCCGTGGGTGGAGTCACCATGAATCAGACATTAAATTTTACTTTACACAGTGCATGGGACACGAAATGTGTAATGATCGATGGTGAAACCATGGGAACCATTTGCAAACGCTGGGATCACACGAGAGAGGGCAAACCCACTTTGATTTTAATCTACAGGCTCCAACCCAAGGCCCAGGAACCACCTCTCCACACACCAATTTTTTGACTCAGAAGGACACTCAGAATTAAGGGCAGAATTTAGCAAATAGAATGCTCGTTATATTCCTCAAGCAGGGAGAGTGAGGCAAGAATTCTGTTTTCCCCGAGGATCGTTCAAACTGGGAATAATCCTCTGGCACAGGCTGCGTTTTGTTCCCTGTAAAACACAGGTTGGCACGACATGGAAGCAAACCAGTTCTACCCAGCCCCCAGCTCGAAGTGGAGCTGTGGATTTGTGCCCTCCTCACTCCAGCCTTCCCCAGGGCTGGACCCCTGAGCTCCCACAGGGATTTCCAAAGGGAAGGAGCAGCACTTGCCTTGGGAGTGCCGGGAAGGAGCCCGTGCTGGGCTCCTTGTTCCATGCAGCTGCTTGGTTCCCCATGGCCAGGGGCTCAGCCACCCAATTCCTCTCTAACAGCCACAGGAGCAAAGGAAAAACAGAAAAGAAACGACAGAAAACACAGGGGATAAAAAAAATAAATGGGGAAAAGGAGCAGGGGAAAGCTCAAAGGGAGGAAAGGAGAAAGACGACAGTGAACTCCTGCACGTGAAATAGATGTTGATTTCCCAGCAGAAATAGATTCTACACCTTGGGGTTTTCTCGTGGCACAACAAAGCAGATTTGAGAATTTTTCAGCTCTTTGGATGCCCCAGAAGTAATGTTTTGCGTTTAAAGGGCACGAAAACACCACTACCATCAAAAAGCAGAAATTCCCGTGGATTATGCCATGATTTTTACCTGAAAACAGGCAAACAAATAAAGAAAACAAAACAAAGAAACAAAGAAACGAACAAAAAAAGGCAGCTCAAGCTGTGCAATGATGACACGAAGTGCAGAGTCGGACTGTATACAAAATCTTTAGGGGTAGTTCCCCGTTCGCAGGTTAAAGCCTCGGCAATGTTGCAGCTCCAAAAACCCTCTCCCTGCCCACTTCCATCTGGCTCCCTCGCACAGAGAATCTGCTGCGCGCTGCTTTTCCAGCTCTAAACCATCTGCCGTAATCCTTGCCTCTCCCGTTTATGTATTCGATAAATAACAGACATTTTCTGCCATCTAACAAAGCCTTCCGATCGCTCAGCCCCCAATTTCTGACAACAGGAATTGTCCTCCCGACCCCGTGCCAGCAGCAGCCGCCCTCTTTCCAAGGGGATGGGATGGAAGGGATTGTTTCCAGCGCGTTTTTACCTGGAATGAATTGCATCAAAGAGCAGAGGAAATGCAGCAGGTGAGCGAGCAGGAGGCTGGCGGCCGACAAAAGGATTTTGGCCAGCATACTGCGGCGGGCAGCAGGCAGCGGATCGGAGTGGCCGGGCTGGGAGAGCGGTGCCAGGGCAGCGAGGAGCAGGAGGCAGCGATGGTCGGTCGGGAGGTGAGCGCTTTCTCTCACCATCCTTTCACAATAAGAGCCATGCCCGGGCTGCCCGCGCTGCGCTCCGCGGGCCGGGGCGGGTCCTGCACCAGCGCTGCGCTCAGCCGCCCCAAAACCCGCTGTGTACCTGCGCCAGGTGAGCTGCGACTGCCAGGGCATGACCGAGCCTGGGAAAAATGCTGCAGCGCTCTGCTGCTCTCCGGAGATATGGGAAGGATAGGATGTGGATCTGTGTATCGCGGCTTTCAGGTAATTCCTGCAGAAATTTCCGTCACCTCTCCCCCCGCAAAAATGCTTGGGATGCAAAATGCTTTTGTTTCAAAGCCTGAGTAGCCATTTTGCACCGTGATGAATCGCAAGGTTTCGGGAATGTTGGTGGCTACGGCAGATTTCCCCAGCAAATCCAGCAGGATGGGCCGTGTTCCCAGCTGGGCTGGACTTAGGACAGACCCTTCCCGTCGGGATGCCGGGAGAGAGCAGCCAGCGCTTTGGAATTGCGATGGAACATTTATTTCATGGCCTTAAGCAGCTCTCAAAAGCTGGGCTGTGCCTGAGGAGGGAGCAGGGCAGCAGGCACAGCACTGCAGGGACCCCACTCCACAGACAGATTAATTCTCATCCTCAGTCTGCTGCCAATTAAGCTGATTTCTTCCTCTCCTTCCTGCAGGACCCAACGAACCCTTGACTGCTGTATTTTCTTACCATGCCCTCCCTTGAGTTGTGCTTTCTCTCAACAAACCCAACTGCTTCAACCTTTTCCCACAGATCACCTTTTCTCAGCTCTTTATTATTTCTGGTTTCCAGAAATCTTGATTTCCACTCAATCCTTCATCTTCTTGAGACAACAATGAATTTTTTATGTGTTATCGATGCGTGTGTGGCTTGTAGTTTGCTGCTCTTTAAAAAAAAAGAGATTATATCCTCTAAAGTCCTTCTAAATCATTTGGGATAATGTGGAATAAGCAAAACTGGGGAAAAAAAATCACTGTATGATATCCCATAGGCTGATCTGGCAGAAAAAAAATGAGTATTCATTACTTTTTTACTCATTTATTTGCCTCTACTTACTGATTGCTCTTATTTTGTGTAGTATCATACATGATGGTGCCAGTGACCTCACACCAAGCTGTACCCACTGGTAATCTTTCCATATTAAGCCAGCTAGTCTGATAAAGGAATTTTTTGTTTGTTTGTTTTTATTGTTATGCAAGTCAAAATTAAGAAATTTCCTCCAGACTTTCTCCAGGATGGGATTTAGGCTGACTGAGCTATGGATCTTTGCCTCCTTTTTTTTCTGGATGTTCCCTCTGATGGTGCAAAACACTCACTCTGTTCTTCTCCAGTGCCACCTTCAAAGTCAATTCAAAGGTTAAATATTCTACCATTAGCAAAAACTGAATTTTTATTACTTCTAGACAGAATGTGCTGAGTCTAAAACATTTCTATTACCTATTAGATTTGGTCTTTTTCTATTCTGCCCCACATTTATGCTAAAAGGCAGCTTCATTTTAAGTAAACAGTCAAAATTAGCCTTTTCTCAGGGAAAAATTCTCGTCGCTGATTATCTAAACTCTCTGCATTATCTTTTATTTCCCATTTTTAGCTTTTAGATAATAGAAGAGCAATGAGAGGAACTGAGTTTTTCATCACTACACTTTCCAGCCTGTGGAGAAATTCACAGCAAGCTCAGAAATGCAAATTCTCAGTGTCAAGATCCCCTTGACTCCAAGAGGGTCGAAACTTCATCTAAGATGCTTCCAGATTAAAAAAAAAAAAAAATCGACTTATATTCTGTTACTGATCTGTCATCTTAGATGTTCTTGTTAATTTATAGATTGGAGCTTAAACGAGGAGGGGAGAAGCTTGAAAGAAAACGTAGTTCCCAGCTGAGCTTTGCTGATCAGATTTAGCAGCTTTAAAGCCAATTAATTTTCTGGCCATACCTGCTGCAGTAAAACTGGAAATTGGATAGGGATGGGATGGGTGCCAGGTTGGTTTGATGAGGAGCTCACTCCTCAGGGAGAGCCTTTAGTGCCAGATCAGACGAGAAAACTTCGTTTCTCCCAATAAATGCTGAAATCCATAAGAGGGGCAATCAGCAGCATCATTCGTGGGGGGGATGAGTTGTAGTCAAATAGGAAAGTGATAAATTTTTATTTTTTAATGGTTTTCTCCAACTTTTCCCTGCATCAACAGCATTGATGTAAAAAAAAAATAGGAGAAAAAAAATAGGAGACTGCTAAGTATGATGCAGAGCAGTGGTGAGACTTTGGAAAGCCTTTAGATGCTAAAGATGCAGATAGGCACCTTATGAGATTTTCCAAAATTCCTAAGCGTGTAAGGCGCTTACACCATGCTTAGGCACTTTGAAAATCCTGCTAAGGACATATCTGCATCTTTAGGAATCTAAATCTCACCCTGCATGTCCAGTTCCTCTCATTCTTTGCTGTAAATCGTGTCACTGTGACACGTAGCATCTTAGGCTTTGAGCTAAGGGAAGGGGGAAAGGAGGGTGGATTAGGTCTGAGAGGATTTCCAGAGGAAATCACTGCACACTACTGGGGTAAAGATGGAAATGTCTCTTATTCCAGCACTTCTCTTCATTACATAAGCCCCGCACTTTGTACAAGTGGTCCTTTGTACATTGCATGTGTCATATTTTTAACGGAGTTGAATGACAAGGAAGAAAAAGAGCTCGGTGTTCTCAGAAAAACTGAGTATCAGCAAACAACACCCACGTAGCCAAATAACAAAACAACACTGTAATTCTAGATCGTGTTAACGTTATCTATTTATTTATTGACATCAGAACACCAGAGCTTTGATTATGTTTTATATCAACATGGCCTTGAAATGTAACACATGTACCAGTATTGCAATGCATTTGAAATTAAGATTTTATACCTTCTCAAAGTTCTTTCTAGAACTTTCTTATTTCCAAGCTGATTTTTTTCAAGTTGTTTACATTCTGAGGCAAAATGGAAATAACATTGCAAGTATATTTTACTAAGATTTTAACACAAAAACATTTTTTAAAGTAGAAAGAAAAAAAAAACCAAAACCATAACCAGGAAATGGTTAACATGAAATAATCTGAGGTCATTTTCCACTTACCTCATAAAATACTGTGTTTCACAGAAATGTTTTTTTGCTATGTTTAATGGGTTCACATGGCTTAATGTCTTAATCCCTTGAGTCACAGGATTTAAAACAGATATTCAGAATTGTTTTTACTAACTACCACTACACTGTGTATTTAAACACTAAGTAGCCACTTAAGTGTTTGGAAGCTTCCTGAAGTGACAGAAATATTTATGCAAGAAATAGACATCACAACACTCATCATAATTGGTTTTCATACACAAACACAACTTTGGCTCTGCATTTCTATAACAAACTCCATTTAGCTTTACACAGTGTTGGCAATGGCATCAAATGCCTGTTTCAGCATCTCCCTTTTCTGCTCTAAGTGGTTTTCTAGGGCCCCGGCTTCTTCTAGGATCTCATCAAGTTCCTGGACCGAAGAAGAATTCAACGCTGCTCTTGCACTAAAGTGAAGAAATCTGTAGTTAAAATCAATGCTAATGTCATTAACTTTCTCACTACTTTTATGTTTTTCTTAAAAATTAGTTGTCTATACCCAGTTTCTCACCAAACTAATTCTCTGTTGTAACAGAAAACAGCACATTTTTCTTTCAAGATCTGTGTTTGACAATTTTCAGTGCTAATTTCTCTAAACTGCAGCCACCCAACCATCTTATCTAGAGAATTTTAGAATTGTTGTGAAAATAGCACAAAGTTAACTTGCCTTATAATGTCAGCATATTTTGATAGCAAGTCATTAATTTCATTGCTCATCTCTGTTTAAAGAGAGAAAAAAAATTTATTTAAACATTTGGATGAGTCTCAACATGAAATTAGGTCACTCCATACTTACTTCCAATATATTTAATACATCACCATTTAAAACCTTTTCCAGTGGTTCAGTCTTGGAAAGGGATTCCAAGTTCTCAGAAGGAGCTAAATCTGTTTTGTCAGACACCTGAGGATTTTCTGAAGCTTCATTCTAACAACAGAGCACATTAGGAAAAATACAGGTTCTAGGATTTAAAACAAGCTTAGCACGGTTTAGCTGAGAGAAAGAAGAGGTTTAAAAAGATCTTAAGGGTGTTTTTAGAGAAAACACAGGTGGTACTGGGTTCACAGCATCATGAGCATCTTGGGGAGTGGGTGGGAAGTACCAGATTGAGATCTCTGTATATATAAACACTGATTTATTTATATATACACACATATTTATATATATATATATAGACATATGTAGTGTATATATCTCAGTAAAAGCTGATGTACTTCAGAAGCTCGTGCTCAAGAAGTTCTGCATAAATATGTCCCAGTGCTTACCCAATTTTGCTGGGCTTCAAACCCTCAGAGAAACTGCGGTTTCCCCACACGAAAAAGTCATTTATGTTCCCCCAAACCTCCCTAAAGTGCCGCGGATCTCTGTGCCTTCAACCCAGAGGAGAACATGGGATGGGAGTCCTCCCTCCCACAGCACCACTCACCTCCATCTTTATGCTTTTATTTCTATTCTTATCCACTTTTTTCCCTGTTGCTCGCCATGGCTGCCTCACGAAGGGCACGTGGTGTTTGCTGAGCGGTCACGCTGGCGAGGATGTGGAAATAAAAACGTGTAAAACCTGCAGCTTTTTATCTCTGCAAGGGTGCTCCCCTCACGGGGCAGGCAGCGCCTCAGAGGGGCTGGGGACGGCGGGAAACGGCGGGAACGGCTTCTTAATGTTTAGATAATACTGCTAATGAGAGCAATATCTATAAAATATTTGATAATTAAACGGAGTGGGACACGGCAGCTTATTAAAAGTTGTTTCTACTTTGGGGAAGTATTTAGTTCTTGTTCTTTCAGCAGTTTGATGGGTTTTTTTGTGCTGATATTTTAATTTCCGATTTGGTCCAGGAGGGACCCGCGGCTTCCCCTCAGGAGGGCGGGCCCGGGGCGGGAAATGGCCGTGAGGGGCCGCGAATGTGAGGACAAGGAGAAAAGGATAAGAAACAAGGGAAAAAGGACAAAAGGACAAGAAACAAGGGACACCCGCTCCCCTCAGGGCTGGCAGCACCCCCGCGGCCCTGCCCGGGCTCGGTGGCAGCACCAGGAGCAGCCCGAGGTGTCCCCCGAGGGAGCAGCTCCGGCCCGGGCGGTTCTATTACGGCTTTAAACTGTTCCTTAAAGCTTTCCCGTAAAATTTCACCTTCTGAGAGAAATCCCTGGAATGCGTTTCACGCCCGATGGATCCGCCTCAAAACACGCGTCAGAAATGAGTGCAGTCTGAGAGATCGGGCTCTAAAATGAGTTACAACACTGAAGTGAGTAACAGCACTCAAATGAGTAAAAACACTAAAATGAGTAACACCACCAAAACACACAAGTGCCAAGACCATCGTTTTCTCTCTCTCTCTCTAAAGAATGGAGAATAAAATGGTGTTTTCCTGAGGTTGTGTTTCACTTCTGTAGATAACGATGGTATTTAGTTTCATTGAGAAGTGTCTGAGTCAGCCCGCAGCTCCTCTGCAAGAGGAACGAACAGGACACAGGGATTCAGGAGAGAGTTTTCAGCATCCAAAGACATTAAATACCACAGTGAATCACTGCTTTCCTAAATCCTGTCGTTGTTCAGTGAAATGAATCATGGCGAGATCTGAAGTTGTGTCAATGTTACGTTATGTTACGTGATTTATGGTATGGTAAGTAAATTTTGCCTCTGGTTTGGTTTTTGGTTTTTTTTTGGTGGGTTCTTTTTTTCTTTTTCTCTCTATCTTCTCTTTTGGAAAGAAAGCATCTGAATCTCACATACATTATCCAAATAAGAAATTAAAATATCAGCACAAAACTACTGAAAGAACAAGAACTAAATACTTCCCCAAAGTAGAAACAACTTTTAATAAGCCGCCATGGCCCACTTCATTTAATTATCAAATATTTTATAGATATTTATCTTAGTAGCAATACCATCTAAACATTAAGAAACAGATGTGACAAAATATGTTAGGAAAATGTTCTTAAGGTGTTTACTTAATTGGGTCACCATTTGTAGGTTAAGATATTTTTATTAACAGACCACCTGAATTAAAACAAATTAAACATCTGAATTTTCATTTCCATTATCTTATGGATATAATAGTCTATGGATAAAGCTCAGACTAAAAATAACATTGAAAGAAAATTATCTAAGGGAAGAGAGTTCACTCTTACTGGAGTTCCAGTTCCTTTAAAATCAGAAAAAAAATTATCTAAGCCACTACTCTAAAAGTTGCAGTTCCTCTAAGAGTGGAGATATTAAATTCCAGAAAAAAATGCAAGTTTAAACTGTACCACGAAAGCTATTGTACGAGTTAGATCTGGTCCTGAAAAATGTAAATATGTGCACAAAAGAGAAGGAAATGCCTTTTATTCAATGTGTTCAATGACCTGATTGAATTTTAAGGCTCTCAAAGGCAGACATGAAAGACCAACTTCACCTTCCTGATAGCTATGGATTATCAATAGGCCAAAGATACTAGTGCCAACAGCTAACACAAAATAAATAATGATCTGAATGTATATTTAAACTTAAATGATAAATTATTAGTACAGCATTAATTTTAAAAAGAATATTTTTGGCTAAACCAGCCAAAATCCAGGGTTATTAGTATAGTGTTTTTATTATTTCAAATGAGGTTGAAAGATGTGCTTTTAACCTCAAAATCGTCTCCTCATATTTATCATACAGATATTAAAGCATTCCCTATGAAAACTGGGCATTTATTTTACCTCCAAGAGCAGTAATAGGCATGTGAACAGCTGAGAAAACATCCTGGGGACTCGGGTTTGGGTTTGATTTGGGGTGTTGGGGTGTTTTTATCATCCCCACAACTTGGGGCTCTTCAATTGCCCCATGGAGCTGCAGGGCTGAGCGCCCTAAATTCTGACCGGCGTCAGGAACAGCAAATCAAGGCGTGGAGATTGCAAGAAAAACCGGTAAATTACTCATTCCCAAGCTGGCTGCCCTGGTTTTTAGGGCCTGTCCCATCACTGCAGCTCCAGCGTTTGTTGCTTTCAACACTCCCCCCAGGGCAGCGCGGGATGCAGGGACGGGGCGTTATCCCAAACCAGGAGCTGAACTCCTCCCATGGAGCCGCTCCTGCACAAAAAGGGCCGCCACAGGAGATTTCCCAGCCCATGCCGGCATTCCTTGGCACTGCCGCCGCCGAGAACCGACAGCGCGGTGATTTCCATCGCGCAGGGCGCCAGCCAGGGGAAGCACGGGCAGCACCTGCCCCGAAACTGCCGTGGAGGCTTCACGGAGCGGCTGGAGAGGCTGCGGGAGCGACAGGACGGGCCAGCTGACATCAGCGTGACAGCGAGCGGCACAAAGGCACCTTCGCAAGCCCAGATTTGCATAGGCGCTGTCCCCCTGCAGCGAGAAGGGGAAATGCCGCCCCAGAAATGCAGACGTAGGCAGAGATCTTGGGAAAGCGTCCCGACTTCGGCCGCGGCAGCCGCTATAAAACCCCTCCCGGCATCGCCGCGGCAGCGCTCGCTTCCCTCCGGCTGGGGCATCCCCGGCGGTGGCGGAGCACTGAGCCGGGGTGGCCTTGGAGAGCCCTGATCCTGACGCCGGCAGCTCCGGAGCTGCGCTTCTCCCGGCTCCCACCGCCGTGCTGCAGCTCCCCAAGAGCCAGAAAGCACTGCCAAGGAACCATAAAGAGCTCTCGAAGAGCCCGAAAGAACTCCCGTGAGCGATCTCTGGTCCCACCCACTCATCCTGCGCTTCTCCCGGCTCCCATCGCTGTGCTGCAGCTCCCCAAGAGCCACAAAGGACTCCCGTGAGCCGCCTCTGCTTCCACTCACTCATCCTGCGCTTCTCCTGGCTCCCATCGCCCGGCTGCACTTCTCGAAGAGCCACGAAGGATTCCCGAAGAGCCACAAAGGACTCCCGTGAGCCATCTCCGCTCCCACCCGCCCGTCCTGCGCTTCTCCCGGCTCCCATCGCCCGGCTGCAGCTCCCGAGGAGCCACAAGGGATCACCGCCAGCCACCTCTGCTCCCTCCCCGCATCCCTGCGGCTTCTCACGGTGAGTCATTTCACGCCCGACAGTCAGCTAAAAACTCCTTTGAGCTTCTGCCCTTCCTTTCAAAGGTCCTTGGTAAAAGGTCTAAGAACCATCTTTTACTGCTCAAGGTTGGGCTTGATGATCCTGGAGGTCTTTTCCAACCTTTTTGATTCTGTGATCAAGGGAAGAAGCACAGTTATTTTATGTTTTACACATAAAAACAAGGACCACTTTTTCCTTTAATCGTCTGTCAAAAGTCCTGCCTGTGCTTGCCCCGGGGCTTTAGAGTAACAGAGGACTTTGTGGTTAATGTGCTAAGGATGAGGCTTGCAGGATTGGGTGTTGGGTTATCTCGTTTCTAGGGCCTGGGTGTACATGTTTGCAAACAAAGATGCTGCTGGGAGCCTGCTGTCTCTTCTGCACAGCTACAACTGGATAAAAAAATATAAAATACATGTAGAAAGAGAAAAAATCACTCTCAAATTCATCCTTTGCTAGAGGGACAAGGCAACCACAGCCATTTCCCACCCTAATCCCTCTGGGTGTGAGTGTTTACTTACATCAGTATTGCTCGGTTTTGTATAAATAACTCATTTTCAACTGGTGAAAAAGCTTTGGAAGTGAGCTGGGTATTTTGATTTCACAATAAAACCCCAGTGCAAGAGCCAGATCTTCCCATTATTCATCTGGTTTTAGGACATTTGTTATCTTTAGTGCAAGGGATGACCTTTCTAGAGGCAGTCAGAATGGGTTCTAACTTTTGGGTATTTTGGAAGCTCATTCTTTTCTAGGGGGAACCTGACTGTGCAGACTTAACTTTTATCCCTTTATGGGGTGAGAAGCATCGAGCTTAACTCAGATTCCTCTCCCTGTGCTGTGGGCAGGGTGAAGATGAGTGCTGAAGAGATTCTGGTGTGTGCAGTAGAACTTGGAAAAAATTTCTGCCTCTATTTTGACGGTAATTAGAACATTTATTAACCTTTTTTGTTTGAATACTGATTTAACACAATTCCTTTGTCAGTTATTTCACCTAACTTTCCCATAAACTTCACTTTTAAGTGTTGTTAGCCAAGTATCTGAGGGGGTATTTGTTGCTTGTACAAAAAATTCTGGGGAAGTACACTCTGAAGCGTTGGAATACTGGAGAGTGGACTTGGAGTGAGTAATTTCTGACCTTATGGAATAAAGTCAGTTAAAAAACAGTTTCTTCTTTAAAAGCAATTTGTAGTGACTGCTTCTTGTCCTTTGGCTCACTTAAAGACACCAATAAAACCAAAAATTTGCATGCAATTATCCCTCAGTTTCAGGCTTAGAGTGACCTTCTCACCCTTAAACAACCCTAAAAAAGCATTTTGCATCCCTCTGGGTTGGTGGTGACTCCAGTTCTCAAATGACTGGGGTTTCATTCGCTGTGCTCACAGATACACCCTGTGTGCAGTGACAGCAGCTCAGCCGTGGTGCCACTGGGCTGTGCGAACACGTAGGTGGCAGCCTGGCTGCCAGCCCTGCCTGGGCACAGAGTGGTTCCTTGTGTGGGGGTAGAGCTTAATGTTGTTTTTCTTTCCTTTTTTTCACTGCTCACTTGGAACCAAGACGACGATGGTAAGCTGAGAACTCATCTTTTATGATTTTGTTACTCATTTCACACTTACTCATCCAGAGAGGACAAGTTTCAAACTGAGTGGCTGCAAAAAAAAAAAAAAAAAACCAAAATAAAACAAAAAACCAAACAGAGCTACAGCTCTCTGCTCCTTCTGATGCTGATGTTGCTTTCATTCCTCATAAAAAACAGTGGCTTCCCTGACCACCTTTTAATGCAATTTAATTGTTGGGCAAGAGAGAACTAATGCTTCTGAATTGTCATTAACAAACACAGCAGTTTTTCTTGCTTATATAACTAAATTTCTGTATTCTGGGAAACCTGCTCCAAGCAGAGGTGTAAGAAATGTGCCCTTCCCTTAGTTTGATGTCATTCTAAGAACTCCTTTCACACGACATCCATAATGCCAAGATTAAACCAGCAGCAAACTCTGAGGAGACAACAGCTAGAACATGAAGAATTTTGCTTTATTATTCCTGCAGAGCTGGAATGTGATGCCCTTTGCCAGGAAAAGACTCTGCACCGAGTGCTGAGGAACGTGAACAGCCAACTGCTCGTGGTGCGCCCGGACCTGAACGTGGCAGCTTTTGAGGATGTGACAGACCAGGAGATGCAATGTGGTAATTTCCAAATGGAAACCATCACCACTGCTCTGCTGCTTCATCCCACAGGTGGTTTTGTTCTTTGGAATCACCCACTGAGTGATGGGACTAACTGCAAATTCATTTGCAAGAATAAAACAAAGCTGATAGTGAAATTCTGTGTCTTGGGCACAGGTGATGGCTGAGATTTCTGGGTATTAGACCAAAGCCTGCAGGATGTCACATGCAGAAAAATGGCTGTTAAGATTTTTGCTTAGCTCTGACCACACAATTCTTAATTTTCTCTTTTTTAAATGTTGGATTAAAAAAAATAATTTTAAAATTTAAACAGTGTATTGACACTAAAAGGTTTTACTTTCTTCTAATAATATTAGCTATAAACTTAAGAGTTTTGGCTCTTTTTGGGGTGCTTCAGCAAATTATTTACAGCTCTATTTGTTGACAGTATTTATTTCTGGATTACCTAGATCCAGCCATGCTCTGATTTACAGAGGGCCACTTCCACATCCCAGTCTCACTTTCTGCAGGCACACAAAAGGATGTGACACCCTCCCCACACTGCCTGGTGCACACTGGTTATTGCCTGATTGCACAAAGCACAACCAGAAGCCATAAAAATTCCAAGTCTTGGCTTTTCTGCCAGGAAAAATACCCTGGGAAGACAGCCAGAGCTGCCAGTGGAATGGTAAAACATCCCTGAGTTCAGTTGTTGCAGCTCCCTTTGAGCAGGTTATCAATAATAATCCATTTATTTCCAGGCAAAGGGATGCACTTCAGCATCCACTGCTACAAAACCACCACGCCCTTAGCAGGGATGCCCGTGGCCTTCAGTGTCCAAGTGGGAGACAAAAGTTATTACATGTGTTGTGAGAGAGAATGTGGAGAAATGATTGTTAGATTCAAGGTAAGGATCTGCTTCCCCCTCCTCAGGCACAATGAACAACTCCGAGCTGGAATAAAACTGGTTGTGCTTGTGCTGGGATGAACCTGTTCCCTTTTTTCTTCCTCAGGAAGGAGAAGTTCCCAAAGAAATTCCTGGTGAAAGCAACATCATCTTTTTCAAGAAGACATTTACATCTTGCTGCTCCAAAGCCTTTAAGTTTGAATACTCCATGGAACGAGGGATGTTCTTGGCCTTTCAGGAAGAAGGCTACTTGAGAAAATTAATCCTAAAGAAACTGTCAAAAGATGAAGTGGACGAAACCATGAAGATGAGTTTATCGAAGTTCAGTCAGAATGAAAATCACAACCTATGATGGAACACTTCAACAGGTTTAAAATACAGTTTGTTTTTTTATAAAAGAAACTTTAGTCTTTCTTTATTCAAGTCAGTTTTATGTTTTAACTACTGTCAGTACTTATTAAAAAAAAATAAATGCAAGTTTTTGGCAAAAAGAAGCAGAAGAATGTTTTCCAGTCAGATAGAATTACACACTGAAAAAACAGCAATGTGCATGTCTGTACAGTCCTGTAGAATTTGATCCCTAAAACCTTTAACGCCTCTTGACCAAATAGCTTTTGAATTTGATTAGGACTTCCACATTCCCACAACCTTCAAATCATTAATTTCTCATCCAAGCAGCATAAACACCACATCCAGCTGCATCTTGTGTGAGAAAACCTCAGACACTTTCCATGAGAGCCTCTGCTTGCCCAGAGGGACTTACCCATGACTCACCATCTGCACCCTCCTCCCTGTCCTCCTCCCTGGGATAAAAGAACCAATGTTGGTATTTAAACCAGACCATCAGCTCTGTTCTGACCACAACACTAACAAAAGATTGGCCAACTACTTGCTTTTGCTAAGAAATAAATACAATCTGCAATCTAGGTTAAAAAACAAATAATCAGGAAGCCTTTCAGAATTCAAACAGTGACTTGGTCGTTCTGTTTGTTGCATAATCACTGATGGTAACACAAATTCTCTTCCTCTCACTATTAATAGTGCCATTAGAATGTGGAAAGAGTTTTCCACTCCTCAGCACTGTGACAGGCAGACAGGATGAAGCAGAAAGTTAAAAACCACAATCTCAGTTCCCCCCTAAAAAAGCCCTGAAAGAACAGAACATTCCCTCGGCCTCCTGTTTGTTGTCTTTTTCAGTCACACACGACAACACAGGCCAGAGTATTTAGAAAATAAACCTCAAAAAAGTGTTGCAGTTGAACATAAAAACCTTGAAAGTCAAATGCTCCTAAAGTCAATCTGCAAAAGTATTTTTATTCTAGGTCAATCCTTTTTGTATTTCCTAACTGCATTAAGTCTAAGTCACCTGTAAGTATTAATTCATACAAATATTCTTTGTTTTATGAAGTAAGGCAGAGCAGACTTATCTGCAGAGAAAACATTTCAGGCAACCCCAAAGCAGCAAAAATGGTTCAGAAGCACACACACAATTTCTGTAAATTCTTTATTGCATGGATTAAGAAAAGAAGTATTCCCTTTTCTACATCAACTCCCAGGGTCCAAAGAGTTACAGGGTCTGCCTTACACACTGATATGGGAAGCAGCAGTTCAGTTTTCCCCAAGCCAAGCTTGTTTTACAGAATAACAAACCAACCAACAGCAAGAAAAACACTCATTAATAAAGCTGATATTACAAGGAGAGCTCCCTTTAGCTATGCAAATCTGCCACTGATGTAATTAATTCATCCCAATTTACAGCTTGAACCCACTCACTCTCACTGCACATTTCCCAGCTTAAATCTGTTTTTTCTCTATATATTCTAAACTCAGAGCCCAGTGCAGGCTGCACTCACTGGGGACCCTTGGCTGTTCCTTTGATGTGCAGGATGATGAAGCAGAGGCAGCAGAGGACAATCCTGTCTGTCAGCGCTGGGGACACCTCAGAGGCTCCAGAGCATGGCCACGGCCTTGCAGATGCCCACGTCCTGGTAGTTGAAGTGGCACAGGCCGGCAAAGGTGAGGCCAGACAGGATGTACAGCCCCGTGTTGGCCACTTTAATGGGGACATCTCCATGCACATAATCTGTTATGACCTGGCCCAGACCCCTGAACAAGAGAGAAAAGCTCAAATCAGCAAAGATCACTCACTGAAATCCACCCACTTTGTGTCCCCGTTCTACCAAGTCACACTTTTCCCCCGCTGCTGCCATCAGCCTTTCCTGAGGAATGCTCAGTTCCCACTCAGAAAGTGTGTAAGTATTTCAAAAACAAAACAAAACATTCCACAGATTCTATTAAAAATACACAGATTGGCTCAGAGTTTTCTTGAGGAAAGTAAATGCTGACCATAGCTCTCCAGACAACAGAATCCTTGGAATCTGCATTCTTATCTGACTTCCAAGGACTGAAAAAAAGGAAAACCAATGAAATATCTGGGACCAGCCACTGGCATAAAGGCACAGAAGATTCCTGGGTATGCATTCAGCTTAGAAGAGTGGCAACCAAAGAAATTAGCATATTTTGGGATTTTTCTACATTTGGAAGTGAACTCCTGTCCAGATTTGAACTATCCAGCCACACAAGGCACAGGATGTTTGTTTTGGGAAAAACCTCCCAGTCAGAGCAAGGAAAGTGCAAGAATCCCTGGCACAAATTCCTAAGGGCAAAACTGAGGTTAAAGAAAACCTGGCATCCCCAAAGTAGCACAAAAACCTGCTTTATCCTCGTGGCAAGGAACTCCCAAACCAGGATCACCTCAGGAAGGTGGATGCTGCCAGCCTGGCCAACCATGCAGCTGGATCCACTCCTAATTAGTCCTGTTGCTGCTCTCATTAAGGATCCCAGCAGAACTACACTGAGCAAACACCCATCCAGGAATAAAGGAAATAATCATCCAGGTCTCCTCAGTGGAATCTTTGCTGTGAGCTCTTTATTGTGCAGAACCTCATCACCACTGAGATGCACAAAGCCAGTGCACAGTGCTTTAGAGGCAGAATATTTCTGTATTATTTTTGTACAGACCTGTCCTCTTTCTGTTCCCTCTGTTTGCACAACACTGGTTCTTCCACAGGTTAAATACATCCAGGATTCTACACTTTCAGGGGCAAGGAAGGAAATCCTACAGAGTTTTTATGGATTTCTTTTCTGACTGAGAGAACAGTGAGAAAGCAACACTCAAGTACAACCACTCGCTGAAGATCGTATCGCAGAACTTGGAGATCAAGGACTTCTTCCAGGTGTTTTACACTAGACCAGGACGAGGTTTGGAGCCACTAAACCTTTTTTTCCTGGGAGTTGAGCCCTGCTGTGCTTACCAGTGGCCGTGCAGGGTGAGGGCAGCAGCCAGGGAATAGTCCACGGCGGGTCCAGGGCACAGGTAGGCTGCAGGGAGCAGCCCCAGCAGCAGCACACTGACAGCTCGCTCCCCTGTCCAGTGCAAAGATGCAGCCTTGGAACTGCCTGCAAGGAGAAACAGCCTCAGGGAAAAGCCCCCATGCCAAGGAATGGCTCAGAGCTCCGGGCAGTCTGCAAACTAAACCCAGCATGAGCAATATTTGGGAACACAACGTGAGCATGAGGGTGAAAACATCGAGAATTGACTCGGTGAAATTATCCGTGCAACACCTTCAGAGTGCTCAACTAACACATGGGTATCATCCATCCATCTAAACCAAAATGCAAATGTTTTCCTTCGTTTTGGCACGGAGAAAAGGAATTTAGAAAGTGACAAGGTAAGGAAAGCAAAGGATCTGAAGTTTGAACTTGGGCAAAGTGCAAATTGAGGTGCAATTAACTGGTAACAGTGCACACACACTCCTCACAGCCTGAGGCACCACAGCAGCACGATTATTCATCACAAATAACATCTCTGCACAGTTACTGCCCTATCTAACAACGCTCAGCATTTCACAACTTTTTACTTAAATCAATGAGAATTTAGGATTATTTTTTCCTTTGCTGGAAACACCCAGAACCCTACATCACCCAAGAAAATACCAAAACAACCACTGTACCACGTGTAAATCTATTCTGCTCTTTGTTACAGCTGCCACTTAAAATCTCCTCAGTGGCCCAAAACAATTATAGACTCCCAGCCTGGTTTGGGATGGGAGGGACCTCAGAGCTCATCTTGTTCTCAAGCCCCTTTGTGGCCAAGGGGTACCACCTCCATCATCTCTGTCCTTTATCCCTGCACTGCTGCTGGTCCCTTGGAGGACCCGAGCCAAAACTTGGACCTTTACAACCCATTCTTGGCAGAATCACCAAGTATTTAGAGGTTGGAACAGACCTTAAGGATGATCTCATCCCAACAATTAGGCAGGACGCCTTGCCTTGCTAGAGCCGGCTGCTCGGAGCTCCCTCGAGCGTGGCCTAGAGCAGTTCCAGGGGTGGGAAAAGGCGCTTGCCTGGGCAAAGGAGCTCTCCCGATCCCGGGAAAACGAGACCCCCGCACACACAGACAGACAGACAGACAGCGACAGGGCCGTACCGTGTCCCTGGCCGGGCGGGCCGTGGCTGTCGCGGGTCGGAGCGCAGCGGGCGGCGGCGGCACCGAGCGCGGCGGGGCGGCGGAGCAGGGCCNNGAGGAGAGCTGCGGGGACAGCGGGGACAGCGGGGGGTGAGCGCGGGGGGCCCGGAGCCACCGGGGGGTCCCAGAGCCACCGGGGTCCCGCACCATCAGAAGGTCCCGCAACCACAGAGGTCCAGCACCCTCCGGGGGTCCCGCAGCCACGGAGAGCTCTGCACCCTCCAGGGGTCCCACACCCTCTGAGGGTCCCGCACCCTCTGGGGCTCCCGCACCCTCCGGGGTCCCGCACCCTCGGGGGTCCCGCACCCTCCGGGGACCCGATCCGCGCCCGCCCGTGGCCCCGGCCTCACTGACCCAGGGCAGCCCCGCGGGGCCGCGGCCGCAGCAGCGCCAGCGCCATGTCCGCTCCAAGGGCACCGCGCCCGGACACGGAAACGCCACCGAGACCCCGCTTCCGCTTCCGGGGGAACCGGGAAGCACCGGCCCTGCCCGGCCCGGCCCGGAGCAGCGGCCGCGGAGCTTCCCGGGGCAGCATCAGGTGCGATCTCGGGAAGGAATGCTCCCTATAAGCGTGGGGAGGCCCCTGGATCTCTGGAGGTGCCCCAGGCCAGGTTGGAGCAATCTGATGGAAGGTGTTCTGCCCATGGAACTGGAGTATCTCTAAATTCCCTTCCAGCCCAAACCAGTCTGTAATTCTATAATTCTGCTTTAAACCACTCAACAAGACCCACAGCAGACCCAGGTGCTCCTCACCTGTATGTTCTGTTCACTCCTGAAACACCTTTGTACACACCATAAACACCTCTGTGAACACCCCATTTTTCTTTCCATTTGAAGGGAAAAAAGGACAATCAGGGCTTGGGGTGAGGATTGAGGGCCGCTGACGCTGTTGTGTGTTTGCCCAGCACACAACAATCACCCCACACATGTCACCAGTGTCCTGATTTCATCTGCAAGTGTGGTCAAGCAGAAACAAACAGCTCAGGGAGAGCACAGGCACCACCCAGACTCCCAGGCCTGTGCTCTGTCCCCGGGTTTTGCTCCAGAACAATGACAAAAGCATCAAACACATCTGGATTGGTTTATTTTATTAAAAGGCTTGGCTGTTTGCTGCAGGGAGAACAGCCTGGTACCAGTTTCTCCAGTAACATTCTGGGCAGAGCAGAGACAGGACAGGACACCCACCGAGGCCGCTCTGCCAGCACAGATGGTTTCAGCATCCTCACAGAGAAGGAAGGAAGGTAGACATGGTGGCCAGCCCACAGCAGGCTCTGGACAGGACTCTAAACAAAGCAGATGCACTGGTGGCTTTTTTCCACCATTAGAGAAGAAGTCACTGCACCTCCAGCTGGAATGGGAATATTCCCTCAGCTCCCCTCCGTGTCCAGCTGACCCTGTGCGTGCCCCCACAGCTCTGCTTTTGGTGGAGGATGGGAAGACAAAACTACCCTGGGCTTACAGTGACATTCCCTCTGTTACCAGCTTGATTTATCAGCCTGTCCTCTCTCCTACTGGCCATTGTTTTGGTGAGCCAAAAGAGCAATCTGTTCAAATATAATTTAAGAAAAACAACCAACCTGATCACGGCCAAAGAATCTGAAGCTGGCAGGGCTAACCCACCTGTGGGCCACGTAGGTGCTGTCCTGCCCTGCTGCCTGGAGAGTCCAAGGGCAGCCAGGCTGCTCCCTGGGGGCTGGCAGGGTGTGTGTAAACCACAGTGTTAGAGCAGTGGGGCAGTGCTGAGTGACAAAAACCTGCCTCTGTCCTCCCCTCCTGCTCTGAGCTGCACCCAGGCCCCTCAGTCCTCATCGGAGCTGTCCTCAGATTTCTCATCCCCCGCCACCTTCCAGTTCTTCCTCTTGCTCCTCTTCTCCGGCACCTCACTCTGCCTCTCCAGCACGGAGTTGTGGTGCTTCTTTCTCTTCCTGGGGGGCCGTTTCTCCTTTTTCCCCTCGGATTCAGTGTCCTCAGAGCTGCTGGTGCTGGAGCTGCTTGCATGGGAAAAGTCACTCTCCTGCCCAGAAGAAGAGGTAGGTTCCTTGGCAGGCACTTTCCTGGGCTTTTTCTTGCGCTTGTGTTTTCCTTTCCGGGTGCTTGGAGTCTCCTCTCCCGAGCCCTCGCTCTCCCCACGGGAGGAATCTGTGGAAGTTCTCCCCTGCTCCTTTTTCTTTTTCTTCCTCTTTTTGTGAGAGCGCTTTTTTTGCTTCTTCTTGTGGGATTTCTTGGTTTTTTTCCTTTTGTGGGACTCATGGGCTGTTTGCTTCCCCAGGTGGGATCTCTTCTTCCCATTGACAGCGTTTTGCTCATCTCCTTCTCGCTGATCACTGGAAAAAAAAAACAGGAGGAGGTGAACTGAAAGCCACTGCGTGATGAAACTCGTTTATATCCAATCTGTAAGACTTAAAAATATCGATGACTCTGCTGGGTGTAGGTTAAAAATAATTAATTCTGTCTTAAAGTCTTCTTTTTCCACACTCCAGGATACTGCAAGAATTTATTTACCTCCAAAATTCATAGATTTTGGTAACTCCAGCTAAACCTGAATATCTTAATTACTACAAAAGATTCTCCTGAGACTCACATCACATTAATGGAATTGATTTTTTTTCATGTAACAGTAGGCTTTGCATTCCAGGCTGATCTCTATTCAAAATTTAAAACTCAGTCTGTAAAACTCCCTGCAGAACCTGTCAGAAGGCAGATTCTGGATCCATCAGTAAGGGTGGCTGCCTTACCTGTCTGTGTCAAATTCTTCAGGGTACAACTCTTTATATCCACTGTGCCCCCACCTGTAAGAAAGCAGAACCATCCATTAAAAACAGACAACGTGTTTGAGGACAAAAATACAACTCTGAAATGGCAGAGCCCCAGAATGAACCTGAGTTTAGACAGGGAGGAAGGAAACAGGATTGATTTGGTTGGTGCTATTTAAATACACCTTTGTTCTCAGACCACAACTCAGATTTCTTTAAAACAACCCTGGACTTGTGTTTCTTGAGATTTTTTTAAGCTTATTGGGCAGAGTAATAAAGATTAAGCTTAGGGCTGGGCTTTTGCTGCTTAGTGTGGCTTAGAAACTCCACAGATGAACTCAAATTATTCTGCATGGCAGAAGTTTGTACATGTTATCCATCCTCAAAATGAGCTCAAGCTCCACTTCATCACAGTACACACCAAAGAGAAATGTGTCGCTTTTTGGTACAGGGCTCCAAAAAGATGCTTTAATTACAACCACAGAACACAGACCTGTCTGGCATGTTGGCTTCACATTCATACAGCTTTTTATTCCAGGATCTGGCCCTGAGGAGATCATCTTCCACCAGGTCAAGGAACTGTGGGTTCCTGGATTTCCAGTCTGCCCTGTGCCCCTCCTCATCGAAGCCATCGCTGCGCATCCGACTGCTGCAGAGAGGGAACAGCTCCTTCAGCGGGGGAAACACCCCCAGCCACCCCAGAGCTCCACCTCAGTCACCTGGCACCTCCAACAGCTCACATTTACATGAACACATAAATGGTCAGGCTCAGGCAGAGGAGAAAAGAAGTATTTCTGTGGTGTGTCTCACCTGGAGGTGTCTGACAGCATCCTGCTCTGCCTTTTCCAGTAAGTCTCTTCTGTCTGCTTCTCCCACTCCCGTATTTTCCACATTTCTGTCTCTTCCTGAAGCTGAAAGTTACAGAAGGGAAACAACTTTGACATCAGGGGAAATTCACAGTGATGCAGCAGGTGAGCTCCGACCTCAACACTGCTGCTAGGAAAACTCAGAGCCACCTTTCCTACCATCCCCAAACAGAGGATTATTTACACGTATCTGTGTCCAAAAGGAGAACTTCCTTTTCAGCTGGTTAGACCTGCTGAATTGTCATTCATGCAACTGTTTGCTAAACTTAACGCAGTTGCTTAACCTTGCACTAAAATCCTGCCTGTGCACACAAAGTTCAAATTGTTTCATGCAATTAAAAGCATACACACAGTGCAACAAATAAAATAAAACCTATTAAAGCTTTGCTACTTTTAAAGTAAATACAGATACCTTCCCTCACCGGGGTGAGACCTCAAGAAAAACGGGGTTAAACTGAAACTCGGGGAAACCGGAACGGGGTTAAACCGAACTCGACACAAACGGCGTTAAACCGAAAGCGACACTGAGGATGTCGCTGTGGCCGATTTACCAAACTCCTTTTATTTCTGCCAAACATTCCCGCTCTCCTCTTCCGGATCATCAGCGGGGGCACGAAGCCTGCCTCGCACCCCCGCGAGGTTCCCGCATCACCGGCTGGCACCACCGGGATGTCCCCGCACCCCGGGATGTACCAGGACAACCACCGGGATGTCCCCGCACCCCGGGGCTGTCCCCACACCCCCAGAATATCCCCGCATCCCCAGAATATCCCCGCACCCTCACGATGTCTACAAACCATCAGAACGTCCCCGCAGCCCAGGCCGCCCCGCCGGGCCCCGCAGGCCCCGCTCGGCGCGGGGGGCCCGGGCCTCACCTTGTTGTGCGCTCCGGTGTGGCGGATGACGTTGCGCAGCAGCACCTTCCCCACGGGCACCCGGGACATGCTGCGGGCGCTGCCGCGGGCGCGGTGCCGTCGCTGGTGGCGGTGNCGGGCGGGGGACGCGGAAACGCGCGGGGCCGCGAGCGCGCCGCTTCCGGCGCCGTCACCAGGGCAACGGCGGCGCCATGGCCGTGAGGGCGGCGAGGGCCGTGAGGGCCGTGAGGGTCGCCGGGGCGGTGAGGGCCGTGAGGGTCATCAGGGCGGTGAGGGCCGCGGGGCTCCGGCTGCTGCCGAGCGGCCTCGACGGATCCGAACAGCCCCGGTACCGCCGGGCCCCGTACCGGACCCAGCCCCGCGCCGCCCCCCGTGCCTGCGACCGCCTGGCCCCGCCTTGGGTTGGGGACAGCAGCTCTGAAGAAATTCTGTTTTGAGGAAAAAAATGCCCCGAATCAACCGTAAAAATTCCCACAAACAGTGATGCTGGAAACGATGTAGCTTGTTGATAGTTTTAATCAATTACCTAACTAATAAAATTTTAAGTAGTGGTTTAAATTCAATTTGAAGTAATGATTTTACTAACATTTTAAGTAATGGCTTTAATAACATTTTAAGTCTTCTTTAAAATTTAATTAATTGTTTTAAATTACCTTTAATTGTTTTACTCAATCATGGATATTATTGTTAGCCGGCATTTAGCAGAGTTGGTGTAAGCTGCTTCTGCAGAAACACAGTTTGGGAAAATGACTGAAAGTTCTTGAAGTTTTGGCAGATTACACCATAAAAGCCCAGAGTAAGAATCTTTGATGGTGATGGGGTTTAGGGTGTTTTTAATTCACTTTTAAATCATCAGCGGTGAATACCTCAAATGCCTTTAGAGATGCAAGTAGAAAATTAAGGCTGGAGGAAGAGTAGCACCACCAGACAATGAAAAAAATGAATAAAGATTGTAAATATTCAAAGAATACTTGAATATTTCGTTACAGTGTTGGTTATCTGCAGTAACAGCTGTAGGAAAGAACCAGTGCCTACATGATTTACTACACCATTCAAGGGACAGCAATAAGAGTGGTGATGTGTTTTTGTTAAATAAATGGATAGGATTCCCATTCCTAAAATATTGAATGCTGGCAGAACGTGTCACACACAGCCCCAGAGGTGAGCAGTGCACACAGCAAAAAGCAAACGTCTGGGAAGATTTGTGATGAAATTTCAGGTTAATAGGGTGAGTTTCACTGTGAGACTGAAAGGCTGCAGAGCACTGAGCCAGAGCAGGAAAGCCACACACAAGTGAAGAGAAAAGCACTGGGACATAGTTTAGTAGCTGTCAATTCCAAACATTTAATGGAACATGGGGTCATTAGAGCCAGTCTGGAATCAGGGTAGTTCAGGTCATTCAAGAAAATCCAAAACCTTAATGCATTTTTTTTTTTTTTCCCTTTTTGGCTTAAGCAAGGCATCATAGCAACCAGACACTAAATAGTTCCCACAAAAATATTTAATTTCCACAGTATTTTCTTTCAATATCTTTAGTGAATTCTGTAGAATTTTACAGGAGACAGTACTTAATGCAATATACAGAATAACAGGATCAGCCTGAACAACTTCTTCCTTTTTCTTCCAACTCTGCCCCCCCCGCCCCAC
>WEKY01032056.1:112460-135886 GCA_013390045.1 Picathartes gymnocephalus | reverse complement strand
CCGCCTCAGACACCGCCTCAGACACCGCCTCAGACACCGCCCCGGGACCGCCCCGCGCTCGGACGGGAACCGAGCACCGCGGGCGCCGGGAAAGGCGCTCGGCCGGGGGAGAAGGAGGCTCAAGGCGGATCTGCTGGCTCGGCACAGCGCCCTGACAGCAGGGGCAGTGAGGGGATCGGGCTCTGCTCCCAGCGAACAGGGACAGAAGGAGAGGGAACGGCCTCAGGCTGGGCCAGGGTGGATAGGGGAAAACACGTATAAATAAATCCAAGGGGTTTAAGGGATAGTGCCAGGTTCCGTTCAGTGTTGCGGGAGCAAAGGCTATAAACTAAAACACACCATGTTCTAACTCAACCTAAGCGAGAACCGCTTTCTACGGAGGGTGAGTTTCTTCTGAGATGTGTTCTCATTACCATGTCCCAGGCTTGTCTTTTTCACTGCTTACAATTGGTTTATTTCTGCCCTCAGCTTTATTTTTCCTAAGAGCTACTTCCCTTTCCTATACTTGTTAACTTTACATTGTAACAAAATCTCTGGAGTCGGGGTTAACTCATTTAAAAGTGACACCTTTTGCTTTTATAACAGAGAACCCCCCCCAAACTGAACTGCTCCTCTGAATAGCAGAGGACACGAAGCTGGCAACAGCAGGCCTTGAAAATTGTCAGAATTTGCTCTATGAAACTCCAGCCTGGGTGCATGGCTGTTGCTGAAATAAAACTGATGAGTAAAACCCGAGGAAGGAAACACATGTGAGAAGTTTGCGATTTAAATACAATTGATCTCAGTATCACAAGCCCATGCCCTCTTCACCAGAGATCATGCAAAAGAGAAACCATGTCCAGGGAGAAAGAAAACCTTGGTTTCTTTTACAAAAGGGATGTATTTCCCCCATCAATTAACTTGTTCATTGATTAACTTTCCTCCCGCTGTCTTTAAGCAGAAAGTCACACAAATGGTCCAGAGCAGGAGGCAAGGTGTGTTGTGCCAATGTGGCACAAAACCACATAAGAGCCTTGATATAAAACCCAGTATCGACCAGTTGGATTTCCATAATAAAATAAAATTACAAGGCCAGCGTTGTGCCAACAGAAGACGATACAAAACATCTCAGCATCCACCAGGAAAGGAGTAAAACACAGTATAATGCGTGCAGAAATATACAGAGAGCACTTGCACTAGTATAAAAATATCCACAGTCCTCAGACAAATGTGAATCGGTACAAAATAATTCCAAGAACACGTTTACAAAAGGACGTGTTAATATAAAACAGTAAAACCAGGTTGGCCCCTTTCCCAGCCTCATGCACGGCACACACAGTCCACGGAAGGGCCACAGGAGCTGGAAAGGAGCAGAGCCCATTCGACCTCCCAAGCCCAGAGAGAAACAAAACCACAAAACCAAAGGGAAAAATCCACCCTCGGGGGATTTCAGGGCTTGTTCTTTCCCCAGCAGTTCTTTCCTGATCCTTCGGGACTGGGCACAGCAAGGAACTGGTGTGGGTAAGTGCTTGGTGGCCCTGGCAGTGGGGGGACAGCAGCACAGGAGGGGACAGCAGAGAAGGCAGGACAGAGGTTCAGCAAAGACAGGGGGTGTAAAGACCTCGGGAAGCAGCTGATTCCAGCTCCCCCAACCCGTGAAATCCCTCAGCAAACAAACAAGCACCAAAATCCCACAGTCCCCATGGCTGCAGAGCAAACCCAGAGGGCCTCGGAAATGGGAACAGCTTTGGAGAGCAAGTGGGGAAAGCAGGGCTGGGAAATGGGAGCCTGACTTTGGGAGAAAGGGAGCTTGGCCAGGTTGGTGAGCTTTGCTTCAGACCGTGCATCAACCCTCCAGAGGACTCTTTCCTCCCCCAGAACAGGTCCTGTCAGCCTACAATGTCCACAGAGTCACTCTGCTCCCGCAGGACAAAAGCTGGCCCAACCTTCAGCTCTCACAGTCCAGAACTTCTCCTCCATGAAAGCAAAGCTTCACATTTTCACCATCAGTGCAGATTTCTGTGACAGCAGTACAGGAGCTGCCCAGCTGAGCCTGCAGCACGCAGTGCAGGGGTGGAGGAGCAGGAGAAGGAGGTAAAGCATCCTTAAGGCCTCCAGGGTTTCACTGACAGGGCCAGAACGGGTGTTTTTGTCCCACAGCCCTGTCCCTGCAGCCTCAGGGCACCAGCTGCCCCCAGGCACGGGCAGTCAGGTGCCAGCTGTCCATGCACACACCCGGGGCTTGCACAGAGGCTCTTTTTTGGCAGCCTGAATTGGCCTCCTCCCAGCACATGGGCTCCTCCTTGGTCACTCTGCGAGCTCCGCAGACAGTCACAGTTTCCATAGAAACAGGGCTTGAAAGCTCCATTAATTCTCCCCGTGGTCCTCTTCCACCCAGGCCACGATTTTCCCCTCCCAGCCAGGGATGATGTCATCATCATGGAATACCTACAAAATAAAATAGAATAAGATAAAGGATTTCTGTCATGTCTGGAGTCTGGACACCACTGCTCTGCATCGGGGGCACTGAGTCAAATCCTAGCTCAGATTTCCCTCAACAATCCAGGGAACACAGGGAATGATGGCTGAGGTATGAGTCACATTTTCACATTTTAGGTCAACAACAGACCAGGCCTCTTTAACCAGTAAATATCAGGATTATTATTGGTGCTTTTTTCGGACAGAAAAAGGAAACTAAAGGCAGAAAACATGCCTTTTCTGAGCCAGACTACAACCTCCAGCTGCTGCCTGTCCCCAGAGAGGGTGACCCTTTGCCCTTGTCTGAATCAATTTGTGAAGCAAGAACTGTCCCAATAACCTGTAATGAATCCAATCCACACCCACACCAGCCTGAGCACGAACAGGGCTGCACTGCAGCACACAAAGGTAACGATGCCACACGCACAGCTCTCTCTGAAAAACCCTCAGAAGAAAGAAAGAGGTTGTATTTTTAATACAGGCTCGCCCATTGCAAAAGGTTTAATAAAACCTGCAGCCTGGATTTTTGCTGTGTCCCCTGAGCTGTCACAGGCTGGCTTTGCCCAAGGGGCTCTGCAACTCCCAGGCAGCCACAACCACATCCATGGAATTGCTTTAGCTGAGGATGAAAGTACTTTAGCACAAGAGGAGCTTAACCTACAGCTGGGAAAGCAGACAGTCCCAAAGCTCAATCCCACATTTACCTCCTCCTTCACTGTGCCAAACTCCGGATCCAGGGCTTTGAAGTGGTACCGGTGGGCTCCTTCCCGATCGATGGCTGCCTTGAAATCCTTCAGAGTCACTTCCCCTAACCTGCAAGGGAAGTAAACACAAAAACAAAATACAAAAACTCAGGGACTCCTGCAGATCATTTCCCCCAGCCAATGGCTTGAAATCCAGTTAAGGCACAGCAAATCTGTGCTGGCTGGGAGCATTCCCAGAAATTCAGAGCGCTGGTTTTAGGGGCCCAGGAGGGTTGGGAAGGCCCAGCCTCACCTCTTTGGTATGCTGACCATGAAGGGGGTGAGGGAGCGGTCGGTGAAGTACAACACTTTGGTGCAGGCACTGGTGCTCATCACGGGTGTGCTCTGAGAGTGAGGCAGCTCTGCAAGGCAGCAACTGGCTGATTATCATCCCTTATCATCTCTTATCATCACTATCCCTCCCCATTTTCCCATCCCAGATGGCCAGCACGGATGGTGGTGCGTGGATTTTAATTTGCCCATTTCTGTTTCTCTCCCCGACTCCTGCCTTGTCTCCTGCTTCCCCCCAAGAGCTGAAGCAGAGGAACTGAACTCCACAGTTTTAAGGCTCCTTTAATGCAGAAAATACTCTGGACACGTAAAAACGTGGTGTTAAAAAAGGCTGCACTATTCTGTGGATATGAAAGGCAGTAAACACTGAGCAGGGAACAGGGAACACTTCTGTGTCCCCACTAGATGGTGCAAAGCAGCAGGAAAGCTGGAATTTAATCCCTTTTCCCAGGGATGGCCGTGGTTATTGTGCTGCAGCAGTGCCCAAGAGTCCCTGACTCCCACTGAGATGGTACTCTACAAAAAACCAGCCATAAACTTGTCCTTTCCCTTTGCAGGGAACTGATCCAGGAGGCATTGAGTCAAATCCTAGCTCAGATTTCCCTCAACAATCCAGGGAATGCATGGGAATGATGGCTGAGGTATGAGTCACATTTTCACATTTTAGGTCAATAACAGGATCCTGTGCAGGTAAAGCTGGAGTGGGGCAGATTCCCAAGGGGATCCTACACCAGGGAACCTGAGCAGTGAATTTAGCAGTGGGAAGGCAGGATGTGAAGGCTCTTACTGGATTTGGGAGGCCACGAGTCTCTGCACTCGTTGCTGGCTCTGCTTGCTGGTGATTTCCCCCGGACCTGGAACACAAAGCAAAACAAAAAGCATCACTTCACAGTCAGAGCCCTGTGGGTGGAGAGAGGGGCAGAATTAAGTGCCCTGGGGAGCCTTTACCCTCCTGTCCTGCCTCTTCTGTGCCTCCACGCGGTGCAGGCGCTCCATGAGGCTGGAGATTCCCTGCTCCAGGCTGTCGATGGTGTGGTGCTGCGGGTCGTGGCCGCTGAAGCTGTTCCTGAGGCTGCGGAGAGCATCCCTGACCAGCTGCAAGTCGTTGGTCTGCCCAAAACACCACAGCTGAGCCCAGCCCAGGCTCCTGCCTGCCCTTTTTGCTCATCCCAGCAAGGGGAAACCTCTCTTAAAATAAAGGAGTTGAAGGACATCCGGCTGGGAATATGCACTTACCCCTCGGTGGGCTGCGGGAGCAGCTGCTTTTCCTGCTGGCTGGAGAAAGCCATTGCTCTGGGCGCTGTGGCTGCTGTAAGCCATCACCTGGGCAGGGGAAAATGTGCATGAGTGTCAGGGCTTTCCCAAAAATCCCCATGTATGGACTTCAAAATGAGAGGGAATGAGAGCTTTCCACAGCAGTGATAAAACTCCTATCTTCCCTCAGGTAAAGACACACCCTAGAGTGTGCAGGGAGTTCCTGGTCACAGCACTGACCTGATTCCTCAAATAAAGATGGGGAAAAAAAAAGAGGCAGAGCCTGGCAGGGCCTTGCTGTTACAGCAGAGGGCTCTGCAAGCTCTGGTGAGGACAGTCAGAGTTCAGGTAGCACTGGGCAGGGACAGGTTTTGGGGCTGGCCTTTGTCCCCAGACTCAATACCAGGGTCAACAGGAAAAGGAGGAGGAAAATTGAGCTGTGGGCTAACCATTGTCAGGGTCAGAGGTGAAGCTGGAAGCTGAGAAAGCCTCTGGCTTCCCTCACTGTTTCATGCCTGGGGATTCCGAGCCAAGAGGCTGAGCCAGCGTGCTCAGTGCTGCGAGTTTTGGCAGGCTGGGGGTTCTGCTGCCTTGGTCAGGGCTCTGACAGCCAGAGATGGGATGAAGGGGAGTGTTTCTGCAGTCAGGTGGCTACAGGGTTCTGGACAAACCTCCCCCCATGTGTGGACCAAGGCTCGTTGTACCTCCTCAGCTTCTCTCTTCATGCAGTGAGCCAGCAGGGCCTCCCTGTGCTCCAGCTCCCGCTCCAAATCCACCTGTGGAGGTGCAGCACAGGGGTCACCACCAGCTGGGCCAGCCAGAGCAGCTCCCAGCGCAGCCCAGCTCTCCCTACCTGCTGGTAGCTGGCCTCAGAAAGCTGCCTGAGCATCTCATCCAGCTTGCTCTGGTGCTGCTGCAAGTGTCTGTCCTTCTGGCACAGCTCCTTCTGCAAAGCAGGATCCAGGGAATCAGCAGGGCAGGGAGTGGGGCTCAGCCCTCTTCCCGTGGCAGGGGAAATCCTGTCACCTGCCAGCAGCAGGTGACTTGCACAGGGTGTGCTTTGCCAGATCTTAGAGCTGAGTGTCTGAGCTTTTTTATTGACAAGATCAATCAGGTTTTTATTGCCCAGAGTCCCCCTGGCCAAAGATCCTCTGCTGAGGCCACACAGCTGTCCCAGAGATTCCTGAGGGACCAGAGGACAACCAGGCGACCCAACCTCATCTGCACAAGTGTTGGACACTCAGCAGCCACCAACAAAAACCACGACAAAAAAAGATCTGTAAGAAGCTGTGGGGAAATGCAAAGAAGTCCTGATGCCTCCACCTCTCTACAAACACCCCTGGCTCCTGAAACTCATTCCCAGGGTTGTCCAAGTGCTAGGGAAAGAGCAATTCCATTCCCAGAACCACCCAAATCCCCAGGGAAGAGGTTCCATTACTTTGTATTCCGCCAGGAGCCGGTTTCTCTCTTCAACCTTCCTCTGGAGGTCAACCTGCAGGAATAACACCCAGGTGTGAGGTGGATATTCCTAGAAAGGGTGACCAGAAACCTGCAGAGCTCCAGGGAGCTGCTGTTTAGGGTGACAGCCTTAGGACAGAGACCTGCACGGGGCAGGGAGTGAGGGGGGACAAATGCAACAGCACTGAAAACATCAGGGAAAGCCCCTCCCTGTGCCAGCTGAAGGTCCTGCAGCACAGGAAGAGGGAGTGAAGGTCAGGAATCTCCAGCCTCACAGCAGGCTGTGAGCAGCCTGTGCTGTGCAGAGACCTCTGACTGCTTGGTCACTATCCCACGACCCCAAAATCTCTGCTGCAGCCTCCCTCGGGGCCACCAACCCCCTGCCAAAATAACGCCAGCAGCAGCCACTCACGTTCTGGTTGTGCAGCTCCTCCTTGTCCATGTTGGCTCTCAGCAGCTCCTGCTTGAGCTGCAGGACAGAAGCATCCTGCTGGATCAGCCTCTGCTGCAGAGCGTCCTGGGGAGAGGGGATCTCTGCAGGGAGGGCAGGGACCCTTCCCTGGGGTCAGGGACACCGGACAGTGACCACAACACCCTGTGGCCACTCAGGGCTGGGGTGCTGCCAGGAGCCCCAGAGGCCTCTCGACCCTCCTGGTCTCCCTTACCCAAAACTCATTTCCCTGCCAACATTTTGGCATCACCAGCACAGAGGGATTTCTCTGCTTCAGCCTCGATTTCTCTGCTTCAGCCTCAATTTCCTGCTCCAGAGGTGCTGGACTTTGGCTCTGATGGATGGGAACAGCTCTGGAGGGAGCTCAGTGCCCGCCAGCTCCTGATCCAGCCACGCATGCAGAGGGCACAGAGAGGCCAAGAGCAGCCCAGGACACAAGGAGCCTTAAGCCCTGACCCAGTTGTGCAGTGAAATCCTCTCTGCAGAGGCCAAAGTCAGCACTAATTCTGCACCTTTCACTCAGCCAGAGCTCCACCTTGGACAGCTACTGCTGCTCCCTTCCGACAGGCAGCTCTAAAAATACATCTGTCAGGAGGAGATGAGCAGTGTTCACCACTCCAGAGGCACAAACTGAACATTTTCTGGGCAGGACAGGGATATTCCAGGCTGGTTTTCCTGTGCTGGCAGGAATGAGTTCACTGGGCCAGTGCTACTGGGTGTGTACTCCAAGAGAGAGGAGGGAATAAAAGAGCCACGACAGCCAAGCAATTTATGCCTCTTTTTTTTTAGGAGAAACAGGGGGAAAAAACAAAAGAGGGGATATTTGACCACAGACCTACAGACAGAGCAAAAAACTGGAAAAATTCAAAAATAAACCACAGGCTCCCCCACCTCCAAGCCCTCCAATACTCCTCCTTCCAAAATCTGAGATTCCTCAGAGCTGTGTGGTTGCTGCTGCTGCCCCTACTCACCTAAAGCACCACTATTTATTTTTGATGAAATGCCCCTTTTTCCTCACCTTTATTCCCTGGAGGTTTCGAGCTTCTTGTTTGTATTTCAGCAGCTCCTTCTGCAAATGCAACACAATTTGATTAAATGGCACCTTGTCACCCCTTCAGAACCAACGAGAGCTGGTGTTTTCTGCTGCAGGAGGAAGCACATCCCTCCTTTTCCAGATCCAAGAGCCAGGCAGGCCTCCCTGAGAAATTTTAACGAGTTACAAACGTGCCAAAGAGCTGAGCAGGTCTCTTAATCTCTGTTATTACAGCCCTGAGGAAAAAAAAATGGTTGCCCAGTCCCCCAAATCTGTCATTCAGGGTAACATCAGACACTTCTGCCAGCATCAGAACTGGTCCCAAACCTCCGGAGTTGGAGCCCTAACAGAATATTCCCCATTTCATCCATCATGTTGTCCACCTTGCCTCATCCCCACCCCATTTTCCTCCCCAAAATCAAGTAAAACAATCTGCAAAACCTCTCTTTCCCCTCCGTCTGCCACCCTCTAACCTTCAGATCTTGATTTTCTTCCACGCTCTGGTCCAGACGGCTGCGGATGATGATCTGAATGCAAAAAATCAGTGTTGTTATTGTGCTGCAGGGGCAGGGCAGTGCCAAAGGCAGCTGGAGCAGGGAAATTTGGGTCCAGGAAGGTGCTCACCAGCTGCTCCTCAGGGCAGGCTCCACGCTCAGAAAGTTCAAAGGACCCTTCCTGCTCATCCTCAGGTAAAGATCCATTGAGCAACAAAGCCTGGGGAGAGAAAGGGGAGGAAAAAAACCTCCTTTTCAGAGATTTCAAAGGGAAATAGGTGAGCTGCAGCTGTGGCCAGCAGTCACTCCTACCAACAATCCCTAATCAGCTTCATTTCCCATTTCTGCTGATTTATTTACCTCAAAAATGAGTAGGTGTTTTTTCAGGAATCAACAAGATTTATCCCCTGGCAAAGCTCTCCCAGGGGTGTCAGCCCATGCTCTTCTTCCCCACAGAAAGAACCAAAGAAGGACATCTCAGATTTCCAGAGCGTGAAGTCTCAGCTTTAGCACCTTATAGGGTGTGTGTGCCTCAGATCCCCAACATTTCAACCAAACTCTCCCCAACTGGAGCCTCTTAATCATTGAGTAAGAGGAGAAAAATCCATGAATCAAATCCAATCTCCTGGCTGGCCACATCAGCTGCCTCTCCCCACTCCCAGGGGATGAGGGGGAGCAGTGCCAGTCCCTCCTGTCCTTGTTCCCAGTGGGCACAAAATGCAGCCACATTTTACCAGTGAACCAAGGAATTTTTTTTTTTTTTTTGGTGACTCTTTTGTGTCCTGCCCATTGTTCCCGAGGGGGGAAAGTGCCCGCCCAGCTGCCTGTGCTCCTCACACAATCTCTGCTTTGTTTACTGCCACATAAATATTTACAATTCAGAGCCACCGTGGTTCCCAGCACAAACAGAAAGAAAGGGATGTTCCTGAGAGAGCCCAGTGCCTTCAACATATGGATCAGGGGAACACACAGCGGGCTGAGGGGCAGGGAGGGAAAGGTCCCAGAAATAAAGAATTATGGGGAGAATGTGCCAAACATGAAGGTTCAGCCAAGCTCATGGAAAGGCTGATGCAAGGGAACACTCTCTGGGAAGAGAAATCTCTCACCTGCAAACCCGAAATCATCTTTTTCGCCTCCTCCATCTCCTTTTCCAGGTGGTCCTGCTGTTCCAAGAGCTGCTCCTCCCATGAGTTCTCCAAGCAGGACCCAGAGCTCCCTGCCTGCCACTCAGGCTGGAAGTGAGAATCGACCTCTTCTGCAAGAGAGAGGAGCTGGATGTGCTCCTGGCAGCCCAGGAAGGACCTGCACCACCCACCAGTGCCTGAGCCCAAGGATTTAGGTCTCATTCTTGAGGCAAACCAAGCTTTCCTACACCCATTTTTATCCCAGAGATAAAAATCCCCTGGATTCAGGGGGATTTCCAAGTACAGCACTGGGGACAAGGAGTGACAGAGGGGTGAAAGCACCTGTGGGGTTTGCAGAGCATCCCTCAGTGCCCCAAGGACACCCTGCAGGCTGCACTGAACAATCCCAGTCCCTGGGGAGCTTTGCAGCTTTTCTCCCACCAAAGTAAGTCCCAGTGTTTCACCTGGTTTAGTCTCTGTTTCTTCAGTCTGGAGGATCACAAGTCTCTCCTTCTCCTCCGAGGGGGCTACAGTGGATTCACTCTTTGCACTGTGGACAGGGCTGGGTGAAGTCAGGCTGCAGAGCAAGGCAGGGACAGCTCTTTTAGATGAAGATGATGTTGATCAGCACTCGTTTCCAACAAGCATTTCTCCATATTCACTTTTATCTAAGAATTATCCACATCCCAGAGAAAGCTTCAGCAAATCAGCCTGGACATTTAATTTTTTAATTCATTCTCTCACACAGGGGCAGGAGCACGTTCAGGAGTAATTTACTGGCAGCCTTATGCTGGACAAAAAGCGACCCTGGCTTCATCTCTTGCTCCAGAGCTTTCAGATGAATCATTTCAACTTTAAATCCCAGGATTTTTGAGAGTCAGATTCCACTCACTCGTGTTCTTTGATTAAAACTTCTTGGAAGGGCCCACATATTTTCACAGGAGCCATCTCAGCTGACTGAGGGGGTTCAAGCAATCTTTTTTTTCTCAGAAATTCTTCCTAAGTGCATCTCCCAGACAACATCAAAAGGTGGCTGAAGCTCACTGACCCATCCAATGTACCCCGAAAGTGGCAGGAATTAATCCTTGCAAGTGTGAGCAGGAGTTAATTTTTCATTCTCCCCCAACACAGAAACAAAGGGCGGGGAACAAAAAGAAAAACAGTGTGGAAATAATATAATAGCTTTAGAAAAATAAGAGGCTTCAGCAGCTCCCTCCCTGCATCTCCCACAGCTCCCACAGAATGGGAGAAGCCCTGCAATAGAGATGGAAATGACTTGCTGCTCCTGCCTGCCCCACTCCCACGGCCAGGGCAGGCCTCTCCCCATTCAAATCACAGACCTGGGCCCAGCTTTTTGTGCTCCAGGCTTCCCCCATGTTAAAGTAAAAAAAAAAACCATTGCCCAGTAGGAATCTCCAACAGGGACAGTACCTGCCCTTCCAGGTGTGTGCATGATGCTTAAAGAGGGGTCCAGGCCACCTGGCTTTGCTCCAGGATTTACCTCCAGGAATTCCAAACCCATCACAGCAGTCCCTCATTAAGCACACATATTTATACTTAAGCATTTCTATTTATATTTAATATAAAATTTTAACCAGCCCCCTGCTCCTGCTCGTTGCTGAATTGGGGCACAGCATAAAATTATGTTTTTGTTGGGTTTTTTTTTTTTTTGGTTTTTTTTTAATGCTGTTTGTTATTTGATTTGGCAATTCTGCTGGGATTGCATTATGTAACAAGGGCCAGAGGAAAAGATGCAACTTTAACACAACACAGATGCCAGCAGGAAGCCCAGCTGGTCTGACATGGCCAGCAGCTCCAGGAGGGATTTCACATCCTTCTAGGAACAGATCTCAGGATTCCCTCCCTCCTGTTCTCAGCTGATTCTCTGAACCTGCCCTCACCCCGAGGCACTGCTGTGCAAAAGCTGTCCCAGAAAAACACCACCAGCCACGGACGGGGGAGAGGGTGGGGAAACAGGGCCACCAAAAAGGATGAGCAGGATGAAAAACAAGGATGTGAGCCTGGAAATAACATCCCAAATCCGCTTCTCCCAGCCCTGGATCCACAGCCCCAAGCCAATAAAAGGGACCACAGGTGGGGAAAGGTCCCCACAGCACAGACAGCTTTACACTTAGGCATTCCCACATCCCCAGACCCTTTCCAGGCAGTTTTCCTCTTCCAGAAGGCCACTGGGTTCACCCAGCATCCATAACCACCTCCCAAACATTCCAAGCAGTGGCAGAGCCAGAGGCAGCTGAAGCAGCAGCACAGGTCAGGTCGGATTTCTGCATCACCCCATGAATGCTGGAAACGCTTGCCCAGGTTCTCTATCAGCCCATCAGAGTACGAAACACCCGCTGATGCAACTCCTTTACAAGTGCAGAACAATTCCCTAGGAAAGCATGCACAAATAAGGGCTGGGAAATGAAAGCTTTCCAAGAGAGATTTATGATGCAAACTGCTCCACTTTATTCCTTTCACCACTTGGTTTCTTAACCCACATCCTGCCTCCCCTGAGCCAAAGCTTCAGGGCAACGAAACCGAACCCCCCAGTTTTAATAAACACCCCATCCCTGCCGTTTCCCGAGGACAATGCAACACAATCGCTCACCATTTGACCTGCTTCCCTCCCATGATCCCACTTGAACCTCCGGCCTCACAGAATCCGCAGGATCCCGGCTCCGCTCATGCCTCCTTCCCCTCACATGCCCAGGGCTCAGCCAGCTCCTCTCCAACTCCTGGAGCAAGCCTTGCAAGCCTGACTGCCGAGAAAATTCCCGGCAGAAACAACACACAGAAGCACAAAAAAATAACCAACTCAGGGTCCCCGCTGGCTCAGAGGCAAATCCGCAGCCCCCGCGAACGGGTTTGGTTCCGGAGCCGGGGAATTCTGCAGCCTGCCTGCTTTTCCTCGCGGGTTATTTGTCTCCCGCTGCTGCATTTTGGTCAGCTGCACAGCCGGTTGTTTTCATCGCAAGGCTCCGGGCTTGCCGGGGGTGTTTCTCATCCCATCCCGCCCTCCTTGTGCTGCCGAGCATCCGAGGAGGCGCCGGGGGAAGGAGCCGCTGCCGGCGCGGGGTCCCTGCGCTGCCGGGGGGATGCGGGCTCTGCTTCCAGGGGGATGCGGGCTCTTCCCAAGCAGCTCTCCCCACCTTCCAGAGGGATACAGGCTCTTCCCAAGCAGCTCTCCCCACCTTCCAGAGGGATACAGGCTCTTTCCAGGCAGCTCTCCCCACCTTCCAGGGGGATGCGGGCTCTCCCCACCTTCCAGAGGGATACGGGCTCTGCTTCCAGAGGGATACAGGCTTTTTTCAGGGAGCTCTCCCCACCTTCCCGAGGGATGCGGGCTCTTCCCAGGCTCTCCCCAGCCCCAGGCACGGCTCCCTGTCCCTCCTGCTGTCACACGGGCTGTGCAGGCACAGCCTTTTCTCCGAGATGCCTGGCTCAGGGGTGGGGGAGGGAGTGCTGCTGGAAGGGGAGGGGAAAGGGAGAGGGATGGGTGAGGGGCTCGGCGGCCTGGGAATCATCTGATTTTTGGCGAATTTCTCCATGGATCATTCCAGCAGCCTGCGCTGCCGTCCCTGGGAATTGTGTGAGCGAGGCTGGGAGAGTTCTGAGCAGGGAATGGCCGGGGATGCTGCCCTGGGACACCACAGCAGCACAGGGTGGGATGGAGCAGCGTGGCTGCACTCAAAAAGGTCTCTAGCTAATTAAAAAAGCCATCTCGTTTCTCCCAGGCAGCTCTCCTAACTGATCCGAGCACATTTCTCCCCGGGAGGGAAGGGAAAGCATCTTGTTTTCATCGTGCGGAATCGTGTCAGCAGAGACACCCCCAGCAGCTGCAGGGGCAGGCTGCTCCCACTTTCTGATCGTTTTTGGGAAGATTCTCGCTGTGTTCTGCCCCATCAACAATATCAACACTGCTTCGTGGGCAGGGAATTCCTGACATTGTGGGGGAAAAATAAAATAAAAACGCAGAGAAATTTTTGTTTACCACCAAAATAGGAGCAAACAGCAGCCACCTGACAGGGCAGGAGAATACATCAAATATTCCAGCTCCCTTAAACTGAGTGATGAGAGCAGGGAGCAGAATGTGGCACTCCTGAGTGGGTTCAGGAGGCAAAGCCAAGGTCCTGTGGCATTATCCATGAAATCCTGCTGCCAAGAGCAGGGTTTTTACATCCCCCCCCGGCAGGCTGGCCTCAAAAGCACGCTGCTGACATCATGTGGAGGCCGTGCTCCAGCACTGCCTCACCGGGAGCCCCACACTCCTCCAAAAATCTATTTATAAACACCCTCTCAATGCCACGCAGCAAATTTTGGGGGATAAACACAAACTCTGGCGTTTCTCTCCTCTGTTGGGCAGAGCAACCTTAATTTTCAGGTGCGCGGGGAATCGTTGGTGCTGTGGAGCATGAAAATTGGCCTGAGAAACGCTGGGGAAAGATCCTGCCTGCTGGGAGGCTGCCAGGGGCAATCTGTCCTTGGCAAAGGAGCTCCTCACTCCCGCACAACCGGGAGGCAGGCACTGGGGGAGCAGCCCAGGCTGGGCAAGGACAGGGCAAAGCAGAGCTGGGGCTCTCGGTGGCAGAAGGAGACTCTGAGCTGCAGCCCTGCCCTCGGATCTGCTCCAGAGGAGATTCACTGGAGCACGGCAGCGCTTCCAGAGGCAGCTCCAGTGCGTTCAGGAGCACAGCTCTGCCTCTTCCCACGAGTTTCTGGTTCTCTGGGGCAAAAGGGAGAGGCTTCCCTTTCCTACAAAGCTCTCCGTGCTGGATCAGCTCCCTGCTGGAGTAGCTTTCCTTCAAAAGCCCCTTTTTTTTTTTTTTTTTTGCTGCATTTTCTCTCCCATCTCCATGAAAACGACAGAAAAAATGCTTCACTTTGATCCCTGAGGCTTCACCAGCCTTTCCCACCAGAACTGGGGAGATTTTGGGGAGGAGAAGGGGCATTTTAGGGAATGCTAGCCAAAGGCAATACAACTCCTCACCTGGCAGGGTGGGACTCCAGTGGCACGTTCTGCTGCCCCTCGTACTGCTGCACCAGGGCCCTCACACTCCAGTAGGGATTCTCAATTTCCTCGTCCATGCTGCTGTTCCTGGGGGTGACAATCACAAAATGAGGGGAACCCTCACCTGATTGCAGCTGGAATTCTTCTGTCTCCAAAAAGGAGCGGGGGAAAGCTGAGGAAAAGGAGTTAAGGAGGAGGGGACAGCGGGAAAAATGACAATTTTCTTATCAGGGAGCTCCATCTTCTTGGTGTTACAGGGAAACAGGCAAACAGGGCTTGTTGTTTTAAGCTCATCCCTAATTCTGTGACTAGAAAACTCCAAAAGCTCTGGGAATGCAAGGAAACCTCACAAGGACTGGCTTTCCTGAAGAACTCCAAGGCCTTTGCGAGGGTAACCTCGAACATTTCATTTTTCAACCAAATTTGCCACTTCCGCCTCATTTCCAGGCTGTTTCAGGGGTGCTCCCTGGAGCCAACATCAAATGGGCAAATGACCTTCAGCTGTGTAAACGAAACCCTGCCCAGCCCCAGCACCTGGCTCCCAGTTAAATGTCACTGCTATTATTGTTACTGTCACCCACACAGCACCTTTGGCAAGGGGAAAATGGGATTTGCAGAATTATCCCCCGTTTTCGTGTGGATTTGGAGCATCCCCAGCACTCAGCAGCTGCCTGGAGCAGTGGAGGAGCCAGAATGGACTTGTACAGCACCCCCAGCTCGGGGGATAACGCTCCCAGATCTCCAGGGTGAAAACCTGACTTTTATTTCACGTGGCAGGAGAAGATCTCCAAGGAGACAGCACCAAGGGCAGCGAGGGCAAAGTGAGGCAGCACAGCTCCCGCTGCCTGGGCTGAAACTCCCTGTTCTGTCCCATTCCAGGGAGATAAAGGGAAACCCGGCCGTTCTTTTGCTGTAAAAGCTGAGGACAACCCAGGCTGCAGAGCCAGCTCAGAGCCCCCTCTGCCAGGGCACCTCCGAGCTGTTCTACACAACCGGCGCTTCCTCCCGCCAGCCATAAAACTGAGAAAAACCACATTTATTTCCATTTTCCTTTGAAGTTGAATCCAATAAGCAGGGAAAAGCCCCTTCCTCACCTGTGTCTGTGCCTGAACACGTCCCGGCCGGACTGCTGGACATCCTGCCGGACCTCAGCCAGAGCAGCCACCGCCCCCTGGGCCACGGCAGTGGCCGAGCGCGGCCGGAGGCTGCCCGGGGGTGCTGCCCAGCCCCTGCCCCCCGAGCCAGGGCTGCCAGCTCTGCCAGAGCCTGGTTTGAAGTGAGCAGCCAAGGCCAGGATCAGCCTCATGGTGCATTTCAAGTTGCCGTCGACGATATCTGCGAAATGGGAATTTTGGGGTTGTTCAGGCGAGGTGGCAGTAGAGCTGTGGCTGCCCAACAGGAGGAGGAGAATTTGACCCAGCAGGGCTGTTCCAGCTCAGCTCTGGCGGTGCAGGGCACAGCAAAGTGCCTGCCACATCCAGGGCACAGGCTCAGAGCTCTGAGCAGCCCTGAGCCTCCCTTTATGGCCATTTCCAGCAGTTAATTACTGAGCACATAATTAGTGAATGCTCACTCCGAAGCAGAGCAGTCACTGAGGACTGACCACTGACTTCATGAGCAGAGAATTCCCTTTTTATAAAAACACAAAAGGCAGAAGAGCCAGGTATTTCTCCAGTGGTGGCATCCTGTGCCATAAACTGTTTGCAGCACCCTGCAAATGTTAATTAATCATTTCTAGTAACATCACATGAGGCATTTTCCAGCACACTGATGTCATGGCAAAGATCAGCCACTCTTCCACACCAAGATTTCCCAAAACAATTTAGTCAGAGCTACTCAAAGTCCTGACTAAAGCACGCCACAGACATGTGATTGTGCCTTGTGGCTCCTCCCTATTTCCAGCCCATGGCTCACAGTGAACCACAAATATTTTTTCCATGTCTCCTTCCACTCCAGCAGGTTCATGTGTCCTTTTGGTGAAAGATTCCAAGCCTGTAATCCTCCTTACACCACTACCTGGGCTTCTGAGTGCTCAGCAGCAGGAAAAAAAGTCACTTTTTTTTCACTGCATTGTCCATCTTACAACCCAAAACCTCCACTAAACCAGAGGGAGGAAAAAAACCCCAACTCTCCCAAAAACGGAGACATTACTTTACCCATAAATCACCTGTGTGATATAAAACAAAGCCAGAAAGAGGATTTCAAGAGCTAAAATCACCCCCAGGGCCACGCACCTTTAGCTGAGGTCTGGTGCATGCGGATCTTTTTGGATGCCACGAACTGCAGGACCTTCTCCACATTTTCCCTCATCTCCTGCTGGCTGCTGGGGTTGGCCTCGATGCCACTCAGCTTCTCACCAGCTGGAAGGAGGGGAAGATGCTTTATCAGAGGAGACTGGAACTGCTGGGAACTGACAGAACTGCTGGGGCTGCTCTGCTCTCATCTCTGGGGGCTCCATGGGGCTCTTTGTCCTGTTTAACAGGAACCCAGCAAAGGGATAACTGGGTTAGGGGCTGTGTTGGGGTTGTATTCAGGTTTTGGGGGGCTGGAGCAGGATTCTGGCAGGATTTGTTACCCCCTGAGGGACCCAGCTGGAGTTTCCAAAGGGCTGAACTCCATGGAAAGGGCTCAGCTGGTGAAGAACTGAAGCACCCAAGTTTTGGGAAAGACCCACTTGGGAGAAATTTGGAGAACTGGGGCAGAGGATGAGTGTGAGGAGGAAGGAGCAGCAAGGACAAAGAACTCCCTGCACCCCCAGGGAGAAGGGGTGGCATCAGCAAACAGGTGATTCTTCCCAAAAAACCACCCCCTAACTCCCTGTGGGAGTTCCCAGTGCCCCTGCCAGGTTTCCCCATCTGCTGTAACCGCCTGTGAACCGTAAGGGCTTTGGGAGAATTTAATTCATCAGCTGCTTTAGGATTGTTTTCCTTTGCATCTGCCCCCTCCCCGCCAGCTCTGCCAGCCCCCAGGAACATCTGTCTGACAGATGCCAGGGCCAGGACAGCCCCTCCAGGCCAGAGCCAGGGCTGAGGGCGAAAACCAGCTCCAGATGGCACCACTGACCTACAATCTCGATGAGCAGGGCAAGAGTGACCCCATCCCTCAGGTCCTGCCTCAGGTCCTGCACTGGCCTCACTGCTGGCTTCTTCTTCAGCTGGGAGTTCACCCAGGCCACGTAGGCCTGCAGCTGTTGCTGGAACAGAAAACAAGATGTTTGCATGGCAGGGCTCTCGCTTTTCTCTCTGATCTTCACAGATTTCGAGGTTTTGGGTTTTTCCCTCCTCGAAGACAAACAGCAGAGGTCTCGTCCCAAAGACACCCCTGCCTGCTGTGGGATGGGAGGGAGCAGGACAGGGCTCCTGAGCCGAGCACAGCTGGCCAAAGAGCTTTTTATTGCATTTCATCTGCCTTTGAGCCACACCGATGCTGTCACCCCCTCGCTTTGGGGGGGGCACAGTTTGCTCACTCTCTGTCCCATCCCATCAAGAAAGCAGAAAACCCACAGTGCAGCAGCAAAAAATGGAGCTGTTGCCCATTAAACAATTCCAGGAGAAGCAGGGGAGGTTTGCTGGAAGAGACAAGAGCCTCCCTCTGTACCAGTCCCAGGGTGGCTCATCTGGAAGAGCTGTACAGCCCCTCCACGTCCTGGGAACTGCCTCAGCACTTGCAGTGGCCCAGTTTCTATTCCTGCACTCAGGGAAGCTGCCTTGGGCCCTGGGAGCCAGGAACAGGGATGCCCAGCAGCTCAGGAGGGATGCTGTGTGTGGGAGAGAGCAGGGAAACTCAAACTCAGGCTCCTGGTCAGTGTAAGACCAGGGAAACTGAAATTCAGGCTCCTGGCCAGCCTGAGAGACCAGGGAAACTCAGAGTCATGTCCCTGGTCAGTCTGAGAGGCAAAGGAAACTCAAACTCAGGCTCCTGGTCAGTGTGAGACCATGGAAACTCAAACTCAGGTTCCTGGTCAGTGAGAGACAAAGGAAAATGAAATTTAGGTTTTTGTTCAGTGTGAGAGACCAGGGAAACTCAAACTCAGGCTCCTGGTCAGTGTGAGAGACAAAGGAAAATGAAATTTAGGTTTTTGCTCAGTGTGAGAGAGCAGGGAAACTCAAACTCAGGTTTCTGCTCGGTCTGAGAGAGCAGGGAAACTGAAAATCAGGTTCCTGGTCAGTGTGAGAGACAAAGAAAACTCGAACTCAGGCCCGTGGTAAGTGTGAGAAACCAGAGCAAAACCTCAAACTCAGGCTCCTGTCACCCTGAGGACGCATCTGGCACAAACGACCCAAAGGCAGAGAGCAGACTCGGAGGAGCTTCCCCTTTCCATCCCCTCCCTGGAGCCCGGGCAGGGCTGCTGGAAAGGCTGCAATCCCTTTGGGGCAGGGCTGCTGTGGGACAAGGAGGGCAAACAAACTGATCCATTTATGGGATTACCCCCCTTTTCACTAAGCTTCCCATCATTGTGCCCAGGCAGCAGGTTTTAAACCCTCATTCCCTGTGATCTCAGCAGTGCCAGGCAGAGTTTATGCTTTTACAGCCCATCAAAGTCACAGTTTGGTCAGAGCCTCACTCTTAATTATCCTGACATAGGAAATCCAACTTTAATCACTCGGTCTGCTGGTTCAGAAAGGTGCCTGGGCCGGTGTGGAGGCAGCTCTGCTCACTCAGCACGGGCTGGGCAGCTGGGAGGGGACGGGGGCTCAGGGGCTGCCTTTGGGGAAAAAAGGGAGCAGAAGTGGCAGATTTGATGCATCTTTGCTGGAGCAGAGCTGCTCTGCCCTGGGGAGGGGATCTGCAGCTTCTTCTGCTGTGCTGGCAGCAATGCCCAGCCCCTGAAATCTTTCTTTTCTGCTTTTTCTGATCATTTTAGGAGCTGGCACTAATCCCCCCAAGGACACAGCCCCTCCCAGCCTACAGAAAATCTGCATTTTTTGGAGGAGTCTCTGTGGCTCTTCCACTTGAAAGGAAAAACCCTTTCACCAGGCAGTTTGTTTTCTGTTCCTTCTCCCAGAACATTCCTCATGCATTCACAAAAAAAGAATTTTTGGCAAGCTTTTAGTCTCTATCTCTTAAAAGCACGAGGAGGTTGACACTGTTATTATTAGTTTAAAAAAAAAAAAAGCCATTCCTAAATCCCAGAGCAGTAACATTTTAAACAATCAGTATTAAAAGGAGGTTTCTGAGGCCATGGAATTGGGAAGTCACCAGGACAAAGAGGTTTCATTCCAGTGGCTGCTGTAATTCTGCAGACTTACACTTCATCAACAGACTTGGGTTTGGGTTTTTTCCATTAAACATAAGATTTTCCTGCAGACGTTGAGAGAGTTGGGCTGAAGAGCACTTCCTAACTTTGCTCCCAAAAACCTGGCAGACTGAGTGACTTCAGCAAGAGCCTTGGATTGCTGCAAAGCCCAAAAATCCAGGGGGGGATCTGTCACTGCTGGCAGCTGAGGGCAGCATGTGACTGAACCCAGCAAGGGGAATGCATCAGGAATAAAAGTTTAGTGACCTAAAAATGGCAAAGTGCTGTGAAACGCAGGAAGGGACAAAGCCACCAAGCGGCTCAGCAGAAACCCCCAGGGCAGTTTTTGAAGCTGCAAGAGTCAAAACTGCTTCACTTCTCCATCAGCTGGGGAATAACAGGGACACTGTGAGCCACACCTTCAGCCCTTCACCTTCCACACAAGGCCTGCTCAGCCACACATCCAAAGCCCTAAAAAAAAATGCTGGGATGAAAAACCAGCAGCGCCTCTGGAGCTCGGTGTGCTCAGGGATTCGGAGCTGCAGGGAGCACTGGGGCTGAGCTGGAGGAGGGAGCCAGAAGTCAAAACAGCTCTCCATGGTGAATCCTATTACCCCTATAAATAGCCCTGGCAGCAGGGAGAGGGTGAGTGCCAGCTCCTTCTGCTGAGGTCACCCAGCTGAGACCTTTTCATCACAGATCACCCCGAGGGGAGCAGAGCCAGGCTGCCAGAAAATAACCCCAAATAGAGAAATAAACCAGAATTAGTCCCAGGACGCTGCCCTGGGTGGGGATTCACACCTCGCAGGCAGGACGGCACCTCAGCCCCACCAAAGGATGTGGCAGAGAAGGGCGAAGGTGTGGGAAATCCAGGGATTGTCCCCTCAGCTGAGAACCAGGGGAAATATTCCATGAAAAACCCAAGAGGGACAAAACACGGCCCTGCAGCACTTCCTGCCTGCACAGGGCTGGGCAGGAGCAGCTCTCACCTCAAAAATGTGGATTGACTTCCCCTCGTGAACAGGTAACCCTGCATTTCACTTTTCTTTTTTGGAAACCCTGCTTTCCAAACAACCTCTGCCTGGGCCCTTAAAATCTCCCTGTCCTCTCTGGAATGAATTGTTCAACACAATCTCGGGGTGGGAGGGGGGGAATAGTTATTTTAAATGACTCACTGCACACAAGCAACCACATAATTAAGTTTGCCAGAGGAAACGATCCTCCAGCTCGAAGAAAGAGAAGGTGTTTTATTGTTAAAATGCAGCTTGGAGCTGCCAGGCCCATTTCTGACACATTTCTCTGTGCCCCATCTGTTTTCGAGACCTGGCAGAAGTGTCAGCACATAAATAAACTGCATTTCCCCGAGGAGGGGGAACAGGCTGAGGCCACATGGACAGAGATGAGACCCCCTCCCTGTGCTTCCCTTTCATGATAAACTCCTGCTTTTAGCAGCCACACATCCCCAGGGCACCATCCAGCTGCGGGATTGAATTATTTATCCGCCCGGGAGCAGGAGAAATCCCCACAAACAGCAGGGAAACACCTTCAAGGCAGGGCAGGCCATTAATGAGGGGCTTTAATGCCCACGGGGGGGACTTTGCTGCATCTCAACATCAAACAAAACCGTCCTGCCTTCAGATGTGTGCAGGTGACAGCGTCCACCAGGGCTCTGACTCCGAAAGGGAAGGGGAAGAAAGGGAAATAAAGCGGCCTGAAGTGACAATTTAGCAATTTAGGGGCGCCTTTAGCAGGACGTGATTCCTGCCGTCCCGGAGAAAGCACCAGCGCTGTGGAGCAGAACAGGCAGGAGCGGAGGAAGGACCGTGATGCTGGCTGCTCCAGCGCTAATGAGCGGATAATTGGGCTGGCGAGGTGGCCCTCGGTCAGAAGGGATGGAGAGACAGCGGAAAAAGGAGGCGAAGGAACAAAAGGAACTTCCCCGCAGCCCCTCGGCTGTGCTGGGTTTGCTCCGCACCCCGCACCGCGCTGGGGCCGCACACCGGGACACCACTCCACGGTCATTCTGGTGTAAATAAACACCTAAACAGGCAAAAAGAGATGGGCAGGGCGCACAGCCGGCGATCACAACAGCAGCAATGCAATGCCAGGGAAAGTCTCTCATTTCCAGTGCCTGGGCTGTGACTTGTCCTTGGCAAAGTCACAGGTCCTCCCCTCGCTAAAGCGATTTTAGTTTTACTTTTGTAGCAAGCTGGAGTGTGCGAGGAGGCAGAGAGATCCCCTGAAGCTGGTTTTTTTAAGGTGGAACAGCGAAGTTTCGTGGGTAAAACCAGCCAGGGCGAGGCACTGAACGCCCCCGGGGTTTGCTCCCGTTATTAATTCTATGATTAATAAATAAGTTACTATTTGTGCCCGAGGAGGATGCGCTGCCCCGGAGCACAGGAAGCGTGAGCTCGGTTTAAATAAATCCAGACCTCGACTGGCTAAAAATGAGCCTGACAAGGCTCAGGTTTCACCCCCAGGTTGTTTTCCCGGTGGGACCGGAGCTGGGAATTCCAGCGTTCATTTTCTATGGATAACAAAGTGCTGGGGGCTCGGCACTCAAGCTCTGCACGGCTGAGGAACCGCCAAACACTAAACAAAATTAAGTTCTGAGCTCTACAAAAAAAGAGAATAAAAGATCCCCGCGACCAAGTGAGAAATAAAATAGCAGCCACTCTGTGGTTCCGGCAAATACTCCCAGGTTTTTTTTCCTTTTCAGCTTACAGACCGTGCTCCAGCATGGGCTGCCCTGGCATTACCGAGGCCATAAATATCCAACAAAACTCATTTTTTGTGCCCCCTAAAGAGGGAAGTCCCACTGCACTGCTCCCCACACAGCCACGGGATTCCCAGCTCCGGAGTTCCCTGGTGCACGTCCTTAATTTACGACTCATTACTCTCCTACCAGAATAAACAAATAAAGAACACTTTGAAAATTACATTTTCCCGACCAAGTTGAATTTCAGTCCTCTGGGGATTCAATTTACAGAAAAAGATGGGGGGGAAAAAGTCCCAAACCAGCTCTTTCTCAGCGTCTCCCAAGAAAAGCGAGTGCACAAAGCGGATTTGCAACCCCCAGACCCCCGGACCCCGCACATCCCTCAGGAGAGGAGCCGATTTTACACAATAAAACTCTACCCCACAGCCTCCTGCACTATCTACCATTTACAAGGCCAGCAGCAAAGCAACGAGGAGAGCAAAAACCTCCCCGCCACGAGCTACACAAACCCCGCCTGTAAAACCAACCCCGAACTCCTCACCGAACCGGTTCCTGCCGAACCGCAGCTCCCGGCACCGAACCTCGCTGCGTTTGTCCCCCCCGCTTTTCTGCCCCCTCAGAGCAGCCAGGACGCAACAATTCGGCACAAAACCGCTGCAAAGGGACGCGGCTTTACCTCGGTGAAGCCCTCCTGAAGAATATCCAGCAAATTGCCCCTGGCCAAGCAGGCGAGCATCGTCCCGGGCGGGCGGCGGGCGGCGGCCGGGGCGCTCCGGGGATGCGGGGCCGAGCTGCCGGCGCTTCTCCCTCCTCTCCCTCCCGAGCACAAAGGCCGGGAGCTCATCGGGAAGGACGCTCATCGTCCCATCTGTGCAGCCCGGGCAGAGCAGAGGCGAAGGGGCGGCCGCCTTTGGGCATGCTCGGCGGGAGGAGGGAGCAGAGATGTCACTCGGTTGTCACGACAACGCCGCGCCTTTACGAGATGCGGGCGCGGGGCGGGAGGGGAGGGGAAACATCTGAAAGTCATTTCCAGCCAGTTTAAAAAACCCTCCCAAAACCCGCTGTGTAAATGAGATTTTTCAAACCCGCCATACACGGAGAGCACTGCTTTTAAATGTGAGGAGGAGGAGGAGGAGAGGGAGGGAGGGAGGGAGG
>WEKY01032056.1:84746-109681 GCA_013390045.1 Picathartes gymnocephalus | reverse complement strand
GATTTGGGATTTGCGATTTGCGATGGGGTGGGGGTGGGATGGGATTTGGGATGGGATGCGGGGGGTACCAGGGCCCGCACCCCGGCCCTACCTGCTCCCGGTGCGCGTCCCCGGTTGCCGTGGGAACGGGGGCGGGATGGGGCGGGATGGCGCCGGCTCCGCCCCGGGATCGAGGGGCCGGGATCGGGATCGGGATCGGGAGCGGAGCCAGCCCGGGGAAGCCTCTGGCCAGCCCCGCATCGCCGCCCCGGCAGCGGGACCCGCTGTGCGCCCCCAGCCCCGCAGAGCCTCGCCCGAAGGGCGGATCGATCGCTTAGAATTAAATATCGCATCTTTAATGGTACAGCAACACTGGTTTGGCACTCGTGACAACCGCGGGGAGGACAGGAGGTTTTAACATTCAGTGCAAAACCGAGTCCTTCAGGAAAATCCGTATTGCAGAACACGTGGCTTCCCCAGTTCTCCATGGAAAGCCTGGAAAACAGGCAAAAATCTCCGGGATGGGAGCATGGAATTGTCTGTAGGATGAGCTGCACCTCCAGGAACAGCCCTGAGAGAGGTGCGGAAGTTCCTCAGGGAATGGGAGATAAAGAACCATCCCAGGGGCTCGGGCACTCATTAAAACACGTAGAAAAACCGGAATATTGGTCCTCAAACACCTCCACCTTGGCGAACACAGCCCGGAGCAGCTTCATTTTTCACCAGGAGCAGGAACTCTTCGTGCTTTTCCCACCCAGCTGAGTTACAAATGCAAAATTCTGGTTGTTTATAAAAGGTACCATTTCTAAACGCTGCCAACGAGCGGGGCTGCCGCACAATTTGCTCTGCAGGGCGTGACTGAGGAGCAGAAAGAGCCAGGCATCGATTCAGGGCCTGGAGATGGTGTTTGGGGAGCCCTGGTGCCCTGCTCGAGGCTGAAGCATTGCTACACTGAATTACTGACACAATTTGAGACCCAGAAACAGGTTCTCAGAGGTGGAGCTGATAACCCCCGTGGTGTGTCCTCGGTGTCAGCGGGGTTTAGAACCAGGGCTCGCAGCACAAAATGAGGAAAAAGTGGAGGCAAAGTCCAAAGTCCTCTCTGAAGCTGCCCAGGATTCATTCCCAGTATCCCAGGCATGCAGACAGCTGCTGGACTCTGAGCACTGCCCTAAAAATAGGCAGTGATTTGCAGCTAAATGGCCAGTTTTCCCTCGTTTCGCTTCCAGTCAGAGCCAGGAGCTCACTCCTTACTTGTCTGCAGTGAGGATGCTCCTCTGAACAGCCCAGCAGTGACAGAAATTGTTCTGCACCCCTCCCAATTCTGCATTTCTGGCTGCGCGTGGCTGCAGAGCCCCGATTTTGGGGGAAGGGGACGCACACAGGGGCAGCTGCTGGAAGGGGACAGCACAGCAGACCCTGCTGGAAGTCTCCTCTCCTCACAGCACCACACTCAGAACGTTAACACTGACACCAAACCCTGCTCCAAAACCTCCCTTCAGTCCTGAATTCCCAAAGCCAGCACTCAGCTGGAGCAGTGCCCCGGCAGGGGCTTTCTCCCTGCAGCCCTGAGCCTTCACCAGCCCAGCAGCAGCAGCAGCTCTGCATCTCCCAGGGCTGGCAGGAGGCAGGGACAGCTCTCCCGAGGGGAAGAGGCATTTTTTACCAGCAGGATCAGACGGGAAACTCCTCAGTGAGGTGCAAAGCTCAGCCTCTCCCAACCCCCAGACGCGCCCACGACGTTTTCCTGCATCTCCAGCCGAGAACTCCTTTTCCCGCTGGAACGGGAGGAGGAGGCCGCCAAATCCTTTAGACCAAGGTGCCATTTTTGCTGTCGTACTTCAGCCTGGCCCTGGGGAAGTTGAGGGTGGCGTACTCCGTGGCGTTCTGCAGCTGCAGGCTCCTCACCTCGGCCGCCGAGCGCTGCTGCACCTTGGAGAACAGCTGGATGTCGGCGTAGTGGATGCTCTCGTCCTGCTGCTCAGCCCTGCCCGTGCTCAGCGAGGAGTACACGGGGACATCGGGGACGTCCTCGTACGTGGGGACCTTCAGGGGTGTTAAAGAAGAGGGCTGCAGTGTGGTATTTTGTTTTTATATGCTGGTTTTCGCATTGATCGTAAGTATTAACGCGGGAAAAGGCACGGACACCGCGCTCGCTTCAGGGGGCAAAAAAAAGTGGGAAAAGGCATGGATACTGCTCACTTCAGAGGGCGAAAAAGTGGGAAAAGGCATGGATACTGCTCACTTCAGGGGGCGAAAAAAAAGTGGGAAAAGGCATGGATACTGCTCACTTCAGGGGGTGAAAAAAAAGTGGGAAAAGGCATGGATACTGCTCACTTCAGGGGGTGAAAAAAAAGTGGGAAAAGGCATGGATACTGCTCACTTCAGAGGGCGAAAAAGTGGGAAAAGGCATGGATACTGCTCACTTCAGAGGGCGAAAAAGTGCGAAAAGGCATGGATACTGCTCACTTCAGAGGGCAAAAAAAAAAGTGGGAAATGGCATAGACACTGTGCTCACTTTAGAGCCTGCACTTCAGAGTGCAAAAAAATGTGGGAAAAGGCCCAGTATCATTCCCAGTATCCCAGGCATTGCAGACAGCTGCTGGACTCTGAGCACTGCCCTAAAAATAGGCAGCGATTTGCAGCTAAATGGCCAATTTTCCCTCATTTCACTTCCAGTCAAGAGCCAGGAGCTCACTCCCCTCTTCAGAGCCTGCACTTCACGGGGGCAAAAAAATGTGGGAGAAGCCATGGACACGGTGCTCACTTCAGAGGCTGCACAGGATGAGAGGATTCACGGCTCCAAACCCTGCTCCGAGCCCTGCCCTGTGTCCTCCCAGCCCATGCAGCTCTGTCTTCTCAACACACATTTAGGAACAAACCCTCTGGAAAGTTATTTACCTTCCTGCCAGGCTGCTGCTGTGGAGTCTCATGCCTCACATTAGCTCCTGCAAAAAAAAAAAAACCAAACAAACCACCAGGAAATCAACTTAAAGCGGTTTATTGTTCCAGCTTGGGATGCAGCAATGCTGTGCTGGGCCAGGGGCTCTCCCCAGCGGGCACAAACCAGATTTCCAGCTCATCTCACACCCTCAGCCCTGATGCCCGCAAGAAGAAAGCCTGGGCTTGTTTCTTTGGGAAAAATAAGGTTTCCCAGGATGCCAACACGCCGTGGAGCACAGAGCTCCTGGCAGAAGCCACAGGCACAGCACAGAGAGCTTCTTGTCAGACCCACTTTTAATTTTGTTATTTCCTCTGCTGCCTGGAAAACGTGTTTTGCCCAGCAGGGCCCAAAGGCCACAGGACACAGCGGAAGGAATGCACTTTATTCTGGTGGCAGGCAGAGGTTTGCAGGAGGAGGTGGATGCAGCTCCTGCCCTGCTGGAGAGCACTCGCGTGTGTTTTGAGGGGGCTTTTGTTGTTTCAAAGGCACTGCTGAGGTCCCTTCCCTCCCCCTTGCCGAATCCCACGGCACATCACGCTCCTTGCTTCAAGATTTAGAGAAATGTTGCCTCAGGCTTCTCCTGAGGAAGTTAAAGCACAAAAGGAGTGTGGGAGGGGACCTGAGCCTCAGGCTGAGGCACTGATGTCCCCTCCCCAGGGGCTCTGTCCCTCCCCAGGGGCTCTGTCCGTCCCCAGGGGCTCTGTCCCTCCCCCGGCACTGATGTCCCCTCCCCAGGGGCTCTGTCCCCTCCCCAGGGGCTCTGTCCGTCCCCAGGGGCTCTGTCCCTCCCCAGGGGCTCTGTCCCCTCCCCAGGCACTGATGTCCCCTCCCCAGGGGCTCTGTCCCCTCCCCAGGGGCTCTGTCCGTCCCCAGGGGCTCTGCCCCTCCCCAGGGGCTCTGTCGCTCCACCTCCAAAGCATTTTCACAAATCCTTACCTTGCTTTTCTTTCTTCCTTTTGAAAGGCGAAGCGCACTTCCTGAAATCGGACAGACACATCAGCCCTGAAAATCCCAAAGCTTTTCCAACCCAAAGCACAGCACGGAACGAGACAGGCCCAAGGAGAGTCTCAGGAGAGCCCCGGTGATTCTTGCAGGGAAAATGTCCCGAAGGGAACGTCTTGGGGATGTGTTTTGTCCTCCTGGGACGCACCCACAGCCACCCCCTGCTCTCCCTGCCTGCCCTCCCGTGCCAGCAGCATCCCAAGGAATGAGAACTCCTCTCGCTGGGGCTCTGCAGCTCCATTTCCACAGCTCAGGGCGCAGGGCACGACCCCAGCTGGCACAAACCCCTTTTTTTGGGGGGTCAGCTGCTGTGCCAGCCCCGCTCCCCATGCTCTGCCCCCCTCACCCAGGGAGCAGCTGCCTGACTGAAGGTTCCAGACACTTCTCCTGCTCTCAGTTTTCCGCTCAGAACACAACCAAACCAAACAAGCTCTGCCCTCCTTTCGAGCCAAGCCAAACCCTCATCTCAGCTGTACCTGTGCGGCCAGAGGGAGCCGGGCCAGGCACAGATCTGCTCCAAGGGGGGACAGCAGCCAAATCCATCCCAGCTGTAACAACAGAGCCCGCAGCTCCTGCAGGCTGCCCCTGCCGGGGGGGGGGACTCGTGTCCCATTTGGGGACAGATGCACGGCGGAAATGTCACGCTCAGAGCAGGTGCCAGCCTTTGTGTGCCACAAACAGCAACCAAAGGGTGCAGCTGAGGGGATTTCAGCAGCTGAAAGTGCCTTGGATGAGGCTCCAGGCTCAGCGTTTGGGCTCCAGGGAATGCTGTGTGTTTGCCAGGCCGGCCGCAGCCAGGGCCAGAGCAGTGCCCCAGGCAGGGCTGTGCCTGTGCCAGCTCTCCCAGGCAGCTGCAGGGGCAGGGGACAGCCCAGGCTGTGCAGCAGAGCCTTGGCACTGCAGTGGGAAAATAAAGACAACTCCCCGTGAATGCAGGCAGAGAGCTCTGGAATGGCCAGTAATGATTAACCAGGCAAAGCAGGGCAGAGTGGCCACGGCTCCAGCGCTGCCACAGGGGCACCTCCGGCCCTTCACAGGCAAAATCTGGGGAGTTCTCCCCAGGAATTCGGGGCTTAGCTCACAGCAGCTCTGCTTGGTCTTTGTGGGGCTCTCAGAGCCTCCTCCTCCCCTGCCTGCAGCGTCTCCTCCTTGCCCAGGTTTGTGTGCCAGAGCATTTCCCTTCCTCCCAGCACTCAGATATTCACCAAACCAGCAAAATCTGAGGCATTTCCCTTCCTCCCAGCTCTGACATTATGGATTTCACCAAACCAGCACCCTTTGAGGCATTTCCCTTCCTCCCAGCACTCAGATATTCACCAAACCAGCACCTTTTGAGGCATTTCCCTTCCTCCCAGCACTCTGACATTATGGATTTCACCAAACCAGCACCTTTTGAGGCATTTCCCTTCCTCCCAGCACTCTGACATTATGGATTTCACCAAACCAGCACCTTTTGAAGCATTTCCCTTCCTCCCAGCACTCAGACTTTGTGGATTTCACCAAACCAGCCCCGACTGAGGCACAATCAGCAGGGTCCCTGCCCTCTCTGCTGGCACTCCGGGCTGCTCCCTTTGTGCAGGGCACGCTGCAGGCACTCTGTGGGCTGCAGTTATTCCTGGCTGCAGGATAATCACAGCCAGGCGTCTCCCCAGGAATGGGGACACGGGAAATGGGAGCAGGGAAACCTCTCCAAACCGTGTTGTGACTCCCAGCCTGAGAGTATTCTCCGGGGCAGCACCCACGGCTCCGCTCCTGCGCTGCTGCCTCCCCTCTCCCCACCCTGATTCCTGCCACCCTGATTCCTGCCCCACGTAATCCCGGATTTGGGCAGATTTCCCTGACTGAGCACATTTTAGTGCCATTTTCATGGTGACAGGCAGCTGGGGCCTGCCCTGCATGAGGACAGAGGGCACAATTCCCTCATCAATGACTTCCCTCTGGGAATCGATTTGCTGGGACAGCAATTTTTTATTTTTAAAAAGCCTCAGACTGTGCCCCAGGCAGCCCCTGATGGAGCCCTTGCCTGCTGGTGCCCTGGGTGCCATATTTGCCCTCTTCCACCGGGCAGAGGAAATAAAAAATGGGGGTTTTGGTGGTTTTCCACACCCCCACCTTCAACTCTTTTTCCAAACTCCTCAGGGATCAGGGCTTGGAAGAACTTCTGCATCCTCAACTCCTGAGCCTTCCTCCACTAGGTGATGCTGTGCCTCTTGGAATTACTCAAAATTCTGCATCAGTTTCTCCTGCTTTCACCAAACGCAGCGTCGGAGAGAGAACATCCTGGGAGCTTCATCTGATATTCGTGGCTCTTCCCCTCGCAGCAAGGCCAGAGCTGAAAATATTCCCACTTGGCAGCGAGCGATGCCCTTTCTGTGGCAGCAGGAGCCCAGCAGGAGCCGGGAGGGATTCAAGTGCCACCCTCCCTCCCAGCGAGAAGGAGTCACAGCATCTCCAAAAAAAACACGTGGCCAGGATTTCCCGGGCAGAAATAAATAAATGGAATGGCTGAGGGCAGGATGGGGTGGCTGAACCCCACCCTTGTCCCAGGGAACCCCTCAAAGGGACACTTCATGGTGTCAACCTGGCATGAGGACAGCGATTTCCACCAGCTAAGGAGAGGGGTGTCCAGCAAGGGGGAGGTTGAGCTTTAATTCACTTTTCTGTGAGTTTCTGATCCCTCAAGGAGTGTCCAGCAAGGGGAGGGAGCTTTAATTCACTCTTCTGTGAATTTCTGATCCCTCAAGGAGTGTCCAGCAAGGGGAGGGAGCTTTAATTCACTCTTCTGTGAATTTCTGATCCCTCAAGGGGTGTCCAGTGGCTGCAGAACCCCACGCTGCCACTCCGGGCTGCTACATGACAAAAACCCCCCCTTGTCCCCATCCTGTCCTGCCCCATCCACCTGCCCTGTGCTCACCTCTCCCTCCCCAGCCGGGTGCAGGGCTCAGAGCCAGCCGGGAGCCCTGGCAAAGCGGGCAGAAAAGCTCAAAACTTCCCAAAAATCCTCCCCAAATCCGCGCCCGGCGCCCACCTGCGGAGCCGCACTCACCAGGGGCGGCCGCAGCAGCTCAGGTTGCCCATGTCGCTCCTTCCCCCCGGGATCCCCAGCGATTTCTGGACGAGCTGGGCTTGAATTTCCTGGTTCCTGCTGCAGCAGGGAGTGTCTGGCAGGGTCGGGTTTCGCAGCGCTGTGTGCCATCTACTGTCGGAGTCCAAGGCACAAAAAAAAAAACCCCTCAAGGCCTTGGGTCTGCTTGCCCTGAGCTTGAAATGTTCGCTGCGTTCAGTTTGAAACCATGGGGAAAACTTCCAAGTGTCCTGACCCATGACAAAGATTTGTAGTTTAAGAGAAAGTGTGGTAAGTGAGACAGTAGAAGGTTTTGCAGTGTGAAGTTTAGATGTACAAGTGGCTATAGAATAAAGTAAAAAGTTAATTAACCTTTAAAAGACCTTGTAACCTGTAATCTTGTGACCATTTTTGCACTGTGGCTGACCTCTGCATTCCTCTGTGAAGATTTCATGAGATGCAGCAATGAATTACACTCTAAACCATATGGGAGTAATCCCATCTCTGTCCCAGCTATCCCGATAGTGGATATTTATTGGAAAGGCCTTCAAAGGCACACCCTGGGGAGCCAGAGGCTGCTCTCACAATGGAGCCCAACAAAACTTGGACCTGTCCAGGAGTGGCAGAGGGAGGAGGATTCTGCTCTGGAAGGGTCACAGCTGACCCTGGGTGAGCTGCGCTCTTCCCTGCAGAGCCTGAGCCCTGCTGTGCCACTGCTCCTCACCTCGGGGCTGGAGAAACACCACTGAATTTCGGATTAGGTTTATGCAGACAGCTGGGATTTGGTGTCCTCAGGGTCCTGCAGAGCCCAGGTGTTCCCAGGAGCCTGTCCCTGCCTGGGGAGCTGCAGACTCTGTCACAGACACTGTTGTTTTAATGAACCAGCGCCTGTTTGGATTTCTGGGATCACTTGGGCTTTGTTGCTTTGTGGGGAAGGAGGGGAAAAAAAAAATAAAAACCAGCCTGGGAGCCCGTTCCCATCAGGCTCTTCCACAAACACTGGAGCTGCCGCTTCGAGCTCCACCAGAGAAACAGAAAAGCGTCCGAAAACATTGGCAGGGTCGGGCAGCGCTTGGCTGCCGCTCCGCATTCCCTGCCCGGCTGTGTCTGCGGGGATGCGACAGCGCGGGGACAGCGGGGGGACAGAGCAGGGGACAGAGGAGGGGACAGGAGTGGGGACAGAGGAGGGGACAGGGCGGGGACAGCGCGGGGACAGCCCTGGCCGCCCCCGGGCACTGCCAGCCCCTCTGCGTGACACTGCTGTGACACGGACACAGCACGAGTGGCCTGCAGGGCAGAATGAACCCAGGGAAAGGCAAACACAGGGCCGGGAAGAGCTGGGGAGGGCACAGCATTGTGTGGTCACTGCCGATTCTGGGCATTTCCATGGGCAGGAGTGCCCAGGTCCCTCGGGCACGGGGACAGCTGTGGCACGGGCACACACCGAGCTGGCGCTGGCTGTCAGAAATGGAGGAGAGACAGAGATCTCGGCTGTTTTGGGCACTCCTTTTGTCTCAGAATCCTCTCCCAGCACAGCCCGAGCCCTGGCCATGTGCAGTTGCCAGCCCCCGGTGTCTCAGCGAGCTGCTGCCTGGGGACAGGTGGCACCTGATGGCCCGGCCCGTGCCATGTGTGCCCGGCTGTGTGTGGGTTCTCCTTGCCCAGCCCGAGCTCACCTGTTGGCCGTGCCCCATCCCCAGCCCAGAGGAGGAGTTTCTCCCAGTCCCAGGAAACCTGCGCTGGGCAAAGGGTCCATCACATTTCTTGCCAGGACGGGGACAAAGAGAAGCCTTTCAGAGTGAGTGTGAGGAAACCTTTCATGAGAGGGAATGCGGGAAATGATGGCCGTGCCTGAGCCCACACACAGCCTCGGGTCTCTCCTCTCACCACAGGGCTCAGCAGCTCAGCCCTCCTGAGATCTGGGGTCTGAGTGGGTGCTGGGTGAACGGGATGCAGGTGTTTGAGAGGTCCCTAGCCCAGAATTATGCCTGGAATTATTATGAACGGCTTAGACAACGCCTGTTATGAAGATGATTTCTATTTTGGCAGTTATCTGGTTCAGGAGGCAGGACAGGAGGTCAGACACTGAGGGTAGCAGAGGCTCAGCCACCCTCCCTGTGCCTCCTGAGCCTGGCAGGCAGGGCTGCTCCTCATCTGACTGATCCTCAGGGCTGGCAGGGCCCTGGGAAGCACAAAAAAGCTGAAAATAGCTGGGCAGTGCTCTGCTCTGCTCTGGATCCCACTTTGCCTGGCAGGGGATAAAAATCAGCCTCATATCCATGCTCCAGCTCCCAAAAGGATGTGCTGGGCAGGCTCCTGACAGGGGCATTCCTGGCCCCAGAACCACAGGGAGAGGGGGAAGTTACGTCCCTGAGGATTCTGCAGCCTCCTCTCCCCTCTCTTGGGAGAGCTGCACGCCAGACACCCCCAAATTTAGCCACTGACACAGCATTTCGTGTGCCTGGCTTGGCCGTGACAGCACAAGGGTGGCAACTGTCACCTGCTGAGCCCTGGGGCAGCGCTGCCAGCGCCAGCAGCACGCACGGCCCCTGTCCCCACCCCGAGACCTCGGGGACATTGCTCACGTCGCTCCACAGCGCCTGCGAAAAGGGCTGAATTCAGCCCCTCCCCGCCCTCCCAGACAGGGCTGGGGCACCAGCCAGGCAACTGGGGGCTGAGCAGAGCCTTCTCCTTCAGTACTTTGGGCTTCAGTCCCCTCACAAAGGGCTGGGTGTGAAGGATGTCCCCTGACCAAAGGGCTGAGCGGGCACAGGCTGTGGCTTGGCATTAATTAATTAGCTGGGCTCGTTGCAGCTGCAGCTCTGGAGATGCTCAGGGACCTTCCATGGGCTCGTCACGTCACGCCTTTTTGTCCTCGGGGTCACTTCAATCTCCCTAAAAGCAGCAGCTGGGCCAGGGGGGTGAGGCACAGAGGTGGCCACAGTCCCTGTGTGTCCCCTCTGGTGCCACTTGCAGAGGTGAGCTCAGTGTGACCCCCAGCTGGGCACTGGCCATCCTTCCTGCTGCACAGGACTGACACAAATCCGAGGCAAACAAGAGAAGAGCAGAGGCAGATTTATTCCTCTCTCCTCCTGGTTGCTGCAGGCACTTTTACAGACCAACACCCACCTTCCACAGCCACCAAACTCGCTCAGGAGCCAGGCACTGGGATCCCCTTTTCCCTCTTCCCAGTGCCCTTCTGGGCTAGAGCACAGTCCAGTGAGACACAGCCTCAGAGTTTGGGGTAGGAGTGACCCTGGGGTGAGAGCAGAGCACCCTGCATGGTGACCTGACCTAGGAGAAAACTTGCATTGCAGTCACTCACACCCACACTTCAGTCCCACTCTTTTTTTTCCAGTTTCAAGTCCCTTTTTTTTCCCCATCCATCAGCCTTGAGAAGCAGAAGTGTGGCTGCCTCAGGGCTCTGCTACACAGTAATGGTGAGAAATAGAGGTGTGGCATTGCATATTCCCCATCCCTATTCCCCCTGATGCTTTAAGGTTTTTTTTCTGTTCTGCTTTAGCGTGCAGCTCTCAGTTTCATATTCAGTGTTACTGAGTTCTCCTCCCAGGGCAGTCAGACACAACAATTCTCTCCAGATCAACATTCCAGGACAATCCTTCCCAACCTCAGGCCCAAAAGCACCAACAACATAAAAAAGAGGAGGCTGAGCAAGGAGGATGGAACTTCATCATTCCCAGTGATTCATTGGCCAGTTCAGCTCAAGGTGCAAATGGAGCAGAACTTCTCCAAGTGTGAAACCCCGTGCCCAGGCCCCTTTTCTGTGCCCATCTCGAGGCCCATCCTGGCAGGGCTGCAGCCGGGCTCTGGCATTGCCAGGCTGTGCCCTTGGAAGGCCTTGCAATAAATAAATCCCTGCTTTATTCCTCTCATTTTGTCTGCCCTCTGCTCCAGCTCACACTGATCAGGCATCACCCCCACCTTCCCAGATCTGCAGCCTTTAGGATTTTTCCTTCTCTTGCCCTTCCTCAGGCTGCTCTCCTTCCCCCACTGGCTTCTCCTGCTGGGTTATCTCCACCTCGTTCACTCTGGCCTTCACCTCCTTGCCCGTCCGGGGAGCCACAATGCTCAGGATGCCATCGTGGGACAGGGTGGCCCTGACCAGCAAGGGATCCACGTCCAGGGGCAGGATGTAGGTCCTGGTGAACTCCCTGGAGATGAAACCGTGGCGATCAGCCTTCTGCGGGTGCTGCCCCACCACCTCCAGCAGGTTGTCCACGGTGCGGACGCGGAGCTCGTCGGGCAGGAACTGGCAGACGTCCAGGAACACCTGGAACTTGTGCTCGTTCAGGCAGATCTCCGAGGTGCCCCTCTCCAGCTGCTTGTTGATCCTGGGCCGGATGTAGTAGCCGTGGTACAGGGCAGGGGCTAAAATTTCTGATGGGGACACACCTGGCAAGGAATGAGGGACTTGTCTTTACAAACAAACTGCTGGTAGATAAAACTAGCACTGAGAGATGAAAGAAATGGTAGGAAGGATTCCACTGATTGATGAATGGAATGGGGGGGGGATTTGTCTTTACAAACCAACTGTAGGTCTGCTGATAAATGAAATTGGATACTGAGAGGTGAAAGAAACAATGGGAAGAACCATGAATTCCAGGGAAAAAAAAAAATAATAATAAGGGGAGGGGTGGGGTATACATTAGAAGGGAATCTCAGGTCTCAGGCGTTCTGGGCAGTCTGTGCCTCTCAAATCCCTCAGCCAGTGGGGAAAGAGAGAGGGAAACACGGCCGGGAAATTGGGATAAAAAGGAGGCTGTGCCCTCCAAAACTTGGAGAGATCCCAGGGGCAATGCCCCATGGGCTCTCCCTTTATTCGAATAAAGTAAAAGTATTCTTCTGTCTCCTTTTTGGACATAAACCTCTGGTGTTTGTGGATAGATTTTCCTAACACCTGGAAAGGAGACTCAGTGAGGAATGGGGTTGGAGCATCAGTCAGGAGGAGTTTGGGACCTGGAGAACACCTTGGCTTTGCCACATCACCACAACAAGGGTGGAGTCTGCTGCACTTCCCAGCTTTATGCCCCTAAAACGCACCCAGAGCCACATCCCTGGCAGCCTCTGAGTGCCACCAGTGCTGCCAGCGAGCCCAGGGCTGGCATCCAGCTTTACATGTTGGGAGCACTGGGAAGGCCTGCTGGGTGCACTGGGAGCTCTGCAGCTCAGAGCCCACGGCCAGGGATGGGCACGGAAAATGCTGATGGTGAAGAAAATGCCCTGAGGAACTAAAGGCCTTTTGTGTGCCATTGTCCAGAGGGCTTTCCTTGGAGCTTTTTGCCTTTTCACGCTGTTGTGCTGGTGCTGAATGGTTCTGCTGCTGCCCACATTCCTTCCCCTCGGCCAGCCACTGCCCAGCTTTGTGCTGAACGCCCCAGCTCAGCTTTTCTCCACATCCCCCCGGCTGGAAAAACTTCCCCCCTCCCTCTCCCCTGAGCGTTTTTGCTCCATGTTTTCACAGCATGTGCATGAATGCCAGAGCATGGGTGGCATGAGGGAGGGACGGGATGGGCATGGATGGAGAAGTGGACATGAAGAGAGAGACCCTGCTTGTTCCCTGGTTATTCCCTGGCTATTCCCTGGCTATTCCCTGGTTATTCCCTGGTTATTCCCTGGTTATTCCCTGGTTATTCTCTGGTTATTCCCTGGTTATTCCCTGGTTATTCTCTGGTTATTCCCTGGTTATTCCCTGGTAATTCCCTGACTATTCCCTAGTTATTCCCTGTTTATTCCCTGGTTATTCCCTGGTTATTCTCTGGCTGTTCCCTGGCTATTCCCTGGCTTGTTCCCTAGCTATTTCCTGAATATTCCGTTTATTCCCTGGCTGTTCCCTGGCTATTCCCTCTTGATTTAACTTGAATTCCTCCACTCAAAATTCCTCATCTCCATCTTCCTCCTCTGGAGCCCGAGCTCCCCAGAGCGAGCCCCACCAGCCCTCCTGCAGCAGAGCGGAGGAAGGTGCAAAGAAGGGGAGTTATCCCACCTCCTTCCTTACCTTCTCCAAAATTCTGGTCGTAGATCTTGCTGGGGTTGGCAAACTCGTACTCAGAGCTCATGGGGAAGGCGTGGGGCACCGTGCGGGCAGCCATGGGGAGTCCAGGACAGGCACCTTCCTTCCTTCTTTCCTTCCTTCCCTCCCAGCCCTCCCTGCCTCTCCGAGGGAAGGCTGCAGGCTGCAAGGCTTCAGCTGGGTGGATTCCAAAGGGAGGAGTGTATGTGATAAAAAAGAGGGACCAAAATAGCCCCTGGAGCAGGCCCCGGGATGGCAGGCCAGGGAGGAGAGGGGAAGCTTCTCTCTGCATTCCTGCAGGGAGGGCAGGCACTGCCTGAGCCCAGGGACACCTTGGGGACATCCTGCACGTCCCCACGGCCTCTGAGGGTCCCTTCTGGAGCAGGAGGTGCAGGAAGAGGATGGGTAGCTGAGCACAGCTGGCTTTCAGGAGCTGAGGGAGGCAGGACAGAGCCCAGGCTCTGCTGCTCCAAAGCAAGAGGCTCTTTGGAGGGAGTCCCTGACTCTGGAATCGGTGGCCCTGAGCCCCCCTGGTGCTTGTTCAGGTCATGGATTGAAGCCCCTGCCCCACTGAGAGCTTGGGGCTCAAACCCCTCCTGTTCCCTGTGTGAGGAGCCTGATTTTCCCAAAAGTTGAGCTCAAGTCTTCTGTTCCTGTAGTGCTGAAGGGCTGCAGGGAGTTCAGCAGGGATCCAGATCCCACGGCTGTCCCTTCTCCATCCTGAACCCTGCTGGCTGCCCCGGCTCTTCCCTTGGCCAGGCCTTTGGCACAACGTCATGGAGAAATGCGGGTGCCAGACATCACCAGTTAAGCCAGGCTCTGAACCTGGCATAAATCCAGTTTTCCTGAGCAGGGCTGGTGGCTGCTGGTGCTGCAGCAGGGGAGGAGTGCCCAGCTGAGCTCTGCACACCCTGAAACCAGAGATTTCCTTGAGCCCTGCAGTGAGGGAGAGCAGGTGCAGCGCTGTTGATGTAATGGGGACTTGCAGAGGGTATTTATGGCCTGGGCTGCTGCACAGAGCAAATCCAGCTCCCTGTTCTTGCAGGCAAGCCAAGAGGAAGAGGCTCAGAGCCTTTTGCAAAGGGCTGGCAGAGCTGGCAGTGCCTCTGAGCCAGAAATTGTGTTTAGATTGTGAGATCTCACAGACAGAGAAGCTCTTGCTCTTCAACACTCGCTGGGCTGAACCCATTCCTGTGATTTGGGTTCATGGATGAGGCAGGAATTAAAATAAATGTGTGACTTATTAGAGGAGAGCTGCAGGAAAGCAGCAGGGCAGGGGCAGACAGAGGTGTTGTGCACCCCTGGGTACAGCACAGCACCGTGGGGGCCCTGACCATGCCCAGGTTCTCTCTGGGGTCACAAAGTGGGGGTCTTTTCTCCAGAAAAATGGATTCTGCATGGGGCAAAAGACGAGGAGTGTTGGTGGAGAAACCCATCTTTAATTCACACACCCCACGAGGCTCCCTGGGCTGCAGTGCCAGGGCCATCCCAGCAAAGCCCTTCTGGCACCTTCCCTGCCCCTGATTTTGGGGCTCCCTTTGCTCGAGGACAGGCAGAGCCCGGGTGGGAGCGCAGGTCGCCGTGCCAGCAGCAGGAACAACGTCCCCTTGTGCCGGTCCCCGTGAGCCAAAGATAGGAGCTGCATTGATCCCGCTGGCATCCAGCGCCAAGCCCGCCCGGGGCTGGCGATAAACAGCACGTGGGCAGCAGGGCGGGCACCGGGGCCCGCTGCCCTTCTTGCTGCCCCATTGGGCTCCTTCTCCTCCTCTCCCCTTCCCCCCTCCTCCTCAGCAGAGCGCTCAAATCCCTCAGACAGCGACTGGGCACCGCCGAAGGGCCCAGCCCAGGAGTGGGACAATAAAATCCCTGACACCACTGTTCAAGAGGCCTCGGGGGGGGTGGAAGGCCAGGCCAGCTGCACGGGTATAAAGCTGGCCCCGCTCCCCCAGCACGGCACTGCAGCACCGTTGTTTGCCAGGCTCCTCCAGCGCTCTCCAATGGATATCACCATCCACAACCCCCTGATCCGCAGACCCTTCTTCTCCTGGTTGGCACCGAGTCGTATCTTTGACCAGATTTTCGGGGAGCACCTGCCAGAGTCGGAGCTGCTCCCTGTGTCCCCCAGCTTCAGCCCCTTCCTGATGAGATCGCCCATCCTTCGGATGCCCAGTTGGCTAGAGACAGGACTCTCCGAGGTAATCTCTGCTTCCTGGGGCTCTTTGGGACTGCTGGGGGCACAGCCTGCTGCCTCTGGAGGCCCAGGAGAGCCGAGAGCTTGGAAGATGCCCGTAGGTGTTTGGTTTTTGTTTTTTTGAGGGGGAAAAGGGGGCTGTGTTTGTGCCTCTGCATTGTTTGGGATGGAGCAAGTCTGGCCACAGAGATGGGAACAGAGGCAAAGCCAGCTCGGTGTGCATGGCAGATGACCCTTGTGAGCTGGCAGAGGAAAGGAAGAACCCTAAATTCCTTAATTTCCCTGATTTCCCTAATTTCCCAGTCTGCTGTGCCAAACTTTCTACCCCACTCCCACCTGAGAAGCAAAGAGCACAGGGGCAGTGGGATCCTCACGACAGGCAGTGCAGGAGCCCGTGGCTGCTGAGGGAAAAGGGGCCTATTTTAAACAATCTCTGCCCAGAAAAGCAGGATTTTAAGAAGATCCAGGACCCAGAGGATCATGGAGCAGGTGCCTCCTTGCTCCAGGGGCTGAGCCAAGAGGATTTTGTCCGTCCTGCAAATCAACTGTCTTATTTACAAGGAGCTTGAGGAGCTCTTCCAAGCAGAAGGAGTGAAAGTATTACTTTAATCCTTGCATAATATTCCCCTTGATTTAGTGACCCGGGTCTGGCTGCCCGTAGTAAAGAGTCAGTTTTAAATAAAGAGTCAGTTTTAAGTAAAGAATCAGTTTTAACCAATTCAGGTGGAGAATCTCAGCTCCTGTAGTGATGGGCATTAATGCAAGGCCAGCAAGGGACAGAGCCACTCAGATCAGACCCCAAAATAAAGGTCAGTGTGTGTGTGTGTGTAGAGACCAGCTTGAATCTTGACTTTCTGCATTCTTTTTTAAGCTGAAACCCTCACCTGCTCTTTTCTGAAATCACCTCCTGGTTTTGTTTCTTTTCTGAAGTCACCTCCTGGTTTCGTTTTTTTCTGAAGTCACCTCCTTGCCTTTGCTCTTTTCTGAAGTCACCTCCTTGCTGTTTTTTTCTTCTGAAATCACCTCCCTGTTTTGCAGATGCGACTGGATAAGGACAAATTCTATGTGAACCTGGATGTGAAACATTTCTCCCCTGAGGAGCTGAAGGTGAAGGTGCTTGGGGACATGATTGAGATCCACGGGAAGCACGAGGAGCGCCAGGTAACCTCTGCTTTAACCTCACCACTCAGGGGGGTCACTGCGAGCCCCCTCACCTCTGGTGGCTGCAAAACAAGCCTGTGCTCATCTCAAATATTTGTAATTTTTTTATCAAGATGCTCTGTGCAACCCCCCCGAGCTGATCCCAGCCAGGGCAGCAAGAGGGTGGAGGTTTATTGCTGATGTTGCATGAACTGTGAGCTGAACTGGAAAATCGTCTGTGAAATGGGCATTTTTGGGCTTCCCCTCTTTCTGGGAAGAGGCCAGGAATGCAGGGAGGCATCCAACGAGCTAAAAATGAACTGTAATAATTAAGCCACACAACAAATCAGTGTATTGCCCTGTGTGTCACCTTTCCTAGACACAACTATCAGTTTCTAATCCTTTAAAAGTTGTGTTCTGCTGTCATTCTTCCCTCTCCTTGCTGGCTCTGGAGAGCTGTGTGCCAGCTGGGCCGGCACAAATGCAAAGCCATGCCCAGAGCTGGATGTAACAGCGTTTTCCAGTCCCCATCCCCTGTCCCCAAAGCAGCTGTGTCCCTGGAATTGCCATCCCTGGGAGCACACGTGTCAGCCAGGAAATCCTGTCAGCCAGGAAAACCTGTAGCTGGTGGGAGCTGCAATGCTGACACAATTTCAGGAATTCTTTTTGGCTGAGAAGGTAACCAAGCAGTGAGATCGAGCACTGAGGGTCTCCAGGGCAGGTGTGGTGGGAACGGCACCTCGGGAATGCCAGCACAGAGTGCAGGGAACGCGGGGTGGGCACAAAGCCGCTGTAAATACCCTGAGTCCCTGCAGGCACCTGCAGCCCAGGCACTGTCCCGCTCAGACTCTTTAAAGAGGTCATCCCAGCTCCAAAACCCTTTTAACTCTTCCCTTTGAAAACCCCAACTCCCCAGCCTCAACCTTGAAGCAAAAATCCCCCTGGCGAAGGCGGAAGCGGGCGAATATTCCTGCTTAAAAGGAATATTCCTCCTTTCTCTTCTCCCCCCGGTTTGTGCAGGACGAGCACGGCTTCATCGCCAGGGAGTTCAGCAGGAAATACCGGATCCCGGACGACGTGGACCCGCTGACCATCACGTCGTCGCTGTCGCTGGACGGGGTGCTGACCATCAGCGCTCCCCGCAAGCTGAGCGACGTCCCCGAGCGCAGCATTCCCATCACCCGCGAGGAAAAACCGGCCATCGCAGGCGCCCAGAGGAAGTAGGGGCTGCCCTGCTGTCCCCCAAAGCCACCCCCGGAGGGCCATTCCACAGCTCTTTCCTCCATCAGGAGCTGAATGGCTGCTCGTGTTATTTATGCTGAGTAAGTTTACTAACGAATAAACCCATGGAGAAGCAGTTTGGATTGATTTGTTTTGGGCTCGGAGTTGAGAAAGGTGGATAAAAGGTGCAGGGGAACATCATTTTTGGGTGGCAGGCGTGCCCAGGACAGCTTATCTGGGTGTTTAGAAGCACTTAGCTCATCATACCTTGTGTCCTCTCTCCCTTCAATGTTGCCAGAGGATTTCAGTGTTTCACAAGCAACAGGAAAGTTTCTCCCGTGGAGATTAAACTGGTAAAACAGCTCCACGGCAATTGAAACCCATCTGAAGTGTGGGTATTTGATAACAGCTGGCTGGAAATCAACTGTATCTTAAATCTCTCATGTCATGGAGAAACATGCAGGGGCTGCAGGCAGCTCAGAGCAGCTGCAGGTGAAAACTGCAGGGCTGCAGCAAACACACATCTACCCAAAGAGGAGAAAAACCTCTGATGATGCAAATCACATCCCTTTGAAACTCTGCTGTTAGTGCCCTTCAAACAGTGAGCAGGATCTGATGTCTACAGCAATAATCTGATTTATGCCGGCATTGCTGAGTGATACAAACCACTACTAAAGTCCTTTTCAGGCAGCTTGATCTGCTTAGCACCTCTCTTCAAAGGGGTAGAAAGGGAAGTCTGGATGACTGGAACTGAATTTCTAAAATTCATCTTCAAAAAGGACAGATCTTTCACACAGATCACCAGACTCAGTGATGACCTGACCTATTTTCTGGGTTCCTTATCCCTGCTAAGACAAAAGTTCTGTTAGCAGGGATCACATTGCACCTCAGCTGAGCAGGGAGGACTTTTCTTCCTTCATTCTGTGGCTGTAGGTAGAAAGAATAAAATGAGCACTCTGTGATGTGGGGTCACCGTCAAACACCCCAAATCCCCTCTCATTTCCAAGGCCTGCTGTTTCCTATTAGCCAGTTCTAATTAGCTCTCCCAGCTAAGATGTTAATTGGGCTCGTCTGGCCAGGCACAGCCACCTCTGCACACAAGAAGAAACCCCAGACACTCACAGAGGTTACAAACAGATTAAAAAGCAGGAGGAATGTTTTCCACGTGGCTTTCAGGTCTTGGTGCTGGAAGGAAATCACTGCACCACTGGTTCCTGAGGGTTTCTGTTGCTTTTCATGCACCCTTGTTTTTCCTTCTCCACCTGGAGGCCTGGAGTGCAGCAGGACTGAGCAGCTGGGCTGAAAAAAAAGGGGTTCCAGCTCAGGGTGGTGGCCTGAAAATCAATCAGGTTTTTGTTCAAATCCTAAAAGAATCAAAATTAATAGGGAGTAAATGTAAAATAGTGAGAATTTAGCCAGAAAGTGCAGCTGAGGGAAATCTTTTTTAAAGCACAGGGGGTTTGTCAGGCTGAAATCAGCAGCCAGAAATGGGCATTTTGAGTGAAAGCTCTCTGAGGATAAACTGGATGAGGTCAGCCAGGCAAGAATACTTGAAATGCAAAGCCACTCCCTGAGTGACCTGAAATACCTGTTCTGGGGTGGCACAGGAGCACAGCCCAGCAGGAGAGAGTGACAGAAAACATCTCTGTCATCTCCAGCCACCAACATCACTGAGAAGCTCCTCACATCCGACAGATTGTCCCAGTTCACATCAAATTCACTCTCTGATGTCCCCCTTGTAATCTGGAGCAGGTTGTTTCTAAAGCAGGGAGTGTGCTGAAAGGAAAACTCATATTTAGCATGGCTAAATATAAGTTTTTTGTAATTATTGGCCTGGGAAGGTTGTGTGGTAACTATTTTCTCAGTACCCAACACCTCTCCAGGCCACTTACCCACCCTTTTAAAATAGTCAAATGATTCACCCAAGGCCACAGGGACCCAGTGCCTCACCCAGAACTCCCAAATTGTGGTGGTGGGTCCGTGTTGGAGCTCAGCTTTGCCCATTTCTAACCCTCCTCTGTCATTATCTGTGAGAAACCCTGTCCTGGTACACTGTCCCTGCCCCGTGGAGCAGCTGTGGGCACACAAATAGAGCAGGTGACTCCCAAGCCTGGCTGTTGTAGATATTATGGACCATAATTTCCTTCCTTCTCAAAGGCACATATGTGAGACTGGGTAATTAATTTACCCTGTTGAGGAATTAGGCGCCTTCTTATTACACCTTGATTATGTCTGCAATTATCTGACACCAGATGATGCTTCCACCACCTTTCCACTGCTTCTGTTCTCTTTTTATTCTCTGTCTGTCTGTCTCTGCCTCTCCCCTTTGGGAATTAAAGAGCACAAATCTCGTCAAAGTGTAAGAATTGCAGAACAGGAAAAGGCAGGTACAGGTAAAGATGAGTTCAGAGGAGGCCACCACGCTGATTATAGGGCTGGAACTCCTCAGCTATGAGGAAAGGCTGAGAGAATTGGGATTGTTGAGCCTGGAAAAGATTCAGGGTGACCTAATTGTGGCCTTGCAGTACCAGATGGGAGCGCCCAGGAAAGGTGGAGAGGGACAATTTACAAAGGCCTGGAGTGACAGGCCGAGGGGGAACAGCTCAAACCCGACAGAGAGCAGGGTTAGACTGCATATTAATAAGAAATTTTACCCTGTGAGGGTGGTGAGGCTCGGGTACAGGTTGCCCAGCGCAGCTGGGAAATGGCTGGAAGTGTTTGAGGATGGGGCTTGGAGCACCGTGCGGTAGTGAAAGGAGATAAAATTTAAGGTCCCTTCGAACTCAAACCATTCAGTCATTCCGCGAGTCTACGATCCCTCAGCTTTTTAACAGCCTTTCTTTTTTTTTCCCTTTCGAACGCAACACCCATTTCCTGTTGCACGGCGGCCGGGAGAGCTCCCCGAACCCCTGCTCCCGCTCCGCTCCCACTCCCGGGGATGCAGCAGCGCATCCTTCACCGGGACACCTCTCCGCGCCCGAGGGCGGAGCAGCGGCTGCCGTGGTGTCCCCGGGGGTGCCCGAGGGGACCCGACGCCACCAGCAGTGGCCGCTGACCGGGCCTCACGTCATGAGCGAGCGCCGGTGGCTGCGAGCGCCCGGGGCTGCGAGCGCCGGTCCCGGCTGCGGGCATGGGGCCGCCGCTCCGCCGCGTCCTGCTGCTCGGAGAGGGCAACTTCTCCTTCGCCGCGGGCCTGTGCGGGGCCCCGGGCACGCACATCGTGGCCACTTGCTACGAGAGCGAGGAGGAGGCGGCCGGGCGCGGGGGAGCGGCGCGGAGCATCCGCCGGCTGCGGGACAGCGGTGGGTGCGCGCCGGGGACAGCGGGGACGCGCTGGGGATGGGCACGGAGGGGTGGTCCTGGTGCTGACACCCTCCTGGCACCCAGAGTGGCATCGCTGTCACCGTGTTGTCGCCCAGAGTGGCATCGCTGCCCCGCGGGTCCCCCTCTGCCGTGTCCCTTGGGAGGGACTGGAATGGCCCGGCTGGCTAAGTGGAATGCTTTAAAATCTGCTCTGGCTGAAATAGTACGGAAACGACTCTTTTCAACTGCTTTCAGAAGTTTCTGCTGCCTTGAAAGAGGGCAAAGGGCAACGAGAACCCCACAGGGCTTCCTGGCGTTCCCAGTGCTCGAGGCAGCTCTCACCCACTTAAAAATGCCCTGGAAAACTTGCATTCTCACATTTCTTTAAAATTTTCCTCCCTGATAACCAAGCCTCGTCTTGCGTCTGCTGTTGCAGGAGCCGAGGTTGTGTTTTCCGTGGACTGCACCAAGCTGGAGGAGTACTTTTCACCGGGAAATCGGGAATTTGATCGCGTTTATTTCAACTTCCCTCATTGTGGGAGGAAGGCTGGGGTGGTGAAGAACAGGCAGCTCCTTGCCGGCTTTTTCCATAGGTGAGTAAACCAGAAGTAATTCTTTATTAATTAACTGCCGTGACACAGCTTTCCAGCTGTTTTTCCAGCACTGGGGGATCTGTGGATGTGCTAACAGGAATTTTCTGGTTGCCTGGCTTCCCTTCCAGCTGCGCAGAGGTGCTGGCACAGGAGGGAGAAATTCACGTGGCCCTTTGCAATGGCCAGGGGGGGACTCCTGCGGATCAGCCCAGGAGGGAGTGGCACAACAGCTGGCAAATCGTGGCTGTGGCAGCAGGAGCTGGCTTTATCCTGAGCGACGTTCATCCCTTTAAAGCAGAGACTATCCATGGATACAGATGCACAGGTTACAGGTAACCAGCACATGGCAAAGCTGAAATTCTGACGTTTGTGCTCTTAAAATGCCCAGCACTGGAATATTCTTTCAGTATCTTGTTGGCTGGAGAGGAACTCCTTTTAATTTTCCTTTTAATTTTCCTTTTAATTTTCCTTTCAATTTTTCTTGAAGTTTTCCTTGAAGTTTTCCTTAAAATAGCTGCAGTTCTTGTTCATCTCTAAGCAAAATAGCCAAGATTAAAATGCAAGCTTCCTGCCAAAGCACCCTCTAAAAATAAGACTATCTGAGGATTTTAAAGGTCAAAAGCATCCGTTTCAGAACAAATATCAATCTCAGCCTAAAGACAGGAGGACTGGGAGTTGGTGCTGGCCATCATCTGGTCCTGCCTGCTTGTGTCACATTAAATATCAGAAATTATCAGTGACTTTGCTGTGGTTTTGTGTATTTTCAGGAGTCAGGATAAATCCTTCTGTGTAGAGGGTGCTTTGAACCACATTTTCACACGGAGCACAGCACCCCTGTGTTTGACACCCATCAACTGCAAGACACAACTGGGAAGCCAAAAAGTTTCTTTTGAAGTGCCACAAGTCCTCATGGATAAAATTAATAGGTGAGTTTTATAATTAAAACTGTCCTGCTCTCAGTGGGAATCAGCTGTGAGGTCAGATAAATAGATATGGTGACTGGGAAATCCTTTTTTTACCAGCAAATTGCAGTTAATTCTTGATTTTAAGCTGCAGACAAACACCATTGGCCTGAAAACGTGCAGCACCTTTGCTGAAAGACTTGACTTGGTCAGGTAGTTCCTGGCTTAAGAATATTTTGGGTGAATTGCTGCACTCAAATTATGGCCCCAACAAGGAAATCTGTGTAGTGGCATCTGTAATTTGCACTTCTATTTTTCACAGGGGTTTCCTCAAAGTGAATTCAAGTCATCCAGTAAGGACAATAAAGGAGAAGCTCAGTGCAGGGCTCAGCCAGGCTTTTCCACTGCAGAACATCAGCTCCTGCCTTCCTCTGCTCCTCCAGGGTCACCCCGATGGTGTTTGCCACTCCAGCATCTTCTGGATCACTCTGAGCCCAGGGGAGGCTCCAAGCACTGAGGAAATGTCTCAGGGACTGGAAGACACTGTTTTGTTTTCCCATTTTGGCCAGGACACAGATAAGAATGTACAAGGAGGATGCCCAATTCCCAAGCAGTTTTACCTTAGGCCTTCGCTCCTGCCTCATGCTCAGGCAATAATTAAAAACGGAGCCTTTCCCCCAGGGACACTTCATGTTCTTTCTGGGCCAGTTTTTAGGAAATGTCTGATCACCCCCCACTCCATGCCTGTTTTCCATGAGATGCTCGTTGTGCTTGCAGTCAGCAGAGGCACAGAGAACAGCTGTATCCAGATGTTGGTGGAGAACATTAGAACCACCACGAGTTCTCTTCACCAGGGCCTTTCTGCCATTAAACCCAGCATCAGCCTGCAGGAAACAACAAGTTTTGGAACTGAGCTAAGTGACTTTGCTGCTTTTGAATGTCATCTTGGTGAAATTCAGCATTTCCTCTGCATGGGGACAGAGCCAGACCCCTCAGGCTCCTGTGTGGGGGTTATCAGGACAGCTCCTGATGAATTAAAGAGCAGTGAGCTGGTTGTTGTCTCAGCCTCGCTGAACCTGGACCTGCTGGCCATGCTGCTGTGTGGAATATCTGACTGGAGAATGCTCTGGACATCAGACAGGCGTTTCCTGCAGCAGTTTCCTGAGGGAGAATTGAGGCTTTTCAAGAGTTTTTCCCTCTATCCACCTTCCTATGTGCACGATGTCAGCTTCTGGCTTCCTGACAGGGAGGAGTTTGATGAAGTGGCTTTTCACACCCTTGCCAGGAGGGTGTCAGGTGGAATGGTTGTTTCCATCCAGTTAAGGGACAGTTTCCAGCAGCCAGGAACAGGACGGAGGAGCCTGTGCTACAGGGTGACTTTCCAGGCCTGTGACAGGGCACTGGGCTGCCGGGAGGCAGCGGAGATGCAGCTGCACTTTCGGGAGGAAATACAGCAACAACTGGGTGTGACCCTGAGGTAGAACATCCCTCGTGGTTTGCAGGGGCTCCAGCAGCTCCTGTGCCAGTTCCTGACCTGGAAAATGTCACCTGCATCTCACTGGAACTAACACTGTGATATTGCAGTGCCCGTCACCAAGGCGGGGTGGACTTTGAGCACCTGCACACGTTTAAATGTGGGAGTTCCTGTTAATGAGGACCAAGCACTTTCCTGTTCTCTGCGTGTAATGAAACTTCGTTTTATAAAGTGGAGCCTTTCTTTTCTAGAGTCCTGTGAGAGTGGACTCGATCTCTTTATTAATGCAAATTCCTGCTGATTTCCACCCTGCCCCTCCCCTGGCCTGTTCCCTCTCCTCCTGTCCCTGTTCCCTGCGAGCAGAGCCCGACCCCCCTCACTGCCCCTCCTGGCAGGGAGTTGTGCAGAGCCACAAGGTCCCTCCTGATCCCCTTTTCTCCAGGCTGAGCCCCTTTCCCAGCTCCCTCAGCCTCTCCTGGTGCTCCAGACCCTTCCCCAGCTCCGTTCCCTTCCCTGGACACGCTCCAGCCCCTCCATGTCCTTCCCGTGCTGCCCTTTCCAAATAAAGAACATTTTTAATCAGTGCGTTCCCCATCCCCTCACTTTCCTGCCCAACACTGCCGGGGCCGGGGCAGAGCAGGGATGGGCCCTGGCTCGGACATGGGCGTGCGGGACAGGGGCCGGCTGCGTGACGGTGGACCTGGCTGGGCGATGGAGCCGGCTGTGCGGGGCAGCGTTCTCCGTGTCCCTGTCCCTGTCCCCGTGTCGGTCCCTCTCCCTGTCCGTGTCCCTGCCCCCGTGTCGACCCCTGTCCCTGTGTGGATCCCTATCCCTGTGGCGGTCCCTGGCCACGTGTCGGTCCGTGTCCCTGTCGCTGTCCCGTGTCGATCCCTGGCCCCGTGTGGATCCCTGTCGCTGTCCCTGTGTCGATCCCTATCCCTGTGGCGGTCCCTGTCCCAGTGTCGGTCCCTCTCCCCATGTCGGTCTCTGTCCCTGTGGCTGTCCCGTGTCGATCCCTGTGGCTGTCCCTGTGCCGGACCCTGTCCCTGTCCCTGTCCCTGTGGCTGTCCCTGTCCCTGTCCCTGTCCCTG
>WEKY01032056.1:31653-84466 GCA_013390045.1 Picathartes gymnocephalus | reverse complement strand
CGGGGCGGCGGCCCGAGCCCTCGGGCAGCGAGGAGGCGCGGAACGAGTGGGTGCCGCCGGGGAGCGGGCGGGGGCTGCCGCGGGGGGCCGGGGCTCCCGGGGGCTGCCGGGCCGGTGTTTCCGCGGGTGCTCCGTGCTGTGCGGATGCTGCTGCAGCATCCTCCGGCCCGCCTCTGCTTTGCGGGGCTCTGAAGGGCTGCTCTGCGTGTCCAGCCCTGAGCGGGGGTGCTGGTACTTCACAGTGCCAAACTCAACCCTGTGCTGTCACCTTAGCCCTGTGCTCACTGTGATGACCTTGTTAGCCGAGATCTCGTTGCTGAGCCTTCCTGCTGCATATTTCTGGTTTTTTTCTATTTTTTTGGATTAGATCATCCGGGAGCAAAGCAGGGCACGTTTGGGCCCCGGAAGGATCGACAGCTTTCAAGTGTCTCATTTCGGCCAGGTTCTGTGCAGCTCTGCTGAGCAATATCTCGGATTGTGATGAAACCTTTAACTACTGGGAACCGGTGAGTCCCTTCCTGCCCTTGGGACTGGGGATTTGTGCTTGGCCTGGGCAAATATCCATTTATTTAGGACCTCGTGCCCTCTGTTTCAATTTGTAGTTGGCTCTGCTAGGGCAGGTTCATTTAGAACCTTGTGCCAATCCCTCTGTTTCAATGAGAAATTTTTTGCTCTGGGATTTAGATGCGGGGAGTGGAAAACTGTCTCCTCTGTGTGCTGCATGTTAATTGATTTATTTGCTCTGTGTTGTAGACACACTACCTCATTTATGGGAAGGGGTTTCAGACATGGGAGTACTCTCCAGCTTACGCCATCCGCTCCTACGCTTACCTGTGGCTCCATGCCTTGCCAGCCTGGTTCCATGCCAGGGTTCTGCAGACCAACAAGGTAAATCGTGTGTGTGGAAGCTGCTTCTGTGAGGAAGAAATGTGCCTTTACTGCCTGTGAAACAGCTGTTCTGTTTGGTGTTGGAATTGACTTCATGTTTATAAAACACTGCTTTGTTGACTAACATTGACCTCCCTGTAAGGATTTCCAAGGGTTTGGGGGTTTCCCCTGATGATTTACAAGCCCATTTTGTGTCCTGTGCCTCATTCAGACTCTGGCTGTGTCTGCTAGGTTCTCATCTTCTATTTCCTGCGATGCTTCCTGGCCTTCCTGAGCTGCGTTTGTGAACTCTACTTCTACAAGTGAGTGTCAGAGTCTGTCTGCACGGGATGTTTGGGAGCGCTGTGAGTTGAAACATGCAGTTACTGCCACAGGAAATAAGCTTTGCAGCTCGTCTGTAGATGACAAAATACGTGTTCTCGTGATAACTCAATGAGCTGTTGGTCAGAATGCCACAATTAGGACAAGATTGTACTCCCGGATCTGCCACCCACACCTCTACCCCAGCGTTTTGCTGACTCCACTCGTTTTCTCACTGCTGGCAGCAAGCAGGGCGGGAGTGCTGCAGGCTGAGGAGACTCTGGTGCTGTGTTTGCTGTCCACAGTGAATTTGACTGGAACACATTGATTGCTGCTGTCTGTAATCTCTCTGCCAATGCTGTTTACATCCACTAAAAGCAGTAGCCCTAACATGCAATTATCTTGTCTAAACCGGATTGTTATTTTTACCTGCTGCCTCTTGATTCCTGGTTTTCAAACCACTACCTTGCATGACATTGCTGTTTGTCAGTAGTCTGGGTTTAAGGAGGTGAGCAGTGGCTTTTTTTTGCATGATGGGGTTTTGTGAGGGGTGAGGATCACAGATGGATTGATGAGTGCAGCAGTGCAGCCACAAACTCCTGAGATTTGCACAAGCACAGCTGGGAGAAGCCAGGCCCCATCCTGAGTTCTGCACTGGTGTCACTCGGGCTCTGAACTCCCAGGCCAGAGGCAGCTGCTGATTGTTGGGAATCCCCCACCTCAAAGCTCAGGCTGTTCCATGGGTTATTTGTGCTTCTGCATGCCTTGGGTGCTGCTGATTTTTGCCCTGAGGCTGTTTTTTGGTACCTGTTTCTCTGCTGCTTCCCCAGGGCTGTGTGCAAGAAGTTTGGGCTGCACGTGAGCAGGCTGATGTTGGCCTTCCTAGTGCTCAGCACGGGGATGTTCTGTGCTTCTGCAGGTGAGTTGGCTTGGCACTGGCACCAAAAATGACCAGAGGCAGGTCCAGAGAGAAGAAAATCACATCTCTGGGGTGCTCTTTGTTGTATTCAGCTGGAGGTGTTTCTCATGACAGAATAAGCGTTGATTCAGATTTTGTTCTCAGTATTACAATTTCCAGGCCTGTTTCTGTTGCTGCCTGCTGTTTTTTAATATTTTTAGTATTTTGAACAGTCTCTTGGCCTGCCTTCCTTAGAAATCTTTTGTTCTGAGGAAGGAGGCTGATACTTTGGCAATTTGCCTTTGTGTGCTGTCCCCTCTGGCTGGCTGTGCCTGTTTGCCCAGCCACTGTAAGACTTCTGTAAACCACTTGCTGCAGGTGTTGGGTGAAGTGTGGGGAAGCTGTGCTGACCTTTCACCCCCTTCCATTGCAGCTTTCCTCCCCAGCAGTTTCTGCATGTACACCACGGTGGTTGCCATGACAGGCTGGTACATGGACAAGACCTCGGTGGCAGTGCTGGGGGTGGCTGCTGGAGCCCTGCTGGGCTGGCCCTTCAGTGCAGCTCTGGGGTAAGGAGGAGTTCCCTGCCCTTTGCCAGGTCGTTTTCAGCTGGCTGGGGACAATTTAGGGGTCCTTCAGCAGGGTCTGAGCTGCCAGCTTAGTCCAGGATCATTGCTACAGTCTGCTTGGCTCTTGAAGAACTTAGGTTGGGAAGATTTCCTGGCATTAACATGAGTAAAACCTGAGCTGGATGATGAATCTGGAGTAGAAGCAGAGGCCAGTGGGGTGGTTCTTTCTCTTGCTTTTAAGGGGCAGCAGAACCTGCAGTGGGGTTCTCCCATTGACATCAAGTCTCTCTTTCAGGCTTCCTATTGCCTTTGACTTGTTGATCCTGAAGAAGAGGTGGAAGAGTTTCCTGAACTGGTGTGTGGTGTCCTTGATCCTGTTTTTGGTGAGTGCCTGCAACACCACAAAGAGGGCAATTAGAAGGGATGAGTTCCTTTAGGAAAATCAGCTACAGCTGCTGGCATTTAACTCAAATCTGCTTTCTTCCAGGTGCCCTTGGTGGTGGTGGACAGCTATTACTATGGGAAGCTGGTGGTGGCACCTCTCAACATCGTTTTGTACAACGTCTTCACCCCCCACGGCCCTGATCTCTACGGTGAGTTTGGGAGAACAGGGCAGGGAGCTTTTCTGGCTCCGTGGCCCTCGATGGGCAGTGCTTTTTCTGACGTGCCCTACAGCAAGAGCAGCCTGGCAGCTCCAAAGGCTGCAGCTGCTGCTCCTGGACACGGGATGTCTCTGTCGAGCTGGGAATGAACGCGCTGCCTGCTTTCTCCACGCCGGGAGTTGTGCTGCTTTTGTGCACTTCCCACTTCTGCAGAACTGCCAGGAGATGTCTCAGTGTCTGTGCACAAGTGGCCTGTGTGTGTTTGGCAGCTTTAATCTTGTTCTTGGCTGCTCTTCCTCACAGTCAGGCTGCAGAACCTTGGGAAAGCGAGGAATGGTGCAGAATCCATACTTCTTTCTGTCCATATCCTGCACTTGTAGAGCTGAACTGCAGGAAATTAATTTCTAGCAGGGTTTTGTGAGACCACAGGATCCCTGCACCATCTCTGTGCTCTGTTTGATGCCTTAGGAGCTGTTCTAGCAGGGATTTCTGAGACCACAGGATCCCTGCACCATCTCTGTGCTCTGTTTTAGGCCAGAGGAGCTGTTCCAGCAGGGATTCAGCAGTGAGGAGCAGCAGCAAGGCTCTCTCTGGCAGCTGGCATTGCTGCTTCAGCTGAGGAGCTGGTTTGGGTGGTGCTGAGTGGTGATTTGTCACTCGTGCTGTGGCACAGCAGGACAGCAGCTGCTCTGCCACGGCTCTTTGCCTCTGCAGGAAGGCTCTGAAGTGTGGAGCTGGGAGTTTTCTGTAAGTAAACTCCAGCCTCTGATAGGTTCTGGCAGGGGCTTGTGCCTGACCTTTTCCTCACTGGTGCATGAGTTGTTTCCAGAAGCCTCCAGGGACCAATCTGTCCTGAAGAGTTTTATTCACAGTGACATTCACACAACATCCTCGGGCTGGTAAAAGAGCCTGCCTGGAATTGCTCTTGAGTGCAACGTGGCCAGGACAATTCTGTGTGTTTAGAGAGCTTCAAAACACTGGGGAAAAATAACACTACCAGGGGAGATGAAAGGCTGGCCAATCCCTCTTGGCTCTGGAAGCTGGGATTTCCCAGCGTTCACGTGATGGTAGCAGAGTCACCAACCCAGATCATCTCCAGTGTAAGCACCACAGTATTTTGGAGACAAGGGTCAATTAATTTTCTTTCTTCTGTCTTTAGCAATACACTCCCTCTACATAAATATTGTCTGTTCAATTAATATTTCCCTGGAGTGATTAGGTTTCTACAGCCAAGGGAAAATAGCTGCTAAGTGTATATCCCTGGTTCTGAGGCTGTGGGGTGTTTTTGTGTACTTGCAGTCATTAAGAAGTTACAATTTGTGACCAGAGTTTTATCCCACTTTGGGAAGCTTTATTCAGCTTGCGTGGAAGGTGCTGGAACTGTTCATGTGCCACCTTTCTCTGTGAAGTCCTGGCTCTTGAACAGAGTGAGCATAAATGAAATGCAGCAGCAGGCTGTTCACTGGAGCAGCACTGAATCAGAATGAGGGCTGTGACTCATGACCGAATTACTGCAGCTTAGTTACTGTTTGCCAGCTGCAGTTCCTGCACTCAGGCTTCAGCCCAGGGTGGGGCTTCTTATCTTAAACCTCTTCTCCAACTCCCCTGCTCTGGCCTGAGCTGCCCTCACCATTCCTGTGCTCAAGGTGCAGCGTGGGTGAATTTGATTCACTCCTGAGTTTGAGTTCCAGAATTGCTCCCAGGGCCGTTCCCAGACCTCAGAGTTCAAGGCATGTTCTTGCTCAGGGTCTGACAGTGCTTCCAGCTGCTTTTCCCCATGGAACCACCGTGCCAGGAGCTGCCTGGGTGTTCCTTTCCCACTGCTTTCACCACTCTCTGCTACATCCCACACCTGCCCAGCTCTGGGATGTGGATCCTTGCAGGAAGCTCCATCCCTTCTCCTGCTCTGGAAGCATATTGCCATTAACCCTGAGCATGGGGAGTTCTCCAGTGTCCCTCCCTGCCTCAGAGATGATGTTCTAGGCCAGGACTCCTTGAATGCTGTGGGGTAATTCCTTTCTAAGTCTGCAGTTCTGTCTCAGTTCACCTTGAGCCCTGTGGATACCAGGAATAAAAACCCTTTTTTCCTGGGAGGCTTTGAGCCTGAGTGCCTCTGAATGGGTGCATCACCAGTGACCCAGCCTGGTGCTTTTTGCCTGCTGTGCACTGTTCTCTTCTCTTCTTTTTTTTCCCTTTTTATTTTTTTTTATCCTCTGACAGAGAAGAAAATCCCTCACTGGAGAAGGAGGGGAGGCTCCAGTGCTTGTTTTTTCTGGGCAATTCAGTCACACTGCAAAAAAATGTGAGCGAGCAGCCTTTTTTTTTTGGTGAGAGCTGTGCTTCAGAGCAGCTGATCTGTGTATTAGCAGTATTATCTGGGCTGTATTTGGGTTGTGGAGGAGTTGTTTCATAAAGTGTCCTTCACTCCTGACCCCCAGGCTGGCAAATCAGAGATCAGAGCAGAGAGAGGTGAACTCAGGGTGAATTTCCTTTGCTTTCCATAGCAGCCAGAAGGGTGACCCGATGGTCTCTGGAATTATCCTTTAAAGATTTAGAACTTACTTACATAATTGCTGTTTGCTTTCAGTGCTTACAACTCAAGGTTTCCTCTGTAAACCCGAGTTGCTTGGCCAACCAGTGACACCAGTGCCCTGTTTGTGACATTCCCAGTGCAGCTTCTCCCCTTTTTTTTTCTTTTTTAGCTGTAGGAGCTGCAGAGGTTTTGGGTTTTCCTTGCTGCTTTTCAGTTGTCTGCTTAATTTCAACACGGACTCAATTTAAGTGGCTCTGATTGCAGGAAATTGCTGTGGCATGTGACACATGTCACAACAGTGCAGTGATTAAAGCCCCCGCGTGTCATTTGCTGGCTGATTGAGCTAATCACACTGAGAGAGTGGGAAATGTGTGGAGAGGAACTGGCATTCCTCATTGTTAAGGCCTTTAAGCATCCTGAATTAAGAGTCTACATAAATGACAGTTGGACTGGAGTTTCTTTCAGTTTACATCCTCCAGAGCTTGCAGCCAGTTCCCAAGTGTGGGGGCAGAGCTGCCTCACTCCTGTTTGTGTCAGAACAGGCTGAATTTGGGACTTTTAAATAGTGCTGAGGCTAAGGAGGGACCAAAACCAGCATTTAGTGGCAGAATCTTTGTTGGGGTGAAGTGGGAATGCAAAACTCCTTTCTTTCTCAATCCTTTTTGGTACATTTTCTGTTCCTGCCAAGCCAGAGTGAAGGTCCTCATTGCAGAATTATTTGACATTGTGTGGTTTTGTGTTACTCCTCTGCAGTTAGAAAGAAAGAATAAATTTGGGGTCAAGTTTTCCAGTTTTACAAGTTTCTCCACCTCTGTGCTTTCTGAATGCAAGGGTGAGCTCTGTGTCACAGAATTCTGTTGGCTGTTGGAGTGGTCTGGACTCACGAGCAGCAGATGTAATACTGACTATTTTTCACTCCCAGCAAAAAAATAAGGAGAAAAATAATTTCTGAGCAGGAAGACAATGAAGTTTCTCAGGCAGGTGTGAGTATGAGATACTCTGGTGAGCTGTGTCAGCCAAAAAAGGACCAAAACTGCTGTTCCATCCATTCATGCTTGTGTTTCAAACCTCTTTTTTCCTTTTTTTCCTCACTCTTTAGGTACAGAACCCTGGTACTTCTATTTCATCAATGGATTTCTGAATTTCAATGTGGTTTTTGTGCTGGCCCTGCTTGTGCTGCCTCTGACCTGCCTGATGGAGTGTCTGCTGCAGAAATTCCGTGGTGAGTGCAGGGCAGCTGGCAAGGTTTGCCTGCCAAAGGAGCAGCTTTTCTGTCCTGGAAGTGAAACGGGGAGCAGTGAAAGCCTTTGGAGCACCAGGAAAGTTCCTGGAGCTCTTCAGAGTTCAGGATTGTTCCTTGCCTCCACCTCAGGAGGAAAAACGTGTTAAAAAAAAAAAAAGCAAGCCTGACAAGGTGTGTGGTTCCTGAGCTTCATTCTGACATTTAAAGCATCAGGAATGGCCCAGTCAATAATTCTAAAGGGGGAAGAAGCTGTACCTGGTGTTGTTCCCATCTTGTCTGGAAACGGGTAGGAACCTTTTAGGGGTTGGAGCTGGGCTGTTCTGTGCACTGTGGATTTTTCAGCTGCCAGGACTGAGCCCTGCCAGGTCCCCGTGCTGTGGGGAGTGTCCCCTTGGGTGTGGATGTACTGAGAGTTCAAAAAAGGAGGAACCACAATATTCCCTTCTTCACACTGGGCATTTTCTTGAGTAAAATGACATCAGTTTAAACACATGACACTTGGTAAGTGACTCCAGAGGGGAAGTGTAAATCCTTCTCTGCTGTTTTCCTAAGGAAAGTTCATCAAGTGTCAGCAGCAGCCTCCAGATTCATCAGTCCAGTCAGTGCTTTGCTCTCTCTCTGGTTTTTTCTTTTTTTTACTGAATACAACAAACAGCAACACAGCCCTCGATGAAAATGTATGTTAAGGGGTGTTTGCTTCTATCTGTTCCTTGGCTGTGAGTGACAAACTCTCAGCAAGCAGTAAAAGCTCAGTAGGAGCTCCTGTAAATGCAAGATTTCCTGCTGTTGGCTTGGTGTTCTCGTACTTAACAGCAGGAGCGATTCTGCCAAGTGCTTTGTTCTTATTGTCTGTGAAATGCCGTTGCCTTAATTGCTTCACTCTGCTGCTGGGAGTAGCAAGGGGGTAGGAGAGGGACTGCAAATTGTCAGGCAGTGTAGAACCCTCTTCAGCGTGACTGAAATCCAGGGTAATTGTTGTTATTTTTGACTCAGTTATTTCCTCTGTTAAGCAGGAGGTGCCTGAGAGACCTCTCCCGGTGTTATTTTTGTAGGGGCAGTGAAGGCTGGGGGAACTTCAGGCTCTGAACAACGATTTGGAAGGGGAAGGGGAGATCCTGAGGGGGCCCTTTCTGATCTTTGTGTGCCCAGTGCCCAGCAGGAACCCCACGCTCCTGTCTGCCTGCTCAGACCTGGCACTTCTTCATGGGTTTTGTGTCTTGTTGGATCCAGTAACACTTAAATTCTGCTTTTGGTCTTCCTAAATTGGCTGAATTTTCCAGAAATTGGCTGTTGGATTTGTCAGTATTGCAGGAATCTGCAAAAATCCTCTCTGGAAAATGTCCTGCTGGCAGTTTGGCTGTGTCACCTGGATTTTAGGAATAGGAGTGCTCAGCACAGGGCGTGTTTGGGTCTCAAGAGTGGGCTTGGGGTGTGAAGAGAAGGAATTCTTGCATTTCTCCTTTGCTGAGGTTTTGTTTCTTCCAGTTCAGAATCTGGGCCGTCCCTACTGGCTGACCCTGGCTCCCATGTACATCTGGATGCTGATTTTCTTCAGCCAACCCCACAAAGAAGAGAGATTTCTCTTCCCCATCTATCCCCTCATCTGCCTCTCTGGTGCTGTGGCTCTCTCTGCTCTTCAGGTAAGCTTTAGTGGTTTTTTAATAAATAGCCGAGACTATTTCCCAGCCATTATTTCACTATTCATTATTTCATTTCCCAGGTGGGAATTCCTGGAGCTGTGGTGCTGTAGTGCCAACACCACAGACAAAATCCAAGAGATTCCATGAGGGTTCAGTACCCTGCTGATGGAATTGTGCCTCCCTGGCTGCTCAGCTTTAAGGGCAGCAATGTGGGTGTGTAGGAAATGCATTTTATTGTGTTCCAGAAGGAATCCCTCGCTGGGTTGGAAAAAGGCAAAGAGATCTTGTTCAAATATTGGGAAATTGTGTTGAACATTTGGAAGAGCCAAAAACTGGGTGTTTAGTAAACATCACTTGAACCACTTCACAGAGGAAAGCACTAATCCGGACTGATATAAACCTTCCCAAAACTCGGAATTATTCATCTCCTGCTGTTAAAAAGGCTCAGGAATGCAGCCAGGAGTCCCTGCTGGAGCCTGTTCCAGCTGCTTGGCCTCATCCTGCTGCTCCTGCTCTGTCCTGCTGTGCAGCACTGCTGGAGCTCCTGCCCACCCCTCAGTCACTTCTCCTGCCCTTGCTCAGATTCTCTTCTCACTCTGGATCTCCCATCACTCCCCAGACGAGTTCAGTGCTTGCCTCCACACAGGATGAGCTCTGTAATGTCACCAATTCTATGAGAATTCCTCTGTTCTCTCAGAACATCACAGAGCAATGTGAATTTATTTTTATTTTAAATACGGCTTTAGGAAAATTTCGTGTACATTTCCTGCATATTTTGCCATTGTCTGATGACGTTTTGCTCAGTATGGAGCATCCAGCTGAGAATCTGGAACTGATTGCCCACCTGCAGGATAAGTTTGTCACTCTCTCCCTCCAAACCACGTGGATTTGGCTGTTATGAGAAAAATGCAAACAGGACAAGAGAAACAGAAAGCAGCTGAGGGTAGGAAGTGAATAACCACTCCTGCAGAGCAGGAGGGAGGGACCAAGCCAAGGGCTGGATGTATTTCCTCTTGGCTATTCCCAGAAAGGCTTTTAAATTAAAAAAAAAAAAAAAAACCAACCCTAAAGGGCTTTTCTTTTATCAATTTTTCTTTTATCAGTTTTTCTTGTATCAGTTTCAGAGTGAGTCATGTTTAAAGCTGGATGCAGAATGGGCTCTGTGTTCTTTTATGCACTTCAAAGCTGTGGTTTTGTGCAGGCAGGGTAAACAACCAGAGGTCACTCTGGAAATCTGGGTCATGGAGCTTGTGTGAGGCAGGAATTGAGTCCAGCAGGGAAAATCAGGTGGGTCTGTGCAGGGAACTTCTGCAGAGCTGTCACAAAGGGATATTTGCTCCTGGTTCACCTGGGAACAACCAAGCTGGAGCCCTTGAGAGAGCACTTTAGGTCCAGAGTCCTTCCTAGGGAAAAGACCTGAAAACTTCTTGAAATACCCCAAATTACCACTTAAATATCACAAAACCCCATGAGTTCCTGTGCATTTTTATGGCTCTGAATTTAAAAAAACCCCAGAGACCTGGTGGGAGGCGGGCTGTTGTGAGACCCTTATGAAAAACAAGAATTTTGCTGAACAGATCAGAGTTGGAATAACTTCATATTGTCTCTCTCTTTTTTTTTTACTTTTCCCTGAGAAATGTTACCACTTCATCTTCCAGCGCTACCGCCTGGAACACTACACAGTGTCCTCCAACTGGCTGGCCCTGGGGACTGTCCTCCTCTTTGGCCTTTTGTCACTGTCACGCTCTGTTGCCTTATTCAAAGGTTGGTATTTCACATCTGCTCTCTGCTCTCCTGGCTCTTGGGCTCCAGGCCTGCAAAAGTTGTGTAGAAATCAGGAATCCTGAGAAGTTTGGGTGTCCTTGCTGCAGGGCAAGGAATAAGTTCTGGTGGTCATCATTAGTTAATTATTAATTATGTATTCATCCATTGGATCACCAGAACTACATCACTTAAAAATCCTCTTTGCCTTCCGCCAGTGCAACGCCACTGAACTAAAACCTGACTGGTATTAAAGCAGATACTTCAGCTTGCAAATAGGTAATTCCACTCAGAAAAGCGTTTTCCTGGGTAAAATTTGAATTAGGTGCATGAGTCCTTAATGGAGATGGATTGAACATTCCTGCAATCAGAGCCTTCCCACCCCATCAGTATTTTTTGGGGGGTTTTGGTGGCCATTGACAGCCAGGACAGGGGAATGTGAATAAAATTGAGGAACCAGGGGTAAGAGGGGAAGCTTTGAATCAGCTACTTTTTAGCATAGACCAGTTTATTTATTATATTTATATTATATTATAAATATAATATATATTATATATATATATTTATATTATACTTATATTGATTTATATTATTCATCTATTCAATGAATTATCAGCTAAAAATTTATGCATGAAACAATTATTTGTAGGCTTTCATGAAATACCCCTCTTACTTTAATTATGGTTTTTTTGCCTTCCACAGGCTACCACGGGCCCCTGGACCTGTACCCTGAATTCCACAGGATTGCCACTGATCCCAGCATCCACACGGTGCCAGAGGGGAGGCCAGTCAATGTCTGTGTGGGAAAGGAGTGGCACAGGTTCCCCAGCAGCTTCCTCCTGCCTGACAAGTGAGTGCTGTCATGGAGAAAAGGTGTGATTTGCTGCCATGGCTGCAATAACGAGGGGCAGAATGGTGGGTGTGGGGACCCCTCAGGAGCTTTGGGTCTCTCTTGTCACCAGCACTGTCACAAACTTTGGTGCTAAAGTATCCAAACCAAAGGCTTCTGAGGGGGTTTTTGTCCCATTGGCCACAAACTGCTGGGAATCTGTGCTGGGCTTGCTCCTGCAGCTGCCCAGCCTCGGGAATGATGGCCTTGGTTCTGCTTTTGGTGCTGTCCACGAGAAATGTTCTCGCCGTTCTCTGCAGCTGGCAGCTCCAGTTCATCCTGTCGGAATTCCAGGGCCAGCTGCCCAAGCCCTTTGCCAAGGGGCCCATGGCCACCAGGCTCATTCCCGAGGACATGAACGACCAGAACAAGGAGGAGCCGTCTCGATATGTGAGCATTTATTCCTGCTTTCCTCCCCTTACCTCGCTGGATAATTGAAATTAATGCAATGCCTCGCCCCATTTCTGCTTCCTGGGGAGTTCCAAGTCAAAAATGGAGCCTCTGCAGTACTTGGAAATCTCCCCGTTCTTGTGAGTGGTTTCTGTTTGCCTTTCATCTGCCAGTTTTAAGACATAATGATAATAAAAGAAGTAGCAGAAGTAAGAACTCCTAATTATTGCAGTTTTGGGTTTAGTGTAGTGTGTTAATGTGATCACAGGAATCAGGAGTAGCTTGAAGTCCCCCACAGAAAATATTTGTCACTGAGCAGGAATTGAAATTTTCCTCTTTTATTTCTTTTTAAATATAAAACTATTCATCATATTTGCAACTGAGGAGGAGGAACCTAATTTGGAACTTAATTGCATTAGTGGGAATCTGCTAAGATAATGTATATTGGTATTATTGATTTATTTCCTGGCTGGACTAAACAAAACCAGTGCACAAATAGGAATCTTTTAAAATCATTGCTAGCTAACCTGTTTAAAGTTACTAACAGGTTAAATCTTGGCACTGTTCTGGGTTAAAACTCTTTTATTTTGAGGCTCGTTATGCAGTTACTGGAAATGGGAAGGAGGCGTGTTCCCACCTGAGAGGAGCTGTCTGCTGCAGTGCATTTAATTTATGAAATCTTTAACTGGGGCTTATTTTTAGCACAGACAGCTGGCTGCTGCACAGCCTGTGACTAATGGAGCAAAACACACTTTTGTTTCATGCTTGTTCCTTAATGTCACCCTACAACTTTGTTATTTCTCATGCAAGCTCCAGGGCCTAGGACTTCAGAAACCAGAAATAGAACAGGGGGTTAGAAGTCTTATTTTTGACCTGCTAATTACAGCAGGAGATCAAGATCTTTCCTCAGATTTAGTGAGTACAAGCACACTCAGATTTAAAAAAAATAGAAGAATAATTAGCAAGAACTGGACAGGACTATGAGAGTGAATAAAGCCACATAGCACGAGGCTGTTGCTCATTTAAAGGGGAGAAAACCAGTGGTTCAGGAGAATTATCTGAGCCATGGATAAAACCAATTAATGGCTCCAGATCGCACTGTTTCAGGTGCAGGTATCTGTTCCTGCTCTGAAGGGTGAACCTCAGTGTTCCTGTTGCTATGAGACACTGGGGAAAGAGAGATTGGATCTCATTTTGCAGTCTCTCCTTCCTTGATCACATTGAGCAGCACTTGCCTGGCTGGGGAGGTGCATTTGTCTCTGAAACTGCTGAGAATGAGATAAGGAATATTATTTCCTATCAATATACATCCAAGCAGGACCAGCAGATTAGGCCTGAAAGTTTTTAGCAACAGCTGCCTTCAGAGAAAGGGGGGTTTTAAGCACTTTTTCTTCACTTTTAACACCTTCCAGACCCAATGGCAGCCGCAGATGTGCCCTGAGCTCCAGCTCTGTGCTGTTCCCACTCCTGTCAGTCAGAATGGGATCCAATTTAGCTCTCCTCCTCTTGGCAGAGCAGTGGCATCAAATAAAGAAAGAGTGGGAGGAGGAAAAGGAAAGGGGAGCAGAAGAGGAGAGGATGTAATTTAGAAATCCCTCGCAGCTTTGTTCACTGAGACTCGTTGCTTTCTTTCATTTCAAGGTCTGTGCATCACCCAAGTCTGGTGTAAATGCCCAGATCAGTGCAGAGCTGCTGTGTTGGCCCTCTGAGCAGGAGGAATATTAACCTTGGCTTCACTGTAACTTGTGAAAACACCAGGGAAACCTGGCTTGCACCTGGAATTTGAAGTCCCAGCCCTTTTAGGGCAGCATTTAGGGTGAGACAAGTGAGATCCTTGAGGCAGCAACTTGTCTTTCTCTGAATGATTCTACATCACTCCCAGAAAAACTTGGTTAGTGGTTTGGGAGTCCTTCTGCTAATGAGCCAGAAGCTCTCCCAGGGCCTGGAATGTTCCTCTCACACAGAGCAAGAAGTGGATTCAGCATCCTCAGCTGAGCTTCCTGTGGTGTAATTTCATTTGTGATGCCAAAGAGCCATCTGCTATCCACCTAATTAAATTGTTTCCAGCCTAAGTTGTTACATCAAACCCCAAAGGTGCTTCAGAAAAGGGGAGATCAAGCATGGCCAAGGAAGTTGGCAGTAAAATTTTATGGGAGAGTGAACTGAAATCCCTCAAGGAAGAGTTTGAGGGAGTAGGGCAGGATAAGACCTAGGATTCCCAGCAGGAAGGAGGAGGTTTCATAAAGTGATCTGCTGCTGGATTCCCCCACAAAGGTTTTGCTAGAAACCATTCCATTGAAGTTCCCTGTGTCCTGCACGAAGCATTTCACCTGCTGCTAGAAATGAAACCCTCTTTTCATTGCTGTGGGTGAGCACAGGGACCAAAACCACAGGAAATAAACCCCAGGAATGTCATTCCTCCTGCAGATTGACATCTCCAAATGCCACTACCTGGTGGATTTGGACACAGCAAGGGAGACCCCGAGGGAGCCAAGGTACTCCTCCAACAAAGAAGAGTGGGTGACCATTGCCTACAAGCCATTCCTTGATGCTTCCAGGTAGGATTTGCACTTTGGAGAGGGAGAACTGGGGCCTGGCAGTCTGTGATTTGTTTGCAAAAGTGAACAGGGAGGAGAGATCCGTGGGCAAATGCCAGCTTGAAATCCAATTTCCAGCAAAATGGAGCCTTTGTCAAACTCCTGCTTGCAAAAATTTATGAGCTAAGTTGCCTTAGAGGGTGAAACTCTGTGAGGAGGGCGGTGAGGAGTATTTTTATAAAGAAATAAACAATTTCTTTATAAAGCTTCCTGCTGAAGCAATGTTTTTTGGGTTTTTCCAAATAAATGAGGTGGGTGCCACCTCCTCCCAGGAGACTTTTCACTCTGTCTTGTCCCAGCCAAATTCAAGACAGGTATAAATCAATCTCAGAGGGGTTGAGCTGTGAAAAATTTTATGAAAGCTGGCGGAGAGAGGAGGCAGTCAGCAGGGCCACACCTTTATTAGGCACCAGAAAATCCATGGAAGAGATCCCAGCTGGAATCTGTTGTGCAGTGGTTGTGCTGGGTCTGGGCAGGAAGCTCTGTGAGCAGCAGAGATGGGATTTGTTCCCCTCCAGTCTGACAGGGAGTGGGATCAGGCTTGTCAAACTGGGAGAGAACCCTCAGCTGTGCAAGGATCTCATTCAGTCCTGCAGAGCTCTGGCCATGTCACCCCAGGACAGAGGAAAACTGGAAAAACCTCTGTAAAAAACTAACCCAGAGTTCAGTGCCCTCCTGTTTTCCATGAGAGAGCTGATGATTTCCTGGTGAGTGGCGCTGGGAAGAGCAGGGGGAAGGGAAGGAGTGATAATGTTTGAGATGCTTGAGCAGCTCCCAGGAGAGCACAAACAACTTTCCTTGGCAAGGTCTTCCATGAACTGTATTTTCCAAGAGGACCTGCTGCTCCATTTGGGCAGAATTTTGGGAAGGGAGGAGGAAGTGGCCAATGAGTTTTATTAATGAGGTAATTAAGGCATCGAAGGCACTGCTCATGCAGAGGGTTTGCCCTTAAATGTGCATTTCTGCTTCAAAGCCACATTTGTGTGTTCTTGGAGCTGCTTTATCTTGCTTGCTTTATCTTTGGATCTGAGTGGAGGTTTCAGGTTTGCAGAGCACGGGGTAAAAAAAAACCAAAAAACCTCCAAACCCATCAAGCACCTCCTCAGCTCAGCCCAAAGTGCAGCTCTTGTGTGAAAATAAATGAAATAAATGACCCCAGCAGCTCAGTTCAGTCCTGCTGCACTGGAGGCTTCTGGGGCTCGCTGCAAGTCTCCCATTGACGTCAGCAAGTGCAAATGTAAATCTCAGCTGGCTCTGATAAATGGTGCTGCTAATTGAATTAGAGAGCACTCCAAGCCACCAGCTAATTATGCTCCTCAGGAAGCTGCTTTGCCAAGGTCCATTTAATTCTATATTGGCTGAATGCTCCGAATCTGGCACAGAAAAGGGGAAATATATCACAGCTCCCCTCTGAGGAGCACATATTTCCCAGCTCTTTAGGCTGAGCTGTCTGCTTGCTCCAAACACTTGGGTTTTCCATCAAAAATAAAATAAAATTCTCAGTGCAGAATTAATGATTGGGTCACCTTGTTTGAGCATAGCATTACCCTGGTTTGGTAAGAAGCTCATTCCCTTTAATGGTGTTTTCCTCGAGTTGTTTTCCATATTTTTGTTTTTCAAATAGCTGAGTTAGTTCTGAACTGTGTGTGTTGGTACAGAATTTAACCCCCAGAGGAGTGCAAACGTTAAATGGTTTTGAGAGAGCTTTGATATGAGCTTCTTTCTGGGAGGCTCTGGGACCTGCCCAGGTGGCACTGGGACCTGTCCCTTGGCACTGGGACCTGCCCAGGTGGGACAAGGACCTGCCCAGGTGGGACAAGGACCTGCCCAGGTGGCACTGGGCCCTCCCCCTGTGGCAGAGCTCAGCTCCCTCCTGCTCTTCCCCCTCCTCCTGCCTCTCTGTGACCTCTGCTGTCACCAAACTCAGGTCACAAAATGCACTTTAGGAGGGGTCTCTCACCACTGCAGGTACCCAAGTGCTGCCATTCCATGTCGGGCTGGGAATTTGGGAAGGGGAGGACTGGAACATCTTCACTTGGCATTTCCTTCCATCCCACAGCAGCTTCCTCTGGCACTGCTGGAACAGGTTTTGAGTTGGTTTTTTTCCTGAAATGCAGGCAGAAACAGGCTTAGCTCCAAGGATCACTGTGGTTCCAGCTCTGGTGCCTCCTTCAGAACCCAAAAAACCTGGGAAAACAGATCCCTGCTCCCCCAGCTTGGGGTGATCACGGCCCTGCTGCTGGGAGCTGAGTGCTGATGGAAGCTCCACACCCTCCGTCTCTGGGGGACAAATTTAGCAGCAAAGGCAAAAGGAACATTAAATATATTCCCTGTCATCTGTCACCCGGCCCCTTCCACGTGCCATCTGCTGTCTGGGGTGGCTGAGCTGGCACAGGGAGGGGACAGGAGGTGAAGTTCCCTCTCTCTGAGCTGGGAGGGGACTGTGCGGGTGCAGGAGCTGCCTGACCCCAGCCAGCCTGGGCAGTTTTATTTGTCCACTTCACACTGAAACCTGGACTTTATTGTTAGAGAGAGAATACATCCATTCAGAAGGCTCTCAGCCAGCACAGCTCCAGCAATTAGCAACCCAATCAAAGGGGCTAATTTCATCCAGCCATCATTAAGCCCTCCGTGCTCCACTGGTCCAGTTTCCGAAAGGCTGTGAAATGCCAGCTCCCAGCACTGGCAGGGCATGCAGTGAATGTGGCTTTTAGAGCTGCCCAGCCCTCTGTAATTCAATATTTCCACTGAAGATCAGCTCAAGAGCCAGACTTCAAAATGCCAGTGGCCCTCAAAGCTGCTTTTTGCTTCTCAGGGAGGCGTGGGGGGGAAAGGCAGCCAGAAAGATGGGATAGAAGGGAGATTCCAGGAGGGAAGTGCAGCCTTTCACCTTCACGGTGCCCTGAAGGACGGGGCTGTGTGAGCCCCAAGGTCCCCTGGTTGCTGATATCCGGGATTTAAGTTTTTCCGATAATTACAGCCCTCAGTCCTGCTGGGAATGGATGGTGGGCACTTAAATGGGCACCAAGCAGCTCTGGAGGCACCAGCGAGGAGAGAATTGGGCACTTAAGGGCGATTGGCTTTTTCCTTTCTGCTTTTCCAGGTCCTCCCGGCTGCTGCGGGCGTTCTACATCCCGCTGCTGTCGGAGCAGCACACGAGCTATGCCAACTACAGCATCCTGAAATCCCGCAGGAAGCAAGCCAGGAGAAAAATGGGAGGCTAGGAACACACCTGGGCCAGCAAAAAAAACAACAAAAACCACCCCCCAAAGCATCTGCTGGCACTCTTGGACAGCTGCCCGAGGCACGTTCAGCTCCCTGTGGGAAGGATGGTGCTGGGAGGATTCCCCTGCTGAGCCTCTGCTCCCCTGGCAGGCTCTGCTCTGCCTCAAGCCACTGGAAAATCCAGCAGGCACCTCTGGATGCATTATCCCTGCTGCTCCCTGTGCTGTTCTCTCTCTTACACCGGAGAAAATGGGAAATAAAAAGGGGTGGCACCGTGAGGTTCCTGCTTCAGGCTGCAAATCTGGGAAAATGCAGCTCAGTTTCTCTCTGTGTCTCCCCCACCCACCCCTCCACCGTCCTCACCTGCTCAAAAAGTGCTTTCGTTCACACCAGGGGATTTTTTTTCAGGTAACAAAGCTTAGGAGTTTTCCTTTTCCAAGGGGAAAAGGAGGAAGAACACCTGCCTGGCAATGAACTGGAATCTCAAGGAATGAAGCATCGTGCACCACAGAGGAACAGCCTAAAGCTGCACTGTCCAGGAGACATTTCCAGGGATAAACCTGTGCTTTTGGGAACAAAAAACCAAACTGAGACAATTATGTGTTTAATGGGATCAAGGTGTTTGTGTTATCTGTGAAGCCAAGTGTTTGCTTGCTATTTATAATGATTTTTTCAAGATCCTTTGAATTCTAGACTTCAGCATCTTAAAAATTCTGGAATCATCCAGAGAGGAGAAGGATAAATCTATGTATATATATATATATTTTTTTTTTTGCAGTTCTGTTTCCCAGAATAGCCAGGATGTGTTACGTGGGTCCAACGTGCCTCAGAGCAGTTCTGTGCTTATTATATTTCCATTTTTAAACGTGCAGCATCACCAGCTGGAGGGGAGGGAGCTGTTTTCACTCACATCCCTGGAATTCTGTGGGGCCTGGGGTGGGATGGAGCAGAGGGGAAGCTCTGCCCCAGCTCCATGGGGTGACTGTGGTTGGGTTGCTGTGAGCAGGGGGATCAGGGAGCACATTTGGATGTTTGGGATCCAGAAAAGCTCCGGGTGTGTTGGTCCAGGTCTCAGCAGGGCGGGGAAGGCTGTGATCCAACCTGATCCTGCTGGGACAGAGCAGGAAGAGCTGGATGAGCTGCAAGGCTGGGCTGTGCCAGAGGATCAACTTCAGAAGCACAGGAGGAGGTTCTGAATCCCGGCATTGCATTAAGGAGGTTTTTAATGTTTGTGCCCTGCCTGGAGCCTGACCAAGGAGAATGCCATTGCAGCCCATTCCTGCAGCAGCAACTGCAAGCTGAGGCTCAAAATCCACTTTTAGGGGGGTGTCTAAGTCGTGCCATCCTTAGGGAAGTGGATTTCACCCCGTGCAAGTCTCACCTTGCCAGAGCTGTGGAGCTCTGAGGTTTCCAGGAAGGGTGGCTGGGGAGGGCAGAGCTGCCATCAGGGTTTGATCAGGGTTCTGTGGCTGTGCTCATCATCTCCCTCCCTGCAGCTCTGCCCTCATTCCATTGACACAGGGCCAGTCCATCCAAAGCAGAATTCCTGCCCTGCTTGCTGCCTCTCCCCCTTGCTGACCACCCTGGCCTGAAATGAAATGAAGCCCCAGCTGCAGCAGCTCTGGTGTCACCGTCCCCTGTCCCAGCCATCGCCTCGTGTTTGGTGTGAGCACACTGCAGTGAACACCCCCTGGAAACCCCTGCGGCTGCTCCACCTTTCTTTCCACTTGGATTCCTGCTCTGGAGTGGTGGTTGGGGACTGAGAAGTTCACAATAATTAGGAGTTATCAATGTTTTCCAGAGCAAACACAGGTGCAGTGCTGTCCCTCGCTGTCCTGCAGCTCCGTGAATTCTGCTGGAATTCCTTATTCCTGCAATTCCTGTGCTCCCCAAGAATATTCTTTTTTCCAGAGAGGAATGACATTTGCTGCCCTGCCTTTCAGTGCAGCGTTGCCTTTCTGCTTCTCCAACGAGATGCTTGAAGATCCTCCCTGGCAAAGGTCTTCCCTGGCAAACTTGGATTTGTTCAAGTTCTTTGGCTCCAGCAGGAAACTTTTCTCCTCCACTGGTGGGTGAATTACTGGGTGAGTGTTAAACACGGCAGATAAAACAGGCTGCAAACACCTTTTCACAGGAAGGGTGAAGCTCCTCTGGGCTCCTCTGGTGTCTCAGAGTCCTTGTGGCATTGCTGTGACCCTTGTCCAGCCCGGAGTGAGCACAGAGGAATGCTGTGTTGGAATGAGCTGCTTGGAAAGGCTCGGTGAGGAGCAGGGTGGGGAGCTGATCCCTGGAATTCCCCAGAACAGCCTGTCCAGGTGCTGCCCAGCCCAGCCCAGCCCTGTTCTCTCCCTTGCACAAAGCCCAGGCTGTTCGGACCTTCCCTGTTTTTCACCCTCCCCTCGGAGCTGCCTGGGGAAGCTCCGACGCTTTGAGTCAGCGAGCAAACAGCTCCAGGGCTCCGGGCGTGGGGTTGGTGGAGGATCCACACTGCCACGTCTGCTTCGGGACCCTCCCGGTGCTAAAGGCACGGCAGAGTTGTGGTTTCACCTCGGTTTTGGGGACGGGTGGCTTTTCCACATCCCTGGCATCCTCTCCAGCCCTTCCCGGGCTCTCCCTGGGGCTCCTGGTGCTGCAGGTGCAGAATCCAAAGGGTCAGGGCAATTCCCAGGCTCCTTCCCTTCACAACTTCCCGGGAATCTGCTCTTGGGACAGGAGATTTCCAGCAGCCCTGTGCAGTTCTGGCTGAATCACACCATAACCCAGCCCAAACCCTATTATTAGACCCTGGAAACTGCTGCCTTAGAGACAGCTTTGCTTCTAAATATCCAGAATTTCCTCTCTGGCTCTCCAAAGCTGGCAAGGAAAAGGAATCTCTGCTTGTCCAGCTCCTGCTGTTGGAGCTTCTCCCCACCTGAGCTCATCCCTGCAGCCCCCCAAATTCCAGCTGTGGGGACGAGCTGTGCACCCCGGTGTCAGCAGGGGGACAAACCCCAGCTGTTTTGTGATCCATCTGGAGGCTCTGGCAGCACTTAGAGGCTTCTTCTCCTTTTCAGCCTCGAGGGTCTTTGGTGGGGACTTGGATGGGTTTAACCCCTCTCCTGGTAGGGAAATGCTGCTCCAGCTCTTCCCAGGGCTCCCGGGAGAACCAGGAACAACCAGGGCTTGAGGGGTGGAAATCCTGGGGGTGAGATGGGGAATTGGGGCTTTTGCTGCAGGTAAAATTTGGGATTTCCTCCATCCCCCAGTGAGCCAGCTGGGAACAATGCAGAGCTCCCAGTGCTGTGCCAGAGCTGCCAGGAGCTGACGTTTTTCTTCCCTCTGAGTCTCTCCACGCTTATTTTTAGGCAGTTTACAATTAATTCTTTTAGAGAAAAAAAACAATTAAAGCTGCCATTGTGGCTTTTAAGAGCTGTTGATAGGGAAAAAAAAAAAAAAAAAAGAGTCAGCCCTTTTAAAGCCTGGTATTCTGGGATAAATCCCCCAGGGAAAGGGAAAAATGTGGCTGTGTCGTGCCAGGGTTCCAAAATAAACCAGAAATTCTGGGGTTTTGCTTCCACTTTGCTCTTCTTACCCAGCCTCCAGTTCTGAGTCAGGGGTGAGATGAGCTCCTTCTGAATCCTGGTTTTCCTGCTGGTGCTCTGTGTGTGCTTATCTTGATTAAATCCAGGCAGGTCAGAATGGAATTATTGGGGAATCTTGGAGCTCAGGGAGCACAGGGACTTTGCTGATGGGGATTCTGGAAAGCTTTCCCCCAAAATTCCTGTTGTTAAATGCAGAACTGAAGGGAATGGCACTCAGAGTATTTGCTTTTCTGGTCCATCTCGCCCTATGGAACATTAAACACAGTTATTATCATTATCGTCAATATTTAGAATAAATTTGGTCAAAGAACTGAGAAACGTCTGATCTCTGTAGAGCTCTGGCCTCTCTTCAAAAATGTGATTATTTTAAATAAACATTAAGAAAAAGGTGAAGTGTTTTAGGGGCCACAGGTTAAGGGTGGGAAGGGTAAAGGCTGAAGCCATGTGGTCCCAGAAGGAGGTCAGGGTTTTATTTTTAACAGGAGCTTGGCATGGTTGGGATCCGTGCCTGTTGGCCAGGGGGGATTTGGGGCTGGAAAAGGGGAATTGTGGTGGCTGTGGTGTGGGGCAATGAGGGGGAGAGGTCTGGGGCCCCTTTTTGTGGGGTTCAGAGCAGGACATGCCCCTCCCAGGGGCTGCTGGGCTGTCTGGTTTGGAACTCAGGATTTCAGCAATTCCTGCTGGACCAGAGCTGTTGGATTTTGAGGGGTTTGTGTGTGGTTTCGTGGGGTTTTTTGTGGTGGTTTTTTTTTTGTTTTGTTTTGGTTTTTTTTTGCCTTGCTGCACCCAGAGCTGGTGGTTGTCCTGGCAGGGCAAATTTGGCAGCAATCTCTCTTTCTGCAATAATGACAACAACTGCTGCATTTAATATTCCAAATACTCTTTGAGTGCCATTCCCTTCATTTCAGCACTTAAAACAACAGGAATTTTGGGGGAAAGCTTTCCAAAATCCCCATCGGGAAGGTCACCTCTGTGAGTTCTCTGCTCCCGAGGAAGGGTTAAAGCCCTTCCCAACCTTTCCGTGCTGAATTCCCTGAAACTTGTGATGGCCCAGACAGATGTGTTGGCCTGGCAACGGCTCCAAGGAAACGCTGATGGGAAAAGGGAGCTGCAGCCCTGCCCTGCCCCAGCTCCTGCTGGCAGGCCCTGATTAGTGGGAATAATTAATTATCCCTCCACCAGCCCCTCCAGTGACGGCAGCAGGGCTAACGAGGCTCGCTGGTTAATTTGCTGCGATCATGATGATGCTCTCCCGTTTTGGCTCGATGGGACGGGCGGTTAAAGGCACTTTTCCTGCGGGGTTGTCACCCAGACAGGGCTGGGAGCCCGGGGGAAAGGGAATTCCTGAGCTCTGCCACTGGATTCAGCCCCTGCTCTGAAGGCAGCACTCCCAGTTTGATGGAGAAACTGTGAACTGGTGGTGAGGGATGCTGGGCACTCATTTTCCAGCTTCAGGAATTTTTCTGACTGGAGGATTGTGCCTTTGCAGGTATTTAGAGTTCTTCACCTGGTGTTTTCTGGGTGCTGTGGGACCCTGGTGCAGACCAGGCTGGATGTTCTGCTTTGCTGAAGGAGAGGACTCAGCTCCTTCCGGGGTCCTTTGCCATGAAAAGGAGATTTTTTTGGTGAAGTTTAAGCCCCTGAATCCCCAGACCAGGAGCTTCTCCAAGTGAGTAGCTTTACCCCCCTCGCCCACTGTTTATTTCACCCTTTATTATCTCCTTGTCCTGTGGGACCTGTGGGGTTTCTAACAGCAGGCACAGCTTTGCTGTGGTTATGGAATTATTGGCACAGGGTGGAATTCTCTGCTGCTGGAGCTGCAGGTAGGATTTTTCATCAGGGGCCACTTGTTTTAAATTACAGGATGTTCCTTCCTTGGTTTCAATCTCTACTCAGTCTTGTGGTTTTACACTCAGATTCACCTTGAATTTCTTCATTTGCCTGCATGTCTGTGCTCTTCTACAATTTACTTTTTTTTCTGCTGATTTTTAACCACTGAGAATCAGCATAACCTGTCCAAAATCAGATTAATATCAGGTTTAGTCCACACAGAGCCTGGTCCTTGAGCCTTGGAAACCTCAGTCAGTGGCACTGAATTATTCTCTGTACACCTTGAGGTGCAAGCAGTGGAATCCTCAAAGCACTGGGGGCAGAAACATTTCCCTCATTTCCCTGATTCTCATCCCTTTGAGGGTTTGCCTCAAATTCACAGCATCACCCAATTAGTTCTGGTGCCTCAGAGAGAAAATGACCTGACTTTAATGAAGACAAGAGTGGCAGGCGCTGCTTTAGCTCACTAGAAATTTAAAAAATGAAATGCACATATTCTTTATTTTGTATTAATACACTGTAACTGCTTTACAGAGTCCAGCAGATCAGTTGCATGTAAATACTACAGATGAACTTGCCAAACTGGAGCTCACAAAACTAGTGCATTTATCCCAAAGCAGAGACTAAACCCTCTAAATCCTTAAAAAAATACATTAAAGAACATACCACACACACACATATTGCACTTTTCTCCGTATGAAATTTGTACCCCATATACATCACACCAAAGTCTCTTCAAAGGAGGCTGTAGTACAAGATAATAAAGCTAATAATTACTCTAGCAGTAGTGTACACAGTTCTCTAATGTCAGAACAGAACAGATTGGAACAAAAAAGCCACTTCAAAGGAGTGGGAAGTGGTGCCCAATGGATCCTCTCTGTATGAGAAGGCTTCAGAAGCCTTTTAGTCCTAATTGGCTTAAAGGAAATTACATGAAATGTTAAATACGCTTTTGGCTGAGGGGAAAGAGTCAGTCTAAACTACATTAAAAAATCCTGCAGCTTCCCCCTGCCCAGCGCTGCAAAGCTCAGAGGAGCTCAGCCTGGTTGGCACGTCCTGATAAACGAATTGCAGAACTCCAAAATTATTTTTTATCCTTTGAGTCCTGAAACCTGCAGGATCCTGGAGCTGGATGGGGAAGGAAGTGGTTCTGGTTCTGGCAGGCAGCCAGCTCCTGGAGCAGCACCGGGGCTGCCTCAAGCAGCTTCCCCTGCCCCGTTCTGAGAGTGTTTGGCCAGATTTCACATTCCAGAAGGTGTGGGTTGTGCTGTGGCCTGGGCAAGCAGGAGTGGAAGGACAGGGCTCTGATTTTCCTCTGTTCCTGCTCTGTTCTGCTGCAGTTTTTGTCGGGCTGTTTCCCTTCAGGTGCCACTGGGTTTGTGGCAGATTTTCTTCTGAAGGGAAACCACACAACAACAACCTTTCTCTCAGCTGTTGAAGGCAGAGCTTTCTGGCCACCTTTATCCTGTGATCCCTGTTCCTTGAACTCTCCCTTGCTGCTGCCTGGAGAATCCCTGTGGTAGCAGAGGTAGAATTTGAGCCCTTTTGGACTGGGCCAGTGTCAGAGCAGGCTCCAGAGAACAGGAACTGTCTCTACCTGAACACACAGGGACCAGAAGCCTCCTGTCACCTTTAAACCCTCCTTCCCTTCACAAACAGTGGCTGAACTCCTCCTATTTAATGTTTTAATGTGGTCTTATTGCTGTAAATGCTGATTTATCCACCTCCCTGCCCCCTGGGGATCTGCAGTACCAAAGACCAAACCTTCCAGCAAACTCTGGTGTGATCAGCACAGCTCCTCTTGCTCTTTGTGCTTTAATGAAGCTGCAATTGTGCTTAATGTTTGCTCAGGAAAGGGCTGGCCTGGCCAGCTGGCCACTGGCCTGGCCTGTCCCACGACACTTTGGGGTCAGAAACAAACCCCAAACTGGAGATCTCAGCTTCCTGCAGCTCCCTGAGCCTCCCACAGCTTGGCTTTCATGACTGGAAAGTTCTGGAGACAGAGCTCCTGGTGGAGCATGGTTTGAAACGGTTCACGCATCAACAGGTTGATGCTGAAATATTGCTGTGATACTTTTCAGTGTCCTATATACACGAGCCACTCAGACACTTAAGAAAGTTAAACATGTCCCACATGGTGGGACGTGTGCTCTGAAGGGACTTTGGCCACTGCAAGGATATAAATGGGGTATTGTCTACTTTCTTCAGAAAAAAAGCATATAGGCTGATAAAGAACTGAAAAAGGCACAGCACTATCACTTCAGAGGGGTGGTTTTTTTTTTTTTTTCCTTTTTATAAGCTCATTGTTTTTTTTTTTCATCCTTAAAGTTCTAAAACCCTAAATAATTGTCCAAATATACAAAGCTCAATAAACCACCAGCAACACATACTGCAAATTCAAAACACAGTTTTGTTTGCCTGTTTGTTTGTTTTTAAAAATGCAACCCAGGGACAGGTGGATCCTCTCCAGTGAGCAGAAATTCTCCAGGACAGAGCCCTCCTGCAAAAGGGGCTGATTTTAAAAGCCACCCAGGTGGATTTTATTTTTTTTTAATGCCATTTTTCGCAGCTCTTACTCTCTCTCTCTCATGGTTCTCTTACCTTCTGTCTCTGCTGGCTCATCCTTGATCCTCCAGAATTCCAATCCCCACCCAGAGGTCTCTCCAAACAGTCCCAGGTTTCTTTTGACCAAGTCTTGCTCCAGATTCCTTCAGCAGATAGTGAAGAGCTCCTTGGCAGGCTTGGGAAATCCTGTCTGGGTGCCAGCAGGAGGAACTGGAGGCTGCCTGAGACGCTCAGGGCTGGCCACGGAGTCATTTCAGACCAGGAGCTCAATCAAAGTGCAACTTCCTTTGAATTCCACATCGTGCTCCTGTTCTCCAGAGCATTTCAGTTGCCATCAGCGCAGACCCAAACCTACCCTGAATTTCAATGAAAACTATTGCTTTTATTGCCAAGAAGTATGATAAGTGTGCACTCACTCTCCTCTCTCCAAGTGGACCTCGGATGAATGCTGACAGACTTCCAAATTTTTTTTAGAAGGGGCTCTTTCCTTCCTCTGAAATTCACCTCTTTTGCCTCCTTCTACGCAGACTTTGTGGGAGGAAGCTGCACTCCCAGTTCTCCAGCCCCTACCAGTGGGGCCAAACACCTCCTGCTTGTTTTTTTTTTTCTTCTTCCAGCCAGGTGGATTTTTAATTCCCCTGTCAATTCAAGGCTCGAAAAACTACCATGAATCCTGAGGGGGGGGTGGGTAGGAATGAAAAAAAAAAAACCCCAAATAAACCAACCAAAAATTCACATGCTTCTCTATTTGTCCTTCCACTCTGCCCTGAGTGCTAATTGACCAGGACATAACCACCGTGCTGGGGATCCACAGCCTCCATCATCTCACAATCAAAGAGTCCAGGCAGTTCGGAGAGGGCCAGGGAGTCGTAGCTGGGCTGGGCCTCTGCAGAGCTGCTCTGGCTCTCAGGCAACGCTGCACTGCTCTGGGGGAGCTGGCACTGCTCGGCAGAGGGGACAGCAGGCAGCTCACGAGTCTGGAAGGGGAACTGGAGGGGCTGTGCTGGCTGGGGCTGCCCCGGCGCCGAGAGCCGCGACGGGCTGGGGGGCAGCTGCACCTTCTGGAACTGCCTGAGGAAGGGCTCAAAGGGCACCTGCCCCGAGGAGGGCTCCAGCACGGGGCTCAGGGGCTGCTGCAGGCTGAACTGGGCTGGCTGCTGCTGCTGCTGTTTTGGCTGCTGTTGATGCTGCTGCTGCTGCTGGGGCTGCGGCTCCTCCGGGCAGGGCAGGGGCAGAGGGCTGGCCCGCGGGTAGGAGCTCTCAGCTATCTGCATCTGGTTGAAGTAGGCCTGCAGCTGGGACTGCTTCTGCAGGAACAGCCTCTTCTGGTGCAGCCTGCAGCCAGGACAGAAAAACAGTGGTTTGGGTTTTTTTTGGGGTTTTTTTTGGCCATCTGGACCACTCACACAGCTCCAAGCACACTGGAAAATCCCCAGGCAATCCTGCTCCTTAAATTTTGCAGCACATCAAAGTTGTCACCTTTTAATCTCCTTTGATAACTCCTTTTATCAATTTTTTTAGGCTGAGCCCACGAATTGTTTCGTTCAGTTTGTTAAGAATGAGATGCACTGTGGTTGTATTTTAAAGCCTGCTCTTCGCTGCTCTGGGGAATTTGGGAGCTGAAGATCAGGCAGAGAAATTTGTAAACACATGGCAAGACGTGTTCTTGCTTTTAAAAGAAGTTTTGCAGTGAAGTTTTCCTTTTTCAAATAATTTCTAAAGGGACAATGAGATTTCCAGTTCTTTCATTACTCTTGAGAGTAATTTTTCTGTTTAATTTGGGAGATTCTCACCTGTGCTCCTGGAGCTGCTGTTCCAGACTCCGAGGCAGCTCTTTGCAGTAGAGCTGGCAAGTGTTCTGAGCTTTGGAGAGCAGAGTGGGCTTCTGCAAGGAAAGCAGAGCTGGTTTAAATGGCTTTTGATTTAATGAAATTAATCCAGAAAGCAAGAGAAAGATTTTCTACCCCTGTAACTGCCCCGCTGTCCATGGAGCCACTCTCTAAACCCACAAAAACTGCTGCTCATTGGCTTCTAACCCTTAGAAAATACTTTTGCATGAGAGATTGTGCCATAAAAATTCATGGAAAGCTTTCTTCCTAAGTGGAAGAAGCTGCAAGCTGGAAAACTGGGGGAAAAAAAAAGTTTTTCATAAACTAAAGGTGTATGAAAATGGGTTTGAAATAAAGGGGGTGTGTGTAAGAGGGAGGCCCAGGGGTTAAGGAGTGGCTCCTCAGGTGCTGGTGCAGAACCTTTAGGGGTGTTACAGCAACAATCTGAATTCAGCAGCAGTTATTAAACACTGCCAGCCTGAGGAGGAAAACAGCAAGAATGCACTTTTTGCATAATTAGGGTCAGAGCCTGACACCTGAAAAAACACGGTGCAGTTCCCAGCTGAGCTGCTCTGTGCTCAGTTCTCCTCGGAGTGCTTTTCCAGGAGCCCTGAGCTGCTGCAGCCCGGGCAGGGCGGGGCAGGGCAGGGCGGGGCAGGTCTACCTGCAGTCGGTGTTTCAGGTACTGGCTCTCCAAGCTCTGCCTGCGGGGTAACAACGGCGTGTGGGCACTGCTGGGGAAAGCAGATGGAGCCTCCTGCTGCTGCTGCTGAGAGCCTTCCTCCTGCAGGGAAAGAGGAACAAGCTGCATGTCCAGGAGAGGCTTTCTTAACCCATCCTTGAAGGGTTTTCCCTGCCACAGGTGACGTTTTTGCTGTGTTCCTGTTCCACTCCGAACAACTCACTGTGTAACACTTCACTCTGCACAGTTAGCACTTCTTGCAGTGACACCAGGCCACCTCCACCCAGGAAAGGTGTTACTGGCCTTTGCTGAATCCAAAACATCCTTCGGGTGGAAAGCAGTGACTCTAAAAGCAGGAATTACTAAAAGCTGGCTTTGGAAATTTGGCAGAGCCACTCACTGCCACCACCAGGATGGGCAAAGGCTGCAAATTCTCCAGTCTGGGGAAGGCAGAAAGGAGAACAGGGAATTTAATCTGTCATCCCAGATCTCCCCACCACCTCATCCCCTCCTGATCTGTCCCAAAAGGAGCTCGAGTTCTGCTTTAAGTACCTGTGCAGGGCTGTTAATGAGGTCCTGCAGCTGGGTAGCAGCTGATGTCAGAGAAGGGTCTTCCTCTGATCCCATCTGTTCATACAGCAGCTGGACTTTGTTCAGTTCCAGGATTCCTTTGGTTCGTGCCAGGTTCTGGAGGTGCTGCCTAAATGCTACAATTCCTGGGAAGGAGTGGAACAGAAAAAACATCAGAAAAAAAAAAAAAATCAATTTTCTGTTTAAGCACAAGAAATGTGAGAAAAACTGGGTGACAACCAGGCCACGGCGTGGCTGCTGAGCATGGAGGGCACTCCCTGCCGTGTCTGGGTGTCATTATTATTGAAAGGAATGAGAGTTTGTCTTTATAAACAAGCTCTGGGCCTGCTGTAGATGAGACTGGCACTGAGAGATACAAGAAACAAGGGGAAGAATCCCACTGCTGGATGAATGGAATGGAAGAGATCTGTCTTTACAGATGAACTCTAAGTCCACTGATAAATGAAATTGTATATTGAGAGATGAAAGGAACAATGGGAAGAACCATGAATTCCAGAAATTAAAAGAAGAAAAATTAAAAAGGGAAGGGGTTATACATTAGAAGGGAATCTGAGGTATCAGGTGTTCTGGGCAGTCTGTGCCTCTCAAATCCCTCAGCCAGTGGGGAAAGAGAGAGGGACATGCAGGTGGGAAACTGAGATAAAAAGGAGGCTGTGCCCTCCAAAAATTGGAGAGATCCCAGGGGAAATGGCCCATGGGCTCTCCCTTTATTGGAATAAAGTAAAAGTATTCTCCTGTCTCCTTTTTGGACAGAAACCTCTGGTGTTTGTGGATAGATTTTCCTAACCTTATCAAACCAGGCGGCAGAAACAGCCGTTCCTGCTGCAGAGGGCTTACCTTGGGTGAGGGACGTGTCGGAGGCCCTGCGGCCCTCGCGGAAGCTGACGGGGGAGCGGTTGTGGATCTCCCTTTTCTGGGAGCTCAGGGCCTGCATGGCTGGGTTGGCAGGCCTGAGCCCCAGGAAGGGAGGGGTCACCCGTGGCGCCGGGGGGCTGCTCAGCACCATCTCCTTCAGGGAAGGGGTCTCTCCCAGGAATTTGAGATCCCTCTGGATGGAGCCCATGTCGTACTCGCAGTCGATGCTGCCCAGGGAGGAGTTCTCATCCAAGGAATAGACTTTCCCTGGGGCAAAAGAACAAAAAGCAGGATAAAAGTGGGAATCGGTGCCGCTGACTTGTGCTACTCCTGCAAACAGTGGCTGATCTTAGAGTGAACGGCCAAAAAAAAAAAAAACCACCAAGTTTCTTAAAGGACTTTTGTCAAGTAAAACCTGCAGTACAATAATGAGGATTTGCTGCTGGTTTTTACAGCAATCAGATATTTTGCAGATGGTCACTGGTTTGTCTGGAAAGTGTTTAGGGGTTTTTTTTTTTTTTTTTTTCCCCCACAGATAATCCTGACAAAACTGTAGCCTGAAAGACTTGGGCACCTCACTGGATTTGGAGTCCAGAGGGTTTTATTTCCCCAGTGTTCTCCAGCAGCTCATCTTTAGAGGATGATCTGGGGACATTTAACTGAAAAAGCACCAATTTGCCAGATTTCCCAGTCGCTGCTGGGGTTGTACATGACTTTAATCACCTGTAAATTTGCTGCTCTGATTTTATACTGTCCCTACAGCAGATTTTGGAGTATTTACTGTTTTTTATCCCTTAGTCCTTTCTACCAAATACAACCTGTCGCTGTAAAACCTCACGTTTTCCGTCACCAGCTGACCAGATTGAGTGCTGAGGGAGAAAAGGAGCTTTGCTGAGCTCTGTACCTGTGCCTGGCACCATCACCAGCTGGTTGGTGACCTCGGCCAGGGTGTGACGCCTCTTCCCCCCTCGTGCTGCCTGCAGGGCAGCGAAGGCCTGCGCTGGGTCCTCCTCTGCCTCTCCTTCTGCCTCTATTCCTTCATCAATCGAGGTTTCCATCATGCTGGAGGGCAGGGATTGGCATCCTTTCCTCATCACCACGGGAGGCACGGGGTCCAGCAGGCAGCCGTTCACCTGGGGGGCACAGGGACAGCTCTGTTTTGTGCTCAGTTTTGTTCTGTGCCCAGCTTTGTTCTGTCCTCAAAGAATCACCCCCCAAGAAGCAGGAAATCCCTGGCCTGAAGGCATTCGGGATCCTCAACTCTGCTGAATTAAGTAAGGCTTGCCATGTAGAATTCTTAATTTTATATTTACATCCCCTCAACACTCAATTCCCTAAATCTACATACTCTTATTCCCACAGTTCTGTGTTCTCCATGGTTGGGTTTTTATTGTTTTGGGCTTTTTTTCAGTTATTAAAAACTCTGCCAGCTTAGTCGCAAGTATTAAATATTTACAGAATGTGCAGTGCTGCTGCTCCCCCCTTCCTATACCTACTGTGCTCATTTATCATGCTCAACACCAGGAAAAAAAAACCAAAAAAATCCAGCCTTGTATTTCATCCTTGCAGGGCTGTGCTCAGGAATAACTCCATAAATGCACCTTTTTTTCCAGCACAACTCCACTTGATTAATGTTGTTCCTGTGCAAACACAGGTTGCCTGGAGAAGCTGTGGAATCTCCCTCCTTGGATTTGTGGGAGGGATTTATCCCTCCTTGATAAATCCCTCCCACAGCTTTGGATCAGATCTTTAGAGGCACCTCCCCAACCTAAACTGCTCCCAGGATTTTAATTCTGGTTTTATTCTCCAAGCCAGTTTGCCACAGAAGCTCCTGCACCTTAAATAATCCTTTGCCATATGAAATTATTTGGGTTTCAGGCAAAAAACCCTAAATATTTCTGTGTCCTGCAGTTCTTGGAGGGTCTGTTCTGCACAAATAGGATCATACTGGGTAAAATATGGATGAAAAACCACAAAACCTGGCACTGCTGCAGCTGATTTTATGTAAGGCCATTTTATGTCAGCCATTCCTGAATTTTCCTCTGAGTTCTTTGGTATTTTGGAAAGAAAGAGTGTTTGGAAAAGAGGTTTCACTGCATTGACAGCAGCTCTTAACAAATGGTCTTGAGGCAGAACTATATGGTAGGAAAATATTTAAAGAAACAGCTATAAATAGTTTAAAAAGCAGGAAAATTATGATTCCTGCACAGGAAAACTCTGGCTCTGCTGCCTCTGTTTTGATTTAGTGCATTTTACCTCTAAACTTAATTTCTTGCACACTTTCCTTCCCGTTTGTCACTTTTCCACTGAAATGCCTCACACTGATCTGGCAGAAAGGAAGAGCAGAACCAATCCCACACTGGCTCCCTGCACTTTTTCCAGGGATCAGAGCCTGGAAATCTTTTGTGGACAAATCCTACAAAAATTAAGAATATTCCCAAGTGAGCTCAGCTTTGACACCTCACTGCTGTCACCTACCCTGGCCAAAGTGCAGCTATAATGCAAAATAAAGCTTGAAATGTGGATTTTGAACTGGTTTTTGCTTTGCAGCTGCCAGGGACCACCCAAGAGTGGGTGCTGAGAACCAGGGCCACACTCTTGGTGCTGGGAACAAACCAGGGAGCAATAAACCCTTCAAACCAGGCAGGCAGGAAATCAAACCCCAGGCAGGATAAATAGGCTGAAATTCAAGTTATAACGTGGTGCAACGTGAGAGGGAGAACAACAGAAGTTTTATAAGAGTCACATATTTCATAAATGTAATTATTTTAAGCTATTTCCCCCTCTAATTGGTGACACCAGAGCAGGCTGGAGCTCATTTTGGACTTTTCAGCTGCATGCACAACCCTTTTGTAAGAAGGAGGAGTGTTCAGAGCTCTTGAAAATATATTTGAAAAGAAAAAGGGAAAGAAATCCACTTTTTTGGGATTTTTTTTTTCCCTTTCCAAAAGCAGCATGGTGAGAATGGAACATAAGCAAAGAACAGGAGGCAGAAATGATGAAAAAAGACACAGCTGTGGAGAGCCACGGGGAGAAAAAAATGTGGAATACCTACAACTCCTGATGCTTAAAAACTTGAATTTCAGGAAGCACTGCTGTGCTTTTAAGAGGCAACAATCTTTTTTTAGCTGGAATGATTTCCGGAAAAGAAAAAAGAAAAATTTTAAAAAATAGGGTGATTTCAAGCTGTACCTTTGGTGTCTCAACCCTCTCCTCCTCCATAAAAGCTGCCTCTCCCTGGCAGCCGGAGGGAGGGAAGGAAAAGGTTTCTGCTCCTGAGGTTGAGGGGAGCCCTGGAGACTGCAGCAGCCTTGGATTTTGGGAACGCAGGTTCACCGAGGGGACCACAGCTTGTGCCTGAAAAACAGAATTTAAAACACTCAAAGCTCCAACAGTCTTAAGTAGGCAGCAATCCCAGCCCTGACCTCTGCTGAACCTGCCCAGAAGCCGGAAACGAGAGAGAGCGATTGCCGAGCTTCTCCCGCCCCAGACCGTGAGGCGCAGAGGCCCGGCCGGCCTTTCCAGCGACTAAACAGAGCGTCTGTCCTAGAACCAGCCGGCTGACTGGCTCCCTCCGGGCCTGAGGGAAGCTGTTGAGCTCCTTGCAGGGTAAAAATGACTTTTTGAGGCAGGGCAGCAGGCCGTGAGGGCGCGAAGGGGAGCCGACCTCGGCCACGGCCTGCTCGGCGACGCTGCTGGGCCGGCGCTGGCGCGCGTCCACACGCTGCTCCACAGGGAAGCTGCTCCGGTGCGACTTCAGCCTCTCCACCAGCAGGTAATAGATGGCAGCAAAGTGGTTGTAGCTCTTGTTCTGCAGCGACTGCAACAGAGAGAAGAGAAGGAAATGTGGCCCAGGTGGGCGTTGGGTTTTTGCGTCCCGCCAGGAGGAAAAAAAAAAAAAAAAAAAAAAAAAAAAAAAAAAAAAGAGAGGGGGATTCGGGGGTGGTTGAGGAAAGGAGCGGGGGATAGGGAAATGCTGGTCTGAACTGAGACGGGGCAGGCACAGGAAAATATCAATTCTACAGCTGTGGTGAGCTCCCAGATAGGTGGGACACTCATAGATGCTGTTCTGAATCTGGGGAAGGCACTGAGCTCCCACCCCGAAGGAAATGATCACAGTAATTCCGCAGCGAGTCCTGGCATTTCTGTCTAGGATAGGGCAGACACATCAGCTGCTCCCTGCTTTCCATGCTTGAATTTTCTTTTACGTCCCTCTTAAAAGCTCAAAGTTCACTTTGGTTCTCATTTGCCACCCTCTTAAAACCTCAAAAATTAATTTACTCCCTAATTCCCACTCATCTCTGTCCAGATGCCGAGTTAATGATTTATCCAACCCCACTCAGGAGTGTGTTTTACCCTCATTTGTGGTGTTTTGCATCAATTTGAGTGTGTTTTACCCCATTTGAGGTGTTTTACCCACATTTGAGTGTGTTTTACCCCCATCTGAGTGTTTTTCCCTCAACTGAGTGTGTTTTACCCCCATTAAATGTATTTTACCCCCATTTGAGTGTGTTTTACCCCCATCTGATTTTTACCTCCACAGTTTTCTGCTGGTCTATGCCCAGGCTGTGCATCAGCCTCAGGACCTGCTCGTTGTATTCCCCCAGGGAGGGCTCATTTTCCTCTCCTGGTGGGTACAGAATTGGCCTTTGGGCAGGAACTTCCACCAGCATCCACTTGTGCTCCTTGATCTGAGCAATGGTCAAACGTTTGGATGGGTCCAGGACCAACATTCTCCTGATCAGGTGCTCACACTCTGGTGGGGAGAGGGGAAAAAAATAACAATTATTAATTTGCTCAGTGATCTACCAGCCCAGAGTTGCCTCGGTGCTGCTAAAAATCTCTCGGAACAACATTAAAAATCACATTAACGTGGAGAAAACCTCAAATTCTCCATGACTAACAGCGGAATTCCCCCTGCCCAGCTCCTGATTATCCCAGAATTTATCCAAACCACAGCCAAATGAGTAAAAGCACGGCAGTGTTACCTTCTGACATGAAATAAGGGATCCTGAACCTCCCCTCCAGGACTCGCTGCCTCAGGATGGGCAGGGTGGGTCCATCAAAGGGCAGTGCTCCGCACACCAGGACATAGAGCACCACCCCCATGCTCTGTGGGGGAGAAAAAAGGGAATTTTCAGCTCAGTTCCCAGCTCCCAGCAGTGTCTCTGAGGGTGGCAAGCCACAGAAATGATTATTTTCTGCAGAAAAAGGGAATTTAGCTGAGAAAGAGGGAGCTGCACACAGGTGACTGAGTGGTACCTGAGAAGTGAACCCCAATTTCAGCTGAGAATTCAAGATATTTTTATTAATCTCAGCATATTTTTATTGATCTCAGTGTTGCCCAAGCAAAAGCAACCCTCAGACAGCACTTTTATTACAGCAAAAAACTCATATTTTACATTTAAAACCTGCAAAAGCCTGTGGGGAAGAGTTTTTATGACCAGCCACTTTAGGGGATTGTTTAATGTGAGCAAAAGGGGACGGTGTGGGCAAGAGCTCTGCTCCAATTGCTCATTCCTGCAGGGATTCCAGGGAAATGGCATTGCCAGTGGGAGTGTTCTGGCCAAAAAAATAACTCCATGAGAGAGCCACACCAGCCTGGCACAGCACTGGGTCTCTCAAGGGGAAAAAAAACCAAGTGTTGACCTCAAAACTTTGTAAAAACACAGCGATTTTACAATTAAATATAGATTTTTTTAATGAAATCCCTGCCAAAAACTGAACTGGGGATTGCTGCAAGCTCAGCACCTTCACAGAATCCTTAACTCAGAAGTGAAGAGGGTTTTATTTTAAATATCAAACACCTTCTGTGTGGGCAGGCAGATCCTGTAATGATTTGGGAGCTTTTGTATTTAAGGAGTATTTACCAAAGTTCAGGGATTCCCTTCTGACGTCTGCTCTGTGTTTACCAACTCTGGCACTCAACAAATAAACTTGAAAAGGAACAACTTGCCTGCAGCTTAAAAGCAGATCAAATATTCCAATCTGCAGGTTAGGAAAAATCAAATATTCCAGATCTGCAGGTTCAGAAAAATCAAATATTCCAAATCCGCAGATTAAGAAAAATCAGACTTCAAATCTGCAGGTTCAGAAAAATCAGATATTCCAAATCTGCAGCTTAAGAAAAATTAAATATTCATTCCAGCTTCCCAAAAGTCGACTGGAATGCAGCTAAAATGAAAGATAATGGTACCCAAATGTCCAGCTGGGGTCCTTCGTACTGCTGCCCTTCAAAGACTTCAGGGGCTGCATAGGGGGGGCTCCCACACCACGTTGTCAGAGGCTCCCCGCTCTTGTAGAAATTCCCAAAGCCAAAATCTGTGGGAAAAAAAATGAAGGGAAAAGTCACTCCAAGCTTCCACTGCACCACAAAAATAATCACAAGCACACCCTACTGTGATTCCATCCCAAATCCTTTTGTGGGAGGAATATTGGGATGCTGGATGTCCTCTGTTGCTGTTTGCATCTTGTGGGATTATTAAAAACAAATATTGAAATGAAACAAATATTAGAAAACAGCAAAACCTTCACAACCTGGAGGAGTCTGGAGTAAACTTGTCAAGAGGCAGCGTTAAAATTCAACAAACTGCCAGTCATGGCAGATAAATGAGATTATTGACTTGCCAAGAGATAATCTGAGATTTCCTGGGTTTTCTTTGGGTGCTTTCTAGCCTTGAACACACAACAAATTCTGCCAAGCTCTGGAGCTGGGAGGAAGGAGCTGTGCCAAGAGCAACAGGAATGGGAAACGACAGGGATTTCTGCTGGGAAGGCCACTGCTACTGGGATTGTCTGCAGCCCTTGGAATTGCCAGCCCACAGAATAAAAATTCTGTCAAATGCTGCTTTTTATGGCTTAATACAGGATATTATGATGTGATATCAATCAGAATTTTTAAAAGGCAGGGGTGAAAAGCAAAAGCAATGTGGTGAGGTGACAAAACATGACTCAGGGGCTGGATTCAGCTCTGAATATTCCCAGGGATGCTGGAGGTGACAAACAGGACTCAAGGGATGGATTCAGCGCTGAATATTCCCAGGGATGCTGGAGGTGACAAAAAGGACTCAGGCTCCCAGGGATGCTGGGGATGCTGACCAGCAGAGCTGATAAATGCTGTGGTTATGACAGGCTCTGCTGAACCACCCCACTCATCCCATCTGTGTCACCTGTGCTGCTCAGAGGAGCCAGAAAACCATGAGAGAATCCTCAGAATCAGAGAAATGCAGAGAGATTTAACAAAGACTGGATAAAAAGTCACCCTGGGGTTGGTTTGGAGCAGCAGCCTGGAGCTGAAGCTGCCTGCTGACACCGAGCTCAGGGGGGAAGGAAAGGGGGCTGCTTTCCCAGCAGCCCTTTAATGGAATTTCTACCTGCAAGATGACTCTGAAATGAAGCAGTTTTGGGAACACCAGGAGAGCCGAGGATTTTGGAGCAGAGAGAGGAGAACAAACACCTCACACTGCCCTGAACCCCTGGCAGGTGCAGAACCCCAAATCCTCCAGAGCCCTGTGTGGGATCAGCACAGTCCATACCCTGCAGGGGGAAATTTTGGGACCTGGGCACCATCAAATGTTTAGCCTGGAGAAAAGGAGACTCAGAGGTGACCTTATCGTTCTCTACAACTCCCTGAAAGGTGCCTGTGCTCAGGTGGGGTTGGTCTCTTTCTCCAGGCAGCAGCTGACAGAAGGAGAAGACACAGCCTTGAGCTGCTCCAAGGGAAATACAGGCTGGATATCAGGGAAAAGTTTTCCACAGCAAGGGTGATAAAGTATTGGAATGCTCTGCCTGGGGAGGGGGTGGATTCACCATCCCTGGGTGTGTTTGAGACAAGGCTGGATGTGGCACTCGGTGCCAGGGTTGGGTTGAGGTGTCAGGGTTGGGTTGGACTCGATGATCTCGGTGATCTCTGCCAACCCTGGGATTCTGGGATTCAGTGAAAGGGAGCCCTGGGTGCCAGGGCTGCTGTGAAGGTCAGGCCCAGCAGAGCCCTGATGGGCAGGGACAGTCACACCGTCACAGCCTGGGGACGTCACCGAGCCCAGGGCTGCCAGCGGCCAAGGCCAGCTCAGATTCCAAACTTCTGCAGGAACCACGGGATAGAACATCCCTGCTGCCCTTCCTCTCATCCTCCTGCACTTCTGCAGCACCTTCAGCTGCAATAACACAAGGGGGACAGCAGGATCTACCCCAAATCCCTCCATCCATCTGTGTAATCCCCCATCACTCTGTGCTTCCTTCTCCCCCTCTTCCTTTTTTCCCCTTTTCTCTCATTTTTCCCCTTTTCCTTTTCTCCCATTTTTCCTCTTCCCCCTTTTCCCTTTTTCCCCCCCCCCTTCCTTTCCCCCCCATCACAGCCAGACCGCTGTTGTCAATTTTTTAAAAATTACTATTCTCTTTTTGAGAAGACTTTTCTTCTCACACAGAAATGGCTTGGCAACTGTCACAATGCTTCAGGAATCACTTCTCTCCACAGAAGCATTTTGCCACTCCGTGTAGGTGTCCTCAAATCTGATTTCTGCCCTCACTTATCTCGGATTTGTCAGGTTTTCAACATCCTCGTAGTGCTGCGGATAAACATCAGGTTTTTATCTCTGAACTGCAGCTCTCACTCGGCTGCCACCCTCATAAATCTTCGTATCAGATTCACAAGTACAAGAACACTTATTTGTAAGCACAGCTAAAGAAAGCATGACCTGCTTGGGAACACAAGGATTTTAAAACCCTAAAAAAGTAAAATCCTTTGCCTGTCCAGACTGGGATTTAAAGTTACTTCTTTGAAGAAATCACCAAAAAGAAACGTTAAGAAATCTGAGCAGCAAAACCAGCCAATATAAGACAAGCCTCAGGTTTATTACCTTTAGATGATTAATTTCATAAAAATAATGATTTTCTTTACGGTCACCAAAAGGATCTCGGGAGCAAGGGCATCCTGGAGCTGCTCCCGGCCTCTGCTCCCTTTCTGAGCAAGAGAAGGGCAGAATTTGCAGTGCTTAACTGGGTGGAAGAGCAGCTCTTGGCTGGCTCTGATGGTCTTGTGACAGCACAGACCATTGAGCTTTATTTGGCAAATTCATGAATGAGAGGGCTGTGAATTGCAGAAGGAGCAGCCCAGGAGGCTCAGACACAGCAAACGGGAATTCCTCACCAGTCCCTCTGCCTGGGCTGGGACTGTTGTCTTATACAGCTGGAAAATTATTTCCCCATTCTGCCTTAGACCTTCTGAAACTTCCATTTTTTTCCTTTTTTTAATGACCAGTGAACAGCAGAATCGTTCAGTTCTGAATTTCAGCATGCACTGACAACACAGAACACTGCCACTGACTGCCACTGGGCTTTTTCATGTAATATAGGAATTAAAACCAGTGCTCTGTATGGCAGCAACAGGCTCTCAGCTTTAAAAAAATCCAATTCTGTCCTGTTGTAGGACAAAATAATTCCCTGGGTGGGGAAGATCAGCATTATTTGTTGGGGTACACAACTTATTGTGGTCACCCCTTTTAACTTCCATTATTCTTCCCACACAAATGGCTGGGGAAACAATTTTTAAGCACTCCAGCACCGAAAGCATCCATGAAAACCCTTTCAAAGAAAAAAATTCAGGATTTAGACAGGATCCTGGATGCTTGGTCCATGGGGCTTCCTCAGTTTTTAATTACTGTACTGTCAGTTGAGCTGTCCCACTTTTTGGAGTGGCCAGGATTCAGTTCAGCACAAAACAATCCCGAGTTTCTCATTCTCTCTCTTTCCCTTCCCACCTTGTCCCTGTTTTGCCATTGCTGCTGTGCCACAGCCATTCCGGATCCCAAAGTGGCCATTTTTAACCCAAGAATGTCTCGTTGCAGAGGAAGCATCACTGATGTTCAAGGGAAAAATGTGCCAGCCCTCTCAAAAAAAAAAAAAAACCAACAAAAAAACCAAAAACCCACAAAAAACCCCAACCAAACATATGCCAGCCACAGAATTCTAAAAGGACTGAAATTGGGCTCATCACCAGAGGACTGAGATTATATAATGAAGTGATCTTCTTAACATTTGCTTGAATCTGCACATTAAAAAAACAAAAAAAAGCCATCATTTGCAGCATTGTGTTCAGTTGAATAAACTCAGTGTTTGTGCAATCTGCAAATATTGGCTCTCCCCAGTTGTGGTATTTGGTTTCTCAATCTCGTGACCCCCTTTTAGAACAATCTTGAATTTCGAAGGTATAACTTTTTTGAGCGCACATCACGACAGTGGAATCTGTTTTCCCCTTAAAAAAGGGAATTTTTAGCCTGAGATTCCAGCCCCGTTTGCAACACAAAAACGGGAGCTCCCTGCCCAGCGCTGCTGCAACTTCTGCTGAGCATCCAGCAGGATGGCACAGCCTCTCCATTTGGACCTCCAAACCCCCCAAGAAGGAGCTCCAGAGCTATAATTAATCCATTCTCCTAAAATTAACCAGCAGAACTCAATCTGCCTGACTCGCAGAGAGCCACAGGCAGCTTTTGTTGGAGGAGAAATGTGAGCCCGGCAGATAATGGGCACAGAGGTGCTGATAAAGGCAAGGTGCGAGCAACAAACCTGACCCACTTCGGGGGCTGAAGGCTGAGCAGCCTCTCCTGACGTCAGTGCACATTTCCCTGGCCAGCAGCAGCTCCAGCCTCCTTCAAAATAACAGTCTCTGCCTACCTGGGCTGCTGCAAACATCAGGCGTTTCTCCTGCTGCCACCCAAATCCGGCCTTGGAAGGATAAAAAGAGGAGCCGGTCCCTCATTCCAAGCTGGGTTTGGGTTTCACTGCGGGGATTCTGTGCTGCACAGCGAAGGCTGCGTTCAGGGAGAGCACAGGGACATGAAATGCCCTCGAAAAGCAGCAAATCCAAAGGGGATGAGACCAATGCAGCTGCTCAACTCTTGGAAGGACCAGCAAGGCTCGCCTTGCTAGGGATAAGCACAAATTCCATGCTAAACCCGGCGTGGAATTCCGCACTTTCCACCTTCTCATGGACATTTTACATCATTAATACCTTCAGTTTTGCTACTTAGACTAAAATTTGAGGGCTTTTCTCCCAGCCACCTCCTATCTTCTAGAAAATAAACCCAACAAAGCTCTCACCTCAAGTTCTTTACTCATCCTGTTTCTTGTCCGAGAGAAAAGATCCTTTGAATTCTGCCGGTCCCCTTCCTTTTAGAGCAATACTAACACAAAACTATTGAATTTCAGTCCAGCCTCATGCATCACAGGTGGCAATCTCATAAGCCAATAGGTTTAAGAACATTTTGAATGTTAATTTATTCTCCTGGTGGCTGAAATACATATATTTGTGCATATTTAGGTATTTGACTAAAAACCGTTGTATTCTTGAAGAGGAAAACCGTCAATAAAATCTTGGAAGCAGCAGCAGAATGAACCAAGAGGCCCAATGGAAATTCAGAAGAGTTTTATCAAAAGAATTAATCAGTTATTGTGGTGTTTTTTTAAAATTCCTACACTAACTGAAATCAGAGGAAAATCCCAGCTATCAGAGCTGGGATCCTGGCTGCCCTCTGTCCTTCCCCAGCCTGATAAATGAGCTATGAAGAAGATGAATGCCTGGAAGAGGCTGTTCCCAGGGATCTGCACAGCACCAGATAACTCCAAAAATCCCAGATAAACCCCGTTCCTCATCTGTCTCCTTTACAGTGAAAAATCCAACAACTGACTTGGCACAAATCACTACAAAGTTTCCAGCAGCCTGAACTTTCCTCCAGCTCCTTTAGCAGCCAGGCTGGACACAGGGAGCTGCTATCAACCTGATAAAACCTGAGAGGAAAGAAGCAATTAATGGGCTCATCTGCATCCAGCCCACCTGTAATTAACTTTCTGCACTGGAGAAGTGGAGCAGGAGAGCAGCTGGGCCAGCAGCAGCTGATGGAATCTCCTCACTCCCATTTTCTTGGAGGCCCTGGAGAGCTCCAGCACTGAAATTCCTGGTGTTAGAACAGCTCCTGGCCCTCCTGAGATGCTTTGGAGGGAGGGGATTGTGAGCTTCTCTCAGGGGATTTTCATGACATCCAGGGCAGGAAAAGCTCTGAGATCCCTGAGGAATTCTGGAAAACCCTGCCAGGCTGAGCATCACCAGCTCCAGAGCTGCACACGGATGTGGAGAGGGATCAGAGGGCAAAAAAGGTGGAGGTGAAGGCAGAAAAGAAATTAAAAACAGCACAGAAATTCCCTTCTTTCAGCTCAATTCCTCAGAGCAAAGGGGTGGCTGGCAGCCCTCAAATTGTATTTAGGATTTATTCAGTATAAACTGGCCTGGTGAATAAATTATCTCTCAGCCATAATTCTCCAGGTGCTCTGAGAGCCAGGAGCTGCTGGGGGTGAACTCGAGTACGAAATCAGAAATGAGAGAAGTAAAAAAAAAAACCCCACAAATGGCAATGCTGATGAATCCACCTGGTAAAAGCTCCACAAGGAAACCCCTTCCCCATTCCAGAAATGCCAGGAGGGGAATGAAAGGGTAAAATAATCCAGCAATGATCAGAAATGTTTTATCATTTCACCTTTTTCAGCCTGAGAAAGGTAAATTCCTTTTCCTTCCTTCACTCCCCTTCCCCTTCTGCTCCCCTGTTACTGAAGAATGAAGTTCAACAGTCCCCAAATCAAGATATTCTCTACTTTTCCCATTTCCAGCCCCTCTGGGCTAAAGTCAGCATGGAAAGATCCGTGGAATTGCAATGAAAATGATTTCTATTGCTAGCAACATCTGCTGTGCCTAAATTTATAATTAAAGTGAAATCATGCATGCAAAAAAGAAAAAAAAAAAAATCAATAAGCTTCCATTCTGAGTTGTTGTTTTTTTTTTTAACGTTGAAAGAAGTTATTTGATTAACTCTGTTTTAACCTGAACATCTGAACATCTGGCAGCATTAAAGACACCCACAAAAAAAAAAAAAGTCTGTAACCCTAATTTTTTTTTTCTTTCTGGAAGTTAATATTGGAAATTTGGCTGGACTTTGATACCCACCATGGAAAACCACAAGCAAATTACAGGAGAGTTTTTTTTTTTTATCTAAAAATACATTAAAAAAAGGTGCTGCTGCATGGAGTTACCTGCTATTTTGATGTTCATGTTGTTGTCAAGCAGGAGATTCTCAGCTTTGAGGTCTCTGTGCACGATTTTCCTGCCATGGCAATATTCCACTGCTGACAGGATCTGCCAGAATTTACGCCGTGCCTCGGGCTCGCTCAGCCGCCCGTGGCTGGCCAGGTAATCTGGGAAATAAAACCAGCAGAAATCAAATAAATCTGCTTTAAAACAGGCTGGAAGTAAGCAGCAACACTGAAATGTAATGATTTATCCCCAAAAATTAGCATAAGGAAACGTAAAAGCAGTTTTCAGCTTGTTGTTGTCCCAGCCGACCCGCTGAAACAATGGAAAAAAAAGAAAAGGGAATTTTCCTCTGGTCCTTCTTTTATAATTACCTGGTCAATACTTTCACAATCTGGGAACTCAAATCATCATAAATCAAACAATTCAGGTTTAAATGGGCTGGACAGTAGGCAACGATCATGGAACTCAGTGATTTCCCCCAAAATATTAGCACAAAGGAAGTCAAACCAGTTTCCAACTTGTTCTCCCACTCAACCTCTTCAAAAAAAATGGAAAAAAAGGAGGAAATTCTCTGCTGCTTCTTTTATGGCTACCGGGTCAGTATTTGCACAATATTGCCATAACAGGACTCATGGTAATCTGGGAAGTAAAAGCAGCAGAAATCAAATCAATCTGCTTTAAATCAGGCTGGAAGTAAGCAACAATCATGAAACTCAGTAATTTCCCCCCCAAAATTATCACAAAGTAACTTAAACCAGTTTCCAACTTGTTCTGCCACTCAGCCCTCCGAAAAAAAAAATTGAAAAAAAAAAAAGAGGAAACTCTTCTTTCTTCCTTCTTTTATGGCTACCTGATCAATATTTTCACAACACAACTCGTGGGGAATACTTGAAATAATTTGCTTCACCCATCCTGGATACTTCAAGCTTTAATTCCTCTAAGTGTCACACCCCTCCGAGGCCTCAGCAGTGGCTGTGTGGTGGATAAAAGTATTTTTTTGTTTTATTTTTGGAAATAAAACCAGTACCCCAAAGGTGCCCATCCTGACCGCTCTCTCCTCTTCACTGCGTCACAGGCAGAGAGAACATTTTGTTTTCCTATTTGATTACATTGTAAAAACCAATGTCAGCCCTGAAACCAAAAACTTCATTTATCCTCAGGAACAAAAACAAGGGGAGCAGAGGCTGGGTGAGAATTGGCAGGAGCAGCTTCCACAGCCAATTTCAGCCCTTCTTTAGGAGCACAAAATCAGAGAATCAGCTCTTGGGATGGGCTTCAACATCCCACTAAAAATGCAGTGAATGGCCAAGGAGCAGCAAATAAATATGGATTTTATAGCCAGTGATTAATTAATGTTATTTTCTAAAGCAGTTGTGGAACATCAGTGATCCCCAGCAGCAGCATCTCACCCAACACAACTCCAAACCTGGCTTCGTTAGCCTGTGTTTTAGGGGATTTTATATAAAAATATCATTTAGGGGGCTTCGTTAGCCTGTATTTTAGGGGATTTTTAATTCAAATATCATTTAGGGGGCTTTGATAGCCTATGTTTTAGGTGATTTTTAATTCAAATATCATTTAGGGGGCTTTGATAGCCTATGTTTTAGGTGATTTTTAATTCAAATATCATTTAAGGGGCTTTGATAACCTGTGCTTTAGAGGCTTTTTAATTCAAATATCATTTAGTTGGCTTTGTCGGCATGTGTTTTAGGGGCTTTTAAATAAAAATATAATTCAGGGGGCTTTATAACCTCAGCAATATTTCCATTGCAACTTTTCCTCTGTGGTCAAAGCTGCTCTCTGGGAGCTGCAGCTCTGAAAACTCCACTCAGAGCTCCCACCTCGGCTGACACTCTCAGCTGGTTTCACTTGGCAAAGAACAGAAAAAAAAAAAAAAAACACCAAACAAAAGCCTGGCAGGAAGGGGAGATCATAATATTTGCAAGCTAAAGATCATTCAGTCACAGAGTGACTGACAAATCATGTGATAGCAAGGTGAAGTCAGATACCAAAGGCACAAACGAAACGAGCCCTGAGCAGCAGCCAGCTCTCGAAGCTGTTAATCCATCATTTGTTAGCAAATGCAGCAAACAAGTTAATGAAGCCAAGCTGTCCTTTGCTTTTATGGCTCTGGCCTGGCAGGACTTCTTTTATTATTATTATTATTATTTAAAGATTCCAAACCTTGCAGCCCTCATTTATTCTGGGATCACCCCTCTCCCCCCTCCCTGGAGCAGCAGGGATTGTGCATTAACCAGAGAGCAAACAGGGATGGGGATGGGGGCACTGCTGTCTCTCCAAGGCAGCTGGAATTTGCTGAGGACACCCAGGATTTGCTGGGATATCTCGGCAGAGCTCTGGAGCAAAAAGCCACAGCTGGGTTTTAGCGCAGACCTTCCCTGTGCATCCTGCAAAGATGCTAGGAAATCCCAAAATTCTGTATATTTGTCTCAGCCTCCTGTCACCCTCTGGTTACACCTTTCTACAGCAGGGTTTGAGGGTTTTTTGGGGTTTTTTTTCTATTTTACTGTAATAAAATAGAAGCCAGAAGTGGTTTTGGATTCACAGCGCAAAGGAGCAGGATTTTTGTCCCAAGACAAAGTCAGGCTCTCCCAGCAAAAGGATAAAAGGAAGTGGAAACCAACTGTAACAGAGGAAATCTAATGTAAAACTAAAGGGTTTTTAACTCTGCAGGTACACAGAAATATTGAAGCTCTAATAACAGACCCAAACCATCCTTATTTACACAGAGACCAGGGGTGCATTAAGATGCTGAACATGGAAATATTCTCTTGCTCACCGAAAATCTCGCCGTTTTTGGCAAATTCTGTCACAAGGTACAGCATGCTTTTGGTCTCCATCACCTGTAGATGCAGAAATCACATGTGAGGCCTTGTGGGAAGAGCAAAAAAAAGCCAAAAAACCCCCAAAAGGAGCATTATTTTTATGGTTCTCTCCTAAAACTGTGGAAGTTCTGCCTTGCACATGGAGTTGTCACAATCTTCCAAGGTGTGCCAACAAAATAATCCAGAGCTTCACTGAGAGTGAAAAATCCTCCTCTTCAAAAAGTCTTTTCAGACTTCAGGACAACAATTTCAGCATATTCTGCGTTTATTTCAATAACCTCAGAGAAACAGTTCAGCGTGAGCTGAACCTGCCCCTGGGCAAGACCTTTGTGAGTTTGATTTTGCATTTTATTTATTAACAGGCCTGAAAATCCCAGGAGACTGCTCACAAATAAAAGCAAACTGGGGGGACAATTTGAAGGCTCTTTTAAAAATAAATTAATTTATCAAATGCATTTTTAACCAGTAACTGAAGGAGTGAGCACTGCACAACCACCACCCTCCCTTCAAGTGATCTTGCTGATCTTCAGACTTCATTAAAATATTTTCAGCCTCTCCTCTGCCACTTTTTTGTGCTGTCATTCATTCAGAAAGGAACTGGGGGAGATATTATCAAAGCAGTTCAAAATTTAACTCCTTAAGCCCCACCTCTGCTTTGTAAACCAGTATTTTAAAGATCAAGTCCCAGTTTCTTTTGCATAAAATGAAATTAAAGCTGAACTGGTCCCAACTGGGATCTTCATCTTTATTTAGGAGAAGTAAAACGGGGAGGGGGAGAAAAGGGAGAAAAAAAAGGAGGAAAAGCCCCCTCTAAACCTACCTGGTAGAGTTTTATGATGTGTGGGTGGTCGAGCATCTTCATTATCTGCACCTCCCTGTAGATCTTCTCCAGATTCACAGCATCCAGCTGAGATTTGTCAATGATTTTTATTGCCACCTGCAGACCAACAGCAAAGACGAGGTTTAAAAACTCCCCCAACGTGCTCCTCGTGAGTTTACCCTCATTAAAAAGGGAATAATGCAGCTCAGGGAACTGGAGGCTTTCTGGCGAGTTCTGAAATACAAATCCCAGACTGAAAAGTACAGCAGGACAGCACTAAACGTGTCAAGGGTCCCTCTGAGGGGCTGCAGGGCTCTCAGCCACAGCAGCATGTGAGAAAAAGCAGCTTTTCCCTGAGAAAAAGCAGGTCTTCTATAAGAAAAAGCAAGTTTTCCAAGAGAAAAAGCAGATTTTCCATAGAATGGGAGACGCAGAACAGGTGAGGGAGGCCACTGCTCCAGGTGTTGTTAAATCACCAACTGAGGACTCTGAAGCGACCAAAATCTTCTTTAAAAACTCAATGGTGCCAGTTTCTGGAGAGGAGGTGGCAAATCTGAGTCCCACAAAATGGTATTTTAAGAGGAAAAAAAACCTGTTTGGCTCCACAGAAATAATCCAAACCTAGCGGATCCATGTAGTTCCAGCTGTGACACATTTAATTAATTGATGTGCTGTTAGAAAAGGGTATCTGCAGTTCATCCCTTCAGAGAAAATAAAACTCTGCAGATAAATTTATCAGCCAAACCTTGGAAACACATCTCAATTAGCTCACAAAACACATCCTGGGCACTGCTGACCTTGTTTTGAGCCAATAAATGCAAAAGGAAGGTAACTACAGATGCTGAGGGGACTAAAAAGCTCCAACAGAAGGTATTGAAAATTGAAAGCAAAAAGAAAGTGAAAATACAACCCCTGCACGTTGAAAGGGTAAAAATGCTGAATATAAAAACAGTGTTTATTCACCCTGAATGTCACATTATTAATGCTGAAGCAGGAGCAAGCAAAGTCCCACAAACGCTTCCAATTATAACAGAATTTCACAAATTAGTGAGCATGAGAGAGCTGCTGCACAGGAGACACAAATCCACGGGAGGGGAACCTCATTATCTGTGTAACGCTGATTATGGGCCCACCTGAATTCAGAATTAACTCTTCATTGACTTCAGTTCACTCTGCTTTTTCCTTCTTTAAAAGTCCCCTTGTCTTTCCCTAACCCCCAGGAAAATGAGATTCTGCTGTGAGTGAATAAATTGTAAAATTGGTGCAAAGTTGGCCAAATCTGGGTTTATTTTGAAGGTGCAGGATGTGCTTTTACAGAGCTCAGTTATCCAAAACAAACAACTTTTTTTTTTTTTCCAAAAGAAAAGTGTGGGAATTTTTTTTTTAAGTCTAAAATTTTGAGCAAAACAGCTTTATCAAACCCTAATACAAATTTATAATAATTCTGATATATACAGCCATTAAAAACAATCAAAAGAGGTTCACATCCTACAGAATTTTCAGCATTAACCATGAGTTTTCCCACAGCCTTTCTTCTATAGAACATGGAGCCGAGAAACATAATGGAACTGTGATGCCCAAGGTGGCAAAACCTAAAAAATTCCAGGTCATCCTTTAGAAGTTTCTGTGTTTTAATGGGTTTATTTCAATAATCTCATGCTCTAAACCATGCAAATCCAATGTGGATCACTTGCTGTGCTTCTCTTTTTATTCCTGTTCCTTCTGTAAAACTTCTACTTTATATCAAGTATAAAACTTGATAATAAAGGATGCAAATAATCATTGAGGCAGCTTTAGGGAAAAAACCATCACACAAAACCTTTCAGTCTCCCCTAATTTGAGCTCACACTTCATCAAATAATTCCCGTTGCTGATGATTTTTTTTCAGGATTTCTCAGTTTAGGAAGAAATCTCTTCCCTAGAAAACAATGAAGTGTCAAAAGGTATCACAGCAAACCACAAAATTCCATGGAAAACCATCACCAACTCATTCCTGCTGTGCAACCACAGGGACTTGAAACAGCTCTGAGCACAGCTCCACCACTAATTCAGAATATCCTGAGCTACAAACCAATGGAGAACGAGCTGGATTCCCAGTTTAAATGGATTTTTAGCTTGAAAACCTCACCACATTACATCAAACCACGCTCTGTCTTATGATGGGGAGTTATTTGGGGCTGTTAAAAAGTTGCTGTTGAGCACAGAAAATAAAAGCCTACTTGAAGGAAAAAAAAAACCAACCCTTGCTCTTTGCAACTTGTACAACTTCAAGGGTGTATTAAATATGTCCATAAAATGTATACTCTATAGGAGAAGCAGCACAGCAGCAGCTGCCACCTCTGCTCCTCCACTCGAATGCAGATTAAATACTTCACTTCACTCTGCATCTTCATCTTGCCAGGACCAGGGAAGATTTTCGAGAAGAACCACTTGAAAACACTTAAAATCCAGCAAAGTCTTCCCAAGGATGTGAGAAGGAACAGGGAATTCAGCAGCTCCTTTTTGTCCACGAGCTCAGCTGTGTCTTGATGACAGGAAAAGGGATGTAATTCTTAGAGGTGGGGAAGCTCCTCCAAGGCACAGAGCAGTTTCCTATCTGAAAAGTTTGTTTTGTTCCTAAACAAGTAGCTTGCCAACAACTACAACAACAAAAAAAAACCATAAATCCCAATTTTCACTATATATAATGTCAGCACATCCTTCATCTGACAGGGAAAATCAAAAGGGAATCCTCTGCCTTCTCTGATCTCCCCCTGTCACCAGATTTTGCTGCTTAAGGAGTTGCATTCCAAGATGTCTTTGCAGCTTTCTTGGGTTTTTTCTCATTTAAAAAGACAAGGAACTGCTCATATTTCCTTCCCTCTGTCACTGAAGGCCCAGAGAACTGGAGTTTGCTCAATCCTCCCCTGACAGCTGGCAATTGGAACTGCCAAGGAGTGAGGATGAAACGCTTGTCGAGAGAAGATGAAAGTTCTTCTGCTCCTCAGCTGCTCCAACTTGTAGTTTTCATTGTTTTTTGTTTTATTCATCTAATTCTTGAAAGGGAAAACAAAGGCAAAAAGCAAACACCCCAACAAAAAAAAAAAACCAAAACCACAACACCTCCCCCTGCAAGTTCATATTCAAACAGAGCTTTGTCCCTGCAGGTTACAGAAATTCAGATCTGTTAACCTAGTATGTTCTTAAAATAGATTAAAATGCATTAAAATTAACGAACACAACTTCCTGCAGTCTGGAGAAACTCCAAATTTTGTTGTGTAGCACAGGGAGCTGCTGTCTCTGCTAGAGTCATTCACTCTGCAAATACCTGAGCACACCTGAACTGCTGCCACAGATCAAATCAGGGGCTGGGGGGGTTGGTTTTTTATAGTATTTTCCAGAGAACAATACAAATTCCCTGTAACAGCAGCCAGAGGAAAGTACACCTGGGATCCACAGGGTTTTATTTACACCTGGGGAGCAGCGAGCAGAGTTCCTCTGCAGGTGATTAATCCTTAGGGGCAATTAATTAAGGGTTTCAGGGGTGGGTTCACAAATTCCCTGCTTTTTCCAAGCAGCACCTTCACCAATTCCAAACCTTTTCCTTCTTTCCTTCCCATCAAGCAAATCTCCGTCTTCTCCAGCCTCACGCTTCCAATTATTTCTGTTCTCTCCTCTCCTCCTCCCCAGGAAAATCTCTGCTCATTTCCACGCCTCATTAGCAGGAGCTGCCCTGGGATCACAGGATTTCTGGGCAGCGGGATAAAGAAAAGGAGCGTGGCAGGAAAAAGCCACGTGGCCTCCACTCAAATGGCACCAAACACCCAAACAAGCCAAGCAAAGGTCGGGTTCAGCCCAGTAAAAAAGGGTTAGGCAGCACCTCTATTCCTAGAAATCCTTATTAATCCCCCCATTTTTCCCACCTTTCACCCTTCTGTTTGGTTATTTGGCATTTTAGGGTTGCATTGATTCAAGTTGTTTGCACGCACCCTGTGTTATTTTCCTGCTTTGTGTTTGTTTTCATTTCATTCTCACAATTTACGGCAACAATTTGATCTTCTCATCCATCATAAAAAGGATGGATTGTACACAATCCATATATTCAAGGTAATAAGAGCCCATCTTTTTTAATTTGATGGTTATTGGCTAGGCAGAGTTGTGTTAAATAAAAAAAATCAACTATTTTAAAGGTCAAAACCAGAAAAGCCCAACAACAAACAGGTTCTGAATGCAAAGGGTTCAAATCAGGGGATTCAGGAGAAACTTTGAGAAGAAGTTCTTTTAAAATAGTTTCTTTTTGCAAGTTTCAGCAGCATCACAGCATCCTCCTGCAGCACAGAGCTTTCCAGGACCTAAAAACTGAACTTTCTTCCACTGGAACTTAAGCAACCGTTTAGAAGAAGCTTGAAATATCAAAACCCTTCAGTCTGGAGTCATTAACAAGCAGGATTTCCACTTTGTGTGCTCAGGGATCCAACAATCAGGTGAGCTGCTCCGAACTGGAAGTGCTTTTATTCCAAAGAGTATTTGGCTGGAATTAATTTCCTCTGACATCACCAGAAGTGATCTTAACAGGGTTCCCCTTCCTCAAAGATTGTGCAAATACTTCCAGCAACCAACTCAGCAATTCCAGACAAACTCTCTTGCATCTCTCATTGCAGAAGTCACAGCTGACTCAAACAAATCAAAGACCTTGGTAATAATCCTCCAGCCCAGGCAAATCTGCTGTAAAAATCCCAGAGAAGATAAAAAAGGCTGCAGGCTGGACATAAAAGCTGGTTAAAAAAAAATCCAAGACTTAACAGAATTCAGCAATTCCTTAGGACACAGATGAAAGGATCATCCAGGAATCGGAGAGCTTTTAAACTCTGTGTTTTCTGTAGCCTTTGTTATTTTGAGCAATGCCAAACAAACACGCTTTGTAAAACGACAATAAAAATGACGATTAAAGTTTTCATCTCCGTCACAAGGCCAAAGAAACGAGGACCGAAGAGCAAAAATGACAACTGAGGATCTTCAAGGGAAGCATTTGCAATTCTGGCACAGGGCACCAAACTTGGGAAGGGAACACTGGCACTGCTTGGCTCTTCAGCAAGAGCAAGGAAAGGCTCAGAAAGAACCCAGTTTATTCTGAACTTGAGAAATAAGGCAAGAGGAGAAGTTTCTTTCGATCTCTGGGATGCAAAGCTCATCAATCACAGCGTGGCCAGAGCCCTGTTAGCACCAGGGGTTTGCTCTCCTGAGCTGAACTCCAGATTGGAGAGCATTTTCCCATTCCTGTAAGGAATTATTTTCCCATTCCTGTAAGGAATTATTTTCCTCCACGGTGATGAATAATTGCAGGCCTTTGCAGTCTGCACTCCAGGCAATATTTTAATGACTTTTTTCAGGTACAGAGCAGCACAGGAACTTCTTCCTTCAGTCAACAATGAGAGCAAGCAGAAGAGAGGCTGACAAAAAGCTCACCTCTAGGTGTAGCAACTAAAACTACCTAAAACAACACAGAAGAGGAAGCTGATCCTTCAGAGCCATTACTCTCATCAGATACCTCCTTTTTGGTTTTTTTTTTTTTTAAAGTGAACACGACTGCATTTTTCACCCAGGCAGACTGACAATCATTCTTGTTTTAGGTAAAGCACCAGGTACGAACAATAATCACCGGGTAATAATACACGGGGGTGGTTAAACAAAGAGGTTAAAAATGGTTGGGTTTGGTGAACTTGCAGGAGCATTCAGCACAAACACACACACACACACACACACACACACACACACAAATTCCTCTGCTGGAACACATCGCCCAGCAGTGCCCAGGTCAGGAAACGCCAAAATATCCAGGGCAGGCAGAGCACAAGGTCGGACCCTTCCCTGAGAGAAGAAAGTGCTGCTCGAGGAGCAGCGGAGCATCCTTGGGGTGACATCCTGGGGGTGATGCCACCATCCTGGGGGTGAAATCCTTGGGGTGACATCCTGGGGGTGATGCCACCATCCTGGGGGTGAAATCCTTGGGGTGACATCCTGGGGGTGATGCCACCATCCTGGGGGTGACATCCTGGATGCCACCATCCTGGGGATGCCATCCTGGGGGCGATGCCACCATCCTAGGGCTGACACCCCTGGAGCAATGCCACCATCCTGGGGGTGGCATCCTTGGGGCGACATCCTGGGGGGTGCCACCCTGCGGGTGCCAGCCTCGGCCATCCCCCCGCGGCCTGGGACGCGTTCTGCCGCCCTTCCCAGGAGGATGCGAGCAGGAAACCCCCCCCTCCCCGCCACCCACGGCAGCGGCCGGGGCCGGCTCCGAGCCTCCTGCCCGGGGCACAGCCTGGTCCCCGCGGGAGGCGCCGGAAGGGACAAAAGGAAGGGAAGCCCCGCAGCCCCCCGGGCGCGCCCCCCGCGCCGTGCCCACCTCGCTGCGGGTGATGCGGTGCCGCGCCAGCTTCACCACGGCGAAGTTGCCCTTGCCCAGCGTGCCCTCGATGTCGTAGAAGCCGACGCGGACGGGCCCGAGCCCGCGGGGCAGCAGCGCCGGGGGCCGCCGGGGCTCGGCCATCACCATGCTGGGCTCGGGGGGCGGCGGCGGCTCCGGCTCTCGGCTCCGCGCGGCGCCCCCGGGGCCGCG
>WEKY01032056.1:17467-31593 GCA_013390045.1 Picathartes gymnocephalus | reverse complement strand
AGGGACACCGGGGCCGGGGGGCACGGCTGGAGCCGGGCTGGGACAGCGACAGTGACACCGGGGTCGGGGGCACCGGGGGAGCTGTGCCGGGACAGTGACAGCGACACCGGGGTCGGGGGGACACGGCGGGAGCTATGCTGGGACAGGGACAGGGACTCCGCGGGAGCCGGGCTGGGACAGGGACAGGGTCACCGCGGGAGCTGTGCCGGGACAGTGACAGTGACACCGGGCCCGGGGGGACACGGCGGGAGCCGTGCTGGGACAGTGACAGTGACACCGGGGGAGCAGTGCTGGGACAGTGACAGGGACACCGGGGCCGGGGGGACATCGTGGGAGCCGGGCTGGGACACCGCCACTAACGCCATCACTGCCGCCAGCACCGGGGGACAGCCGAGGGACCCAGCGCCACTAACGCTACCGCGGCCGCCAACCCCGGGGGACAGCCGCGGGATCCCCGCTGGGACACTGAGTCTGCTTTAGGTGTGCACTTACATTTAAAAATTCCGTGCTTGTTTCAGCAATCTTTGCTCTCCCAGTTCCTGCCTGTCCCTCCCTGTCCCCTGCCCCGTCTCAGGCTGGAGGACTGGTACCTCTGTCACATTTGGGAATCACCCGTGGAATCGCTGCTCAGTTCCCCTGACTAAACAAAAGCTGCTGGCACAACCCGTGCCTGTTGAATCAGCAGCAGCCACAGAGCTTTATGAACACACAGAATGGACACAGCTCAAAATGCAGCCTGGCCACAAAAAAAAAGGGGGAAAAAAGAGTGGAAGAATGGAAGGAACAAAGTCGTGTCTTTATTTCCCTTTTTAGGCAGGTTTTACACGTAAAGCTGCCTCATCCCTGTGAAAAGTTCCTTTTGTTCCGTGTCAAACAGCAATGACTGCTCTGCAGAGGGAACTGAGGATCTCTGTGCAGAAATCAACGCCTGTCCTTCCCTGCTGGTGAGATCCCTCCAAGGAGTGACAATTTGGGATGAGGCTGCAGCCTCGGGCTGCCATGGAGAACGAGGGGGCTGCTGCTGCTCTATTTATCCCCTCCAAATGATGCCTTAAGTTTTAAGATTTTTTTTTCTGTTCTGCTTTAATGTGCAGCTCTCAGTTTCATATTCAGTGTTACTGAGTTCTCCTCCCAGGGCAGTCAGACACAACAATTCTCTCCAGCCCAGCATTCCAGGACAATCCTTCCCAACCTCAGGCCCAAAAGCATCAACGACATAAAAAAGAGGAGGCCAAGCAAGGAGGATGGAACTTCATCATTCCCAGTGATTCATTGGCCAGTTCAGCTCCAGATGCAAATGGAGCAGAACTTCTCCAAGTGTGAAACCCCGTGCCCAGGCCCCTTTTCTGTGCCCATCTCGAGGCCCATCCTGGCAGGGCTGCAGCCGGGCTCTGGCATTGCCAGGCTGTGCCCTTGGAAGGCCTTGCAATAAATAAATCCCTGCTTTATTCCTCTCGTTTTGTCCGTCCTCTGCTCCAGCTCACACTGAGGCATCACAGAAGTTCTGGCAGTGAGTAACTGATGGCTCAGGTTAGTCAGACATCCACCCTTGCAGTGATTGATGGCTATGTGAGCGAGCCTTCCAGAATCCTCCCCGAATAGCAAATGTGTCACCCCCACCTGCCACTTGCCAAATTTCACTCCTCTTTCACCTCTTCTTCACATCCAAACTCGGCGTGTCAAAAGTTACTTTTTTTTCTACAGGATATGACCTAATACTCCTTCTCAGTCGCTTCATTCTAAATGAAATTTTTAGCCTTAAAACATTTATTTGCTTCCTGCCTACTTTCAAGCCTCATCCTGATGCAAAAAAAAATCAATTATTAAGCCAGATTTTTGTGCTGGGAAAACTTCTTGCAGAAACCCCACCACAGAAAATCCATGGCCGGAAAATTCAAGTCACAAAAATACGGCTTAAAAACGCTGCGAGATGAGTTGCACCCACAAAAAACCATCCTTTGCCGGGCAGCTTTCAGATGGCTTTTGCTCCGCTCCAAGGAAAGGGATTCAAACTCCTCCCAAATCCCGGGGCTGAGCAGTTTTTTCCATTTTTTTCCACGAACGTGGAGCGCACATGCCCTCGTGTGGTGACTGCTTTGGGATGCCCCAAACAGCGGAATTTATCAAAATTTCCTCACTCTAATAACTCCCAGAACACTCAGGTCACTGCCCCTTCCGCTGCTTGGTCTCAGTCCCTCCCAGCAGGACGAGGGAGAGAATTGGATGAGTAAAAATGAGAAAACTCATGGGTTGAGATGTAGAAATTTAATAGGCATGGTACAAATCGCACACACAAGCAAAGCAGACCAATTTCCCACTGCCCAGGAAAGCTCCATCACACGTTACAAGTCACTTTTAGCACCTTTGAAGAGGAGGAGTTCTATAAATAAATAAGGATTTTGGATTGTCCTTCAGTTTCAAGGCATGTCTTTGGTCCAAAAAAGGAATTGAGGGTATTAACAAGCCATTCCTGGGGCAAGGGGGGGCTTGGTGCAAAGCAAAATCTGTACATTCTTCAGTTGGGATCTTTAAAAACCCCTATTCTTTCAGAAAATAGAAGAATAAGGTGACAATGCAAAACCAGGACAAACACCACACATATAATTATTAAACAAGTGCATAGAGAGGGCAGGTAAACTTGTATTAATATCCCAAATGCGAATTCCAGTGGTTTTTTTGGGTCCGTTTCCTCAATACCCATAAATCTCATTGTCCACCCAGGTGGACTCCTGGCTCCTGCCCACACGGTCCCCGCAGAGCTCGTAGATGTCATTGGTGACAAAGCCACTCTCAGTGCTGGCCAGTGTCACCGAGCCACTGCTGGAGGTGTCCTGGGGGTCCCTGTGGAGCTTTTCCAGCCCCTCCTGGGCACGGAAAGAGGAATTCTTGGTGCCAGGCCTGGCCCCAGCCAGGTCAGCCTCGGATTGCTTGTTGATCACTCTGTAAATGTCCAGTTTGGGGCTGTCCCTCGTGGGGTGTGGCAGCCAGGCACTGTCACCCTTCGGGGTCACCTCCCTGTGCTCCCTCCTCCTTTGGAGGGCAGGGAAAAAGGGAAAAGCCATCAAATGCTTTGGCAGAGAGCAAAATACGAAGCAACAGCAGAATTCTGGTGGTAATTTGGTGATGAGCCTCGAGCAGAGCTGGGCTCAGGGTATTCCTTATTTTTGCCATTCCAGGTTGCGCTCCTGGAAAATCCTGGATTTGCTCATGGACACTCTGAGCTGCCAGCTCAGGTGCTGGGGCAGCAGAATTCCTCCTGTCTCTCCCCAAATCCCAGCCAGCATCCCCTCCCAGAGCTGCTGTGCACGCAGGGAGAGCAAGGAGAGGACATTGGTAAATATATTTGCTCCAAATTTGGTGTCCTTTTATTTCTATTGCTGCATTTTTCACTTTTGCGGGCGAACTTCTGATAATTCAAAGCTTTACTAAGAAAAGTAGAAGGGTTAACACATCAAAATCTTAATCTTGGTGATTATTTCCTGTTTGCTGTGTCTGTGAATCATATAAAAGAGTATAATGTGATTTCTTTAGAATTTTACTTTGGAATTAACTCAGTCTGGAGCATCCACACCACTTTTTAAGCATTTCTTTGGCTGCAAACACTCCTGTCCAGAGCTTTTTACAGGATGGTGAAATTAGCTGGAAACAGGACGAGGTGTCAGTGTTAATTTAGAACACAAAAAATGCCACTCACCTCTTCACCAGCAGCCAAAAGCAGGAGATGCCCGTGATGGCCCCCAGGAGAAGCAGCACAGGAACACTGGAAATGAGGATGTAGGCAAGGCTCTGAACAGGTTCTGGGGGTAAAAATGAATCAAGGTCATAAGAAAAAAATTGCAAGTTTTTCATAGTTAATCACAGATTTACAAAAAAACCCATTCACAACTGAGCCACTCAGAAGTGATTTAACAAAAGTGGCTTTTTCACACCCAAAACACTTTGCACAGCTTTGGGTTTTGAACTTTTTTTCAGCCATAGCAAGTAGTTTAGCTTTGTCCTGGGAAATATTTGAGGGAAGTTTTTTTTTTTTCAGAGGCTGTTTTCTATACTGAGTCTTCCATATTTTGGGTCAAATGAGGTTCTGAGAGCACACTTTACCTTTGGTTCCCGCAGCTGTTCCATTGGCACCTTTCCTCCAGCGTTCCTCTGGGAATTCTGGCTTCCAGGGCTCTGTTGCCCCAGCTGGAAAGAAGCAGCTTCATTAATACTGCAGATTTTGCTTTTTGAAATAATAAAAAGTGAGGCTGAGAGGAGATTGAAGAGGCTGAGAGCTCCAAAGATGTGCGAGGTGCACCGGGACTCTTCAATCCCCGCAGCACCACCAAACTCTGCATCACCAGCAGAGAGATTTTCCCTGCAGGATGGAGCATGGAATAGCCCAGGGAAAGTGAAAAGTGCAGGGGAACTTCTTGCTCAGGATGTTTGCTAGCAATGAGTGGCAGAGTATTTCCACTGCAAGTTAGCAATCATTAAAAAAGCCAAAAAAAAAAATCCAAAAGAAATATCTGCGACTCACCTCTTCGGGAATTGTCTGCCGGAGCTTTTGTTGGCTTCTCTGAAAGGAAAGAGAAATGCAGAATTTCCAACCTGAGCACTGTTCTTCAGTGCTCTCCCCCACTCTGAGACCTTAAACCCTTCATAAAAACCTCCAGAGAATTCATTTAAACCACGAGCAGCTACAGATACGAGACACTGAGATAGTTGCATTAATTTAAAACTCTCCCTGTCCCACCAGTGAACCTGGGGAAGGGTTTCCCTATCAGCCACTGCTCTCCTCGCTGAGCTTTTGAGGGGGATTGGGATTTAAATCCCACAGAGGTTCATTACCCAGGGAATATTTGCAGATGAACTGGGGAAGGGTTTCCCTATCAGCCACTGCTGTCCTCGCTGAGCTTTTGAGGGAGATTGGGATTTAAACCCCACAGAAATGCGTTACCCAGGGAATATTTGCAGATGAAGTTGTTTTTCATGTTGCATCTGTCGTCGTTCCACTGGAACATGTAGGGGCCTCCCACTCCCGGGGGGGCAGAGGGTTGGTGGTAGAGCACCACACACACCTCAGCCCCACACGAGGGCTCATCCACGTACCAATTCCTGGGGAAAACAACAAACACGGCTCATTCCAGCACCTTGGATGGCAATAAAGCAGAGTTAAAGGGGTTATAGCACACCCAGCACTTCCACTGGGGGAAATGGGAGGGATAAAATGTGATTATTTATTCTTTTAATTCAGATTTTTCGCAGGGAATTCAGCAAGGAGTTCAGTAAATATCGATGAGCAAAGGGCTGAGCTCAGAATTACCCCTCCCTCCTTCCTGTCCCAGTCAGCATCACAAAAAGATCTCAGCTAATACAACTAACAGGTTTTTATAATTATTTTTTAATAAATTTATTTTTTTAAATGCAGTAGCAGTGTTAGGAATGAACATGGAGTCCATGGAATAAACCAGAAACAAAGATTCATTTCTGGTCCCCGGGTACATCTTTAAGAATGTGGGTTTAGAAATCACTGTTTTCTTGTGGACAAGATCCTTTCTTGAACATGAAAGTATCTCCAAATGAGCTACAATTGTGTAGAGAAAGTCCAAGTTCTGAGCTTTAACTGAGCCTTGCAGAGGAGTTTCTCCACACAATTTTAGACCTGTACAAAATCATCAGTTTTGCTCTCTTGGTCTCAGTGCCTGCAAAATTTTGGCATCTCCTTAATGAACAAAATGAAGAAACTAAAGCAGAATGTTTCCTACCAACACAGTCTTGCAGACACATTTTTTTTTTTGTTTGTTTTCTAAGAATAAACTTCACCACCAGCCACCTGTGCAGCTTTTCCAAGTAGCGCACAGGAAGGAGGCAGCACTTTGTAATATCACTGTTGGTGAGAAGATATTTTATGCGGCTCAGAAAACACCTCTAAAATTGTCCTGATTTTGCCCATTTTTCAATCCCCACTGATCCTGCAACGAGCAATGTTCTGCCTGCCAAGAATTTGCTTTGAGCTGATCCCTAGGACGTAAATAATTCCAGATATCCCAAGGTGTTCAGCATGGGAGAACTCCCATTTCAGGCAGTGTTTTTGCAACCATTCCAGTGCTTTATTCCTCCCTCGCTTCCTTCCTCCCCTGCTGTTTTCCTTGGCTTTATCATTCAGCATAAATAAGCTGGGTCTCACCAATGGAAGGCAGGAAAGCTGTGCCTGTTTCTTAGCAGCAGATTCGGGTTCCAGCTTCCCATTATCCACCCCCACTATCTGGCAGAGGCTTTAAGATGTCAAATAATACTAAAAGCTGCTTTTATTTGTTCATTTCTGAGTGGCTGAAATGTCTTATGGGCTCCCAGAGCAAAAAGGTCACAGTTCCAAGGGGTTTTTACACGTGTCTGATATAAGGATGCAAATTGGTGTCAATGGTGTTGCTTTTATAATTTAAAACATTTTTATAATTAATAGCAAATCCTATGGGTCCTTAAGATGAGGAAGCAGAAATCGAACTTTAGTTTTCCATGTCTACAACCAATTCTGCAGCTCTAGTATTTTGCTGTCTCACAGGAAAAAAAAGTTATTCCCTCAGTAAGAAGAACCCACTTTTCAGGACATCAGGGGATCTGCAGTGCAGGAATCTTCAGGTCATTTGTAGCTGCCCAATCACAGATTTTTAAGGCTGGGTCACTTGTTCTTTCCCCTCCTTTTAGCCCCCAAAATGATCAATTTAGCCTGAGGCAGACACTTGGGGGAGCAACAACAGGAGGGTGATCTGTGTACAGGCAAAAATCACTTCTCAAACCACAACACTCTGGATGGGACGAGCACAGAAGGAACAGCTGGGCCATCACTTCTTGGATCCACTGGACAAAATCTTTGATCTCTAAAGGCACTTCCAGTCCCCCAGTGCCACCCCCAGGTACCCACCGAAATTTGGAAGAGCTCCCATCTGACCAGGAGTAGAAGTTGTGACACTCTGTGCTGTTCTCCTCCTCCTCCTTCCTCCTCCTGAGCCCTATCCAGAAGTCCCCATCAGAGGCCAGGAGGCTCCTGATGAAGGATTCAATCAACCTCTGCTCTGCTGGGCTCTCAATGCTGACCAAATGTCCCCCATCAGCTCTGCAGGCCAGGAGAGCTTCTTCATAGCTGGTCCTGCGGGAGGCATCGTGGAAATAAACGATTTTGTAGCAGGGTTTCTGTGTCCCACGCCTGCAAACTGTCTGCCCTGCAGAGGGGGAGAGAAAACGGTGCCAAACAGGACCAAAACTGAGGCTAAAACATCATTTTGGATGAGTTTTGTGCTGTTGAGATGGAAAATACAACACAGGTAAAAGCCTTTTTTGTTACTGGACTGGCAAATGGCACCTCCAAATTTTTCTGCCTGCATTTCACAGTTTGGGTTGGTCCTTTCATGTCCTGCTCTTCTCTGATACGGAAAATACAACACAGGTAAAAGCCTTTTTTGTTACTGGACTGGCAAATGGCACCTCCAAATTTTTCTGCCTGCATTTCACAGTTTGGGTTGGTCCTTTCATGTCCTGCTCTCCTCCTGATTTTTCTGGGATTTGCAGATCCTGGGAGTTCCTCCCAAAGAGACAATGCTATGCCAGAGCGAGCTGATACAGGCAACCTTTGAAAAGGCAACGTTTCCTTGCAAGGGTTCAAAAAGGCTTTTTAAAAATTTTATTATTATTTTTAGGAAGTTAAATGGCTAAAATTAGAGTTTGCCTTACACAAGCAGAGATAACAAGCATTTATCTTTTGGGGCATGTGCAATAGTTTAATGGATACTGTAGTGTGATAGAAACCCAGGATATTTTGGGTTGGAAAGGATCTTAAAGCCATCTCATTCCAGCCCCTTGCCATGGGGACACCTCCCACTATCCCAGGTTGTTCCAAGCCCTGTCCAACCTGGCCTTGGACACTTCCAGGGATGGGACATCTCCAACTTCTCTGGCCAAGCAGGGCCTCCCCACCCTCGCAGGGAAAAAATTCTGATTTACATCCAACCTCAAACTCTCCCTGCCTCCAGTGTCTCTACTGGGGATCACAAGATGAGCTCCCAGAGCCCAATTTCCAGCTCTGCAATGCTTCTGCCTGCCCAGGGAGTAAACAATGCCTGTTTTCAGGCTGTCACAAGCCAAGGGCTGTCTCATGAAGCAGCAGCACAGCTTATTTTGGTTCCGAGGGAAGATCAAAGTGAAAAGACACATCATCCAAAATGATGCACTTGTGTGTTTTTGCAGCAGAGCAGTCCCAATATTTAGACTGTGGGAACAAACAGTTTTGTTTTGCTCAGTAAATATTTCTTTCCAGGCACAATCTGTTAACCTACGTGTTCTTACAGAAGGCAAACATCCATCAACGTTTGTGGCGTGCTTGGAACAAATGGGATAACGCAGGGACAGGTCATTATAAACCCTCCAGGGGATATTTGCTGGCTTTGTTTTATTCTTCTGTGTTGGTCATTGTAAGAATGGGAGTTAAACACCTTCCACACTGGAATTTTTGAGCTGTTAAATAGCCAAAATTGGAGTTTGTTAGTATTTTACACAGAAATTACAATAGGAACAGGATTTTTACTCCGACAGCACAATTGAAAAATACATTTCTAGCACAGCCTGTGTTTCTCTTGGGAATTTGGCACTCGGAGAAAAAGGCAAAGCCCCTTACCTCTTCTGAGGGAAATGTCCACTGCTGTTGGGAGAGGCAAAAGGAAAACACAGACAGCACGTTTTCATTAAAAATCTGCAACTCTCTACAAACAGTGTCACAAAAACTGCACCCGAGCTCTTTCCTGATACACAAACACATTTTTTTCCTCTTTAAAAAAAGTGGAAGAAATTCTCTGCCTTATCAGCCAAACCTGCCATTACTTTCAGCTAAGGAGAAACTGATTGGAGTTGATTCCTGGCTGGACTTCTCTGCTCGTTCGGGTCCCAGACTCAGTTCAGGACGTTGAATGAGCAGCTCTGAGCAAGGCTGAAAGGATTCCTTGTATTTCCCCCTTATCTCCTCCCTCGGGCTCTGCCCCAGAGCCCAGCGAGCTCCCCAGGGCAGGGCGGCGGGGAAAATCCGCCGGAAAAGTTGGAAAAGACCTCCCGAGCCATCAACGGCGGGGAAAATCCGCCGGAAAAGTTGGAAAAGACCTCCCGAGCCATCAACGGCGGGGAAAATCCGCCGGAAAAGTTGGAAAAGACCTCCCGAGCCATCAACGGCGGGGAAAATCCGCCGGAAAAGTTGGAAAAAGACCTCCCGAACCATCCAACCCAACCTTCACCGCGAGGCAAGAGCATCCCTGCCCATGTCGCGACAGCTGCCGGCGCATCGCCACGCTGCCGGCGGGGCCAGAGGGATCTCTGCGGGGTAGGGACGACCCCCACACAATCTCCCAGCGATCCCGAGCGATCCCAAGCGATCCCGAGCCATCCCGAGCCCCTCTTACCGCTGAGCAGCCGCGCCCCTGCCGCGCAGCCCAGCGCGGCCGCGCACAGCGCCGCTGCCGCCAGCATCGCTCCGCCGGGCACCGCGACAGCGGCAGCTCCTCCTTCCCTCCTTCCTTCCTTCCTTCCTTCCTTCCTCCTCCTCCTCCTCCTCCTCGGGCCGCGGGCCAGCGGGCTGGGCTCAGCCCCGGCACGGCGGAGCCGGCAGCGCCCCGGGGCTGAGCGCTCTGCGCTCGCTGCTGCCCCTCGGATCGCCTCCCAAACCCTTCATCCCTCTGCCTGGATCCCCCCGCGATCCCCTTTTATATCCCTCATCCCATCCCCCCCCGCCCACCAGGAGCCGCCCACGGGCGGATCCCTCCCCGCCCTGGGGATTTTTTTAATTTTTTTTTTTTTTTTTTTGAGTGGTTCTTCCTTCGCTTTGCCCGATTTGGAGAAGCGGGATGAGCTTCGCTGTTTCCCGTTCAATTCGACTCCGATCTCTTTCATCCATCCCGTTTGCCTAAATCTCAATAGTCCGAGTCGCAAGGGATGGCCGCAAGGATCACCAAATCCAACTTTTAAGTGAAGAAATGCCGGGATTGACGCCAAAAATCCCGGCGTTTTTAGGGCGTGATGCGCTCGCTGCCCTGAGGGAGCAGCCTGGGAAGGGAAAAAGCCGCTTCCCACATGGATAAAGCCTTTCCTGGTGGCCGGGAAGCTGCTCCGCACCTGTTTCCTGCAGCTCGGGCTCCCCATCCAGCCCGGGATTTTATGGCTCCGGCTCCAAGAGATTTTTCCCAGGTCGTGGAAAAAAAGGGGCAGAGCAGCAAAGTGCATCTGTTGCGGCAGAGAAAAAAAAAAAACAACAAACCGGGATCGATGCATTAAAATAGGAGATCAATGATTTTATAGGAGATTTAAAAGCTTGAGCCGCTCTTGGAAGGTCAAGTGGAGAAGCTGTTTCTGAAATTGGTATTTTAAGGGGAGGAAAATCCTTTAAAATGCCATGAAAACGGCGCATCGCAGGCGGGCAGAAGTCAGGAATTCCAGAGGGAAATGCTGGAAAGCTGCTGGCTCGGAGCGTGTGTCACGTCTGAGAAACAGGAACGAGCTCTGATATTTCCTGCCTTTATCAGAAATACAGAAACACCTCAAAAACCACCCTGTTCCCTGACTTTCTGCATCCCAGCCAGAATTAAAGCAAAAAATTAAAATCTTCGTAACTTCTGAAAAATGGTGAAACTTCCATTTCCTTCTCTCGACCACTCTTGAGAAATAAATGGGAAATACACAGAAAATAAAGGAGAGAAGTGTGGAAAAATAGCAGCGGCCTTTCAGCCTTTCAATTTCTAAATATTGTAATAATATGTATTAGTACAGGATAAAACTGAGTAGTTCTTACAGTAGTTGTAGTAGTAGTAGAAGTAGTAATAATAATAATAATAATAATAATAATAATAATAATAATAATAATGAAGAAAAATTAAAAATATCCAGGATATCTTTTCCCCCTTGATAGAATCTGAGCATTTAGACCAAGGGAAATAAAAACCAGAATTTGGGCCAAGCAGACAGACCTGCTTCAGCATTTTAATAAACTTTGAGAAGAGGAAGTGCTTAATAGGAACCAACTTGAAAGCTTAAATAAGGAGGAAAGAAAAAAAAAGGAGGTTTTTATGTCCAAAATGAAGACGTCATTCCTGAAAGCATCTTTTGAAATCTTGTTTTCCAGGTTATTTCTCCAATCACTGCATTTATCAGCTTTAATATTTCAGTGCTACTCTGTACAATTGAGGAATTAAATTGTATTAATTCAGATATGTGGTTCTTAACCTTCAACTCATTTCTCTCTGCTTTGTTTCTTGGGAATTACAGCAGAAGGAAAGAAAAGCCTTAATAGAATCCAGAGCTCTTACTCCTGGATTTTATTCTCCTGATAAACATCCGGCCAGGCCAGGCCAAAGCATTAGAAATCAGAAAATCTACAGTTCACTACTGATAATAATAAAAATCCCCAAATGGAATTTTTCCTTTATTGCTCAAATCTGGTTTCTGAGAGCTTTTCAGGGCAGCCAGTTTGATAACTTTGTTATAAACTGAGTTTTTGTGTTTCAGTGGATAAAAACCTGGAGACAGCAATGGAAAAAAATAAAATAAAATAAAATTAAATTAAATTAAATTAAATTAAATTACATTAAAATAAATAAAATAAAATAAAATTAAATTAAATTAAAAATGGCCAGGCTGTAAAGATTCCTTTCATATTAAACTGAGAAATTTGGACTCACTGCCTTATTTCTTGTGGTTTTGGGATTGAAAATTGTCCTTAATCACCTTTTTTTTAGCTGACTTTAAACTTCATTTACCTCCTGTGCCTGGCCTGGAATTTCAGAGTCCCACAGGCTGCAGAATCCTCTTTGCTTAAGGAATTTGTTGGGAAAACCCACATTCACTTCCCAGATTTTTACAATTTCCAGGGTTCTCTCCTTCAAATTTGTTCATGTCTGAATCAAACCTGAAATCTGGATTTGAGCACTGAGCAATCTCTGTGACTGACATTAACCTGAGCATTATTCTTGTTCCATCCACTGCATTAATCTGAATTTTCTTAGACTTATGGGATGCTTTTAGGACGCCCTAGATTTGTGCAAATCCATTTACTCCTTGAAATGAATCTTTATGGCTGCCTGCCGCCCAAAGCTGCAAACCTTGGCTTTCATCTGTGCTTGGAAAACCCCTCCAAAGCCATCAAATCCAACCTCCCGCTGAATTAAAAAGAATTTAAAAAATTAAAAAGCGTGCGGGCCTCAGTGCGCTGCTGCTGGCTGCAGCCAGAATCCCGAGCAGCCTGATGGCCGGTGATGGATGAAATTCCTTTTGGGATAATTGCTGGGGAAAGGGCCATTGCTGACTCGCAGGAAAGGCTTGCAGAGCTCAGCACCTCCTGCGCCTTCCCACTGAAAACGGGGAGTGCTTTGCTAAAATTAGAAAAAAAGCCAGGCTAATTGCAGAGTCAGGCTGAAAATGCAATTTCTGTATATAATGGTTTTGGCTTGGTTTGGTTTATTTGTGTGAGTTCTGCTGATGGTGAGGCACATCAATTAACCGGGTCGATCATTGGGGCTGCAGCAGAAGTTGCCATTTTCTTTCAGGCCATTTCTCCTTCATTTCCAGTTCCCAAACCCGGATTTTCACTAAAAATGGGGAGTGCTTTGCTAAAATTAATAAAAAAAAAAAAAAGGTTAATTGCAGAGTCAGGCTGAAAATGCAATTTCTGTATTTAANGGGAGTGTTGTGAAAAAATAAAAAAAAAAAAAAAAAAAAAAGGCTAATTGCAGAGTCAGGCTGAAAATGCAATTGTGATGTTGAACAGTTTGGCAGAGTTTGCTTTATTTGTGTTCTGTTGATGGTGGGGCACATTAATTAACCAGGTTAATAACTGGGGCTCCAGCAGAAGTTTCCATTTCCTTTCAGGCCATTTCCACTCCTGTCCAGCTTCTCCAAGGATGGGGAAGAGGAGCCACCACAGGCCTTCATTTCATTTATTCAACACCAATAAATGGAGGGAAATGTGAGGATAGATCCCTAAGGCTGAGACGAGCCCAGTCAGAACGGGAGCTGAACTCTGCAAATCTGGAGAGCGAAAAAACCTCATTTTATCCTCATGTTTTTCAGTGGAAATGAGTCAGAAATGAGCGGGATCACCAAGGAAAATGGGCTTGGCAGGAACCCAGCACTCGTTTTATTTCACTCTCCTGCCTATTGATTCTTGTTTCTTGTGTGCTGAGAATTCCCATGGGCTCGATTGCTGCTTCCAAATTCCCGATGCCAGAATTCCAGACCTTTTTGCCTGGCTGTGTGGCTAGTGATTGGAGTTTTGGGCAATCAGCTAACTACACTGCCTGGCAACCAGGCTGATGGCAGAGCCTTCCACCCCTCATTTTTCTTACAAAAAGCCCCTCCTACAGCAAGTTCTGCCATTGTTCATTATTTTCTCCAATTAAAATTCTTAGTTCAGTGGTCAGAGAAAAAACCAGCTTATACCTACAGTGAGTTTAATATTAGAATCAGGAAGTCCCTTCACTTACCTGGTTTAGTAAAACATGAAAAACAAATGAAAATTATTGAGGTCTGGCAGATAAGCTGAAGGATGCGACCTAAAAAATTCATAGTCCAGTCTGTCTGTATTAAAAATTAATTAGACAGTAAATTAATCATTTAAATAACAGACGGGATTCTTGATCCAGGAAAATTCCTGAGGATTTTAGCACCAACTTCAAGAAATCCAAGATTTCACATCATGTTACCAATGCGTACCACAGACTGCTGTGGGGCAGGTAAAATTCTGGAAATCAAGCTGCAAAAAAATCCCATTATCAATGATTTTGCAGTAGGAATAAGGAAGTTGGGAGTTTCCAGGCCGAGGTTGGAGCAGGGAATTCTGTGCCTTGTTTTGATGGCAGTGAAGTTAGTGATTGTGCAATTCTGGATACAATCAGCTAACTACACTGCCTGCAAACCAAGAACTTCTCCTGGAGTCCTGGAATTCAAACCTGGAATGAAAGAAAGCACTTCCAATAATTATATTCATATTTTCCATCTCCTCAAATGCTCTTCAAACAATAAGGAATTTGTAATAATGGAAAAAATTGGTCATATTGCCCTTATTCTGCTAAATTCCAAATATTTATATTTATATTTATATTTATATTTATATTTATATTTAT
>WEKY01032056.1:6380-17168 GCA_013390045.1 Picathartes gymnocephalus | reverse complement strand
ATATTTATATTTTATATTTTATATTTTATATTTTATATTTTATATTTACATCACATATTAAGATTTCTCAATAATAAAAACTGCCGTGAGCCCAACACAGCAACCATTTCAAGAGGGCAAAGGCAAAGCAATTAAACACTAAAATATAAATTATTTTGCAGCACTCCAATGGGAAAGGGAGATGAGGAGAACCTTGGCATGAGCTCCTGGCTGTCTCCAGAGGTGGGAGTGCAAATCCAGCTGCAAATTCGGGCCAAGACAAAATATCCCAGGGGAATATCAGCGTGCCTGGTTTGCAGCAGCTCAGCTCTGCGCTCATCCCACCTTTCCCTGTTCCCTGCTTGCCTCCGTGTCCTGTGCCATGGATTTTGTGCCAGTGCCGTGCAGAATTTTCCAGAATGAAGCGCAGTAGGGGTGGTGGAATTTCACCATTTCCCTGAATTTCAGAAGGCTTATTTTCCCCCCTCCCAAAAAAATAGAGGAGCACAGATCGTGCTGTCCGTCAGGTGCCAGAACGCCCCAAGCTTTTACTCGTTTGAGGCGGCTAAAAAAATTAACAGATCTGTTCTAAATAGGTGTGTCAGGAGTTCTCACCAATTCCGTCTCGTGCAAGTAATTAATGACGTGACAAAGCTGATTTTCTATAGATTCTCAAGCTAAACCAGGAGGCAGACACAACCCGTGAGCTTGCAAGGAGAAATTTGTCTGCAGATCAAACAATTTTGCCGATTTCCTCCACCAACATCTTCAAGAATTCAGGACTTACCTTGGAATAATCCTGATGAGGACGGAGCTTAGACAAAAATGGTTTAATGGGAAGGGAAAAACGGGTGGATTCTTCTCTCTTCCCTTCCCCACCTTTGGCAGAATTCCTCTGGGGATGCTCCCACCTTTTCTCCTGGGGCTCCCGGCTCGGAGTGTCCCCAGCCTGGCCTGAGCTTTGTGTTCTCCTTGTCACCATGGCCACCCTCCCAGGGGCACTCGGGGACCTTCAGGTGGCCCTGGCCACGGGAGCTATGTTGCAAGAAAGGTTTCCATGGGCAAAGTCAACATGGGAAGCACACCCGGAGTTTGGAATTTCCGTCCGAACGCCCCCAGGGGAGGGTGATGCCGGGCTGGGGTGGCACTGGTGGCAGTCCCGTGTCCCTGGGGCTCCAGCCTGGTTTAATTCCCAGCAGGAATTCCCAAAAAGGCAGGGAAGCAGCTCAGAGGGATGAGTGTCCTGTGCTGCTGCTCACCTTCACCTCCTGCACGTCTTTCCTTATTTTTTAGGGGTCTGCCCGGCCATTTCTCTTTGCTTGTCCTCGACCTGTCCAGCTCTGCAAATCTTGGCACGCAAACAAGGAGGAAAACCCAGAAAATTTGAAGAGTTGTGGCAACAGCTCTTAAACTCCACGAAATAAGCCCAGGTAGCTTTGCAGTCTTTCCTTTGTTATTTAATTTTAGAACATCCTGGGCTAACATCGCTGGGGGTTTTTAGGTTTATTTTCATACTTAAATCATGACAGCTTAAATTAAAATCTAGCCATATGTAGTGCTCCAACCCTTACAATTTCTGTGGCTTTGATCAGAATCCCCTTCTGAGAATTCTTTTCACAGAGGCTGCCTGGTTTAAGTAAAGGTGTAGAAGTTTGTAACCTCCAGGTAGGAGATTTCTTCTGCCCTCTGACTGAGTGCTCCATGGAATTGCTGCTTCTCAATGTGGCCGGCACAGTGAGCAAACCAACACAAACTGCTTTTCCCTCAGCAGGAGATGCCACTGAGGATGCTTTTCCATAACTGAAATCACTCCGACTTTCTGATTTTATATCAATATCTACAAAGCGCAGCTGCTTACCTGGAGGAATTGCCTGCCATCCACCACCCACAAAAACCAAACGGTTTGCAGAGGGGAGATTGCCACTGGCAAGCTGCACTTGGCGTCTTTATTTCCATGAAAATATTTCTTTATTTCCAGGAAAACCGCAAAAGAAATACTCCTGCAGGGGTGGCTCCTGCCAAAGTGTGTTTGGGGGAGCTGTGTTTGCTCTTGGCTTGGGCTGCAGTTACTACAGAAACTCTGCCTGAGTCTGTCCCTCTGTGCCTCAAGCCTAGGCTTGCCTGCTGGCCCAGGGGACACCTCATTTAATCTGGCTGAGAATGCTCTTGCTGAGTTGGGGGCCTAAATTCAGTCACACTGAAGGTTTTGGGCACATTTCCCCTGGTTTCGGTGAGTTCTGGATCAGTCCCACGGATGTCCAGACACTGATTTTTAGGGGTTTGGCTTTTTTTTTTTTCCTGTTCCTAATAAGGATTAAAGCAGCATCATTTAAAACAAAAGGCACAAATACCTAATTTGTCTCCTGCCTCCTCTCAGTCAGAACACTTGTCTGTCCAGCCTGGGTTTTGCTAAATCTGCTGGGATGGAAACAGATTCTGTTGGGATGCAGCTGGGAATGAGTGGGAGCCCAGTTTTTTGGCTGCGGTTTCATGGAGCTCTCTTTCCTTGGCATGGGCTGTGCCAATTTTGGTTCAGACATTCTCTTCCTCAGCAGTTATCACCCAAATATTACCCAGGGCTGTGTTTCCTTCCAGTCAGTGACAACTGCCAGCACTGGGAAGGATTGGAGCCCAATTAATCTCCCTAATTAAAGGAGCCAGTTTTTCTTGTCTCTGCAGTGGGGTGCCAGCATCACTCTCTGCTCTTCTGCTCCCTGTGACATTAACAGGAAAAAAAAATAGAATACTTCAACCCCTGCCTGATATTAAAAACACTAAGTTAAAAAGTTCTCAGAACTTCTGTATCAACAACAATTTTAATAATCAGAGCCAACTGGGTGAATTGCTGAGAATTTTGCTTAAATTTTCTCGTGGTTTTTGTTGCAAATGTGGAGGATTTGCCCTCCTGCAGGGCTGGTTTCTCAGGTGAGGGCTTTGTTTGCTGCTCACCTGCAGTTTCTGTGCCAGCCATGGGAACGGGGAACCCAAGAGCAGGAGGTGGAGGAGGGATCCAGCCTTCCCTCTTCTCGTCCTTCGTGGATTCCAGCCCTTCGCTCCCTTCTTTGTCTCAGAATTTCCCCTCTCACAGGGCCTGCCTGGGCTTGCTGCATTGAGCAGGAGATGCCTCAAAACCCATCCCGTGTCTCTGTCTGACCCAAACCACCCCTGGTATTTGGACAAAGACAATTCCTGGAGAATTCCTGAGGCTGAAATGTGCCAGGGGCAGAAATTGTAATCAAATTATCCATTCCCCAGGGCAGGGGATGTGCTCCCCACCGTGCCTGCTGCTGTTTTGCACTGGGAATGCTCCTTTAGCTTGGATGCTTCAAGAAGAAAAGGACGTCAAAGTTTAGAGGAAGAGGTCATGTCTTTTATTAGGTAATAATCTGATATTGATCTAAAATTACGTGAAATCAAAGAAATCAGATTTAACATCAAGACTTTGGCCAGAAAGACAACATCACCCCAAGAGGAATCCAACCTGTGCGTCTGAGATTGTCGAGGAAACCCTGGGTGGATTAAACTTACCGAGAAGAACTTCAGAAATTAGAATTGTGTGCGTTACCCATCATTTTCCAGTGGCAAACCTTGCTCTTTGAGATCTCCCTGGGCACCAGTTTTGCCAGCTCTGTTAAAAACCCACAGATTTGTGGTGGTTGCCTCCAGTTTTTGGTAACACCCCCTTCCGCAGTTCAGCCACCCTGCAGCAAAATCGACGCGATCAAAACTTTAAAGTCACTCGAAAACTTTTATTTTGGTTTTATTTTTTTTTTTTTTTTTTTGACGTGTCACCATGCAACGGATCTTTAAAGACATAAAAAAACCCGGATGTGGCTGCAATGTTGGCAAGGGAATCTACTCAGCTCAGAAAATGACATTCTTAAAGGAAGTTTAACCTCCAAAATAAACCTCAGGCATGAAGAGCCACTTTGGCTGCCCAGGAATGCTCCAGAGCTAATTCTGGATGCAGACAGAGTCAGGATCTTCCCAGACTGCACAGACAGAGGCCAGAAAATGTGGAGATCCTGCCCAGCAGCAGTTTCCTGTTATCCTCCGGCATTCCCCAAAATTCCCAGAGCAGGCTGGCCCTGCCCTCCTTTTCTCCATGAAAAAGGAAGGAATGACTCAGGGTTTTGCAGGGAACAAAATCCATTTTTGTCATCCCAGAAGCACATGATGAGGGAACCCCTGTGGTCACAACACTGGGGGTTCTATGTCAGAAAAAAAAAAAAGGCTGGAAGCTTTTTCTGAGGATTCTTTATCTGGCTCAAGCCCAGATTCCTGTCTCTTTGGAGTGGTTGTGGAAAGGGAAAGGTCCCCACTCGCTGAGGAGGTGTTTTGATGTGCGAGACAAAGGAAGAGAAGGAATTTGGGGCTGGTTTGTGGTTTGTTACTCATTCCTTAAAAGCAGAATTTCTACTGAAAGCCTGGGTCTTTAATTTAATTTAATTTTTTTNNTATTTTTTTTTTTTTTTTTTTTTTTTTTTTTTTTTTTTTTTTTTTTTTGGTAATGCAGAAAGGAATCAAAGAGCAAGGAAGGAACTGTGTAAACGGAGAGAAATGAAACCCAGAAATAGCCAAAAATTTGAGGTTTAGGGACGCAATTCGTGCCTTCAGGCTCTGTGTTTCTCACACCCTGCCTTGTACAACTGCAGGCTGGGATGAGAGCCCTGGAAGTGGCCGCCTCCACCATCCCCAGCCCCACTAAAAACCAGTTTTGAACACTCAGCTCTTTTTGCCTCCATTTGTTCTTTTGTCCTGGCAGTTCCTGGGATCTGACACTGGAGACACAACTTCCTGAGGCGGCAAAAGGGTGGAAAAAAAAAAAGGAACATTCGGCTGTTCTCTGTGCCTGGAGAACTACGGCTTGGGGTTTTGAATAATGAGCACAATTCTCACATTTAGGGGAACTGAGACATTCTCTGTGTTTTAAACACCTGAAAACCGAGATAAATCTGTGCTGATAATGTGAACTAGGAAGATCAGTGGTGTGATAAACCCAGAGCCAAGCAGTTTTCTAAATAAGGAACAACAAATGTGAAGGTTTCACATGGAAAATAATCGTGTTGAGTCTGCTAGAAGCAGTCCAGCACCATTTTAATCATTAATTAATGAGCCTGGAGCTGTGCTCCTCATGGTGAATATTAAATATCCCACAGGGATTTATGGGGTAGACTGATGGACACAAGAGAATTCAGAATGGAATCCTTTAAATCACCCTAAAAGAAAGAGCTGATATTGGAGTAAAGCCAGGAAGATTGGCAATTAACGGCTCGTTAATTAATCTAACATACCTGCAGCTCCTACACACCTGAATATTGCTGCAATCTTCAGCTGCCCGTGATTCCTGTTCCGTATAAAACCTGAGCAAAGGCTGCTAGGGGCAGACAGAGGGAGTTTTTGTGTGTTGGGGTTTCCTCCCCTGTATTAGTGCTACAGGACTTTGTGGTATTTTAGCTGGTTTTTTTGGTGCCTCTTTAAAGTTGTTTGTGAAGTTTATCTCAAGTTTTTACTGTCTCTGCTGTGAAAAGGTGATGTTTTTGGTTTTTTTTTTTTTTGTATAAAAAGTTATATATATTTGTAAGAGCTGCTGCTTGGAATATATGTGACAAATAAGAACTATTATATTCATTTTTTAACATTTTCTCTTAACTTTCTTACTGCAGGTGCCTTCTAGTAATGCATTAAACTGACTTTAATACCCCAAACTAAATTTAATCTTCTCTTTGGCAGCTAGGCTTATCCAGAGCGGTGTCTATCCTGGCTCGTGCAGGTTTTGCAGCATCAGTTCTTGGAACCTGGCTGTGCTTTAATGTTATTAAATCTCTCTGTTCTGGTGTTCCATCCCCGCTCCAGGAGCCTGGGCACCTCCTGTGCTGCAGTTGAAGATGAAAGATGAAATTGCTGCTGCAGTTTTCTTCATCACAAAGCTGGTGAAGAGGGAAGAGAAGCTGAGTAAGGATGAAATAGAGATGTTTGCAGCTAAGCTGACCACAGTCCTGTTTGAGAAGTACAAAAACCACTGGTACCCAGACAGCCCATCCCGAGGCCAAGCCTTCAGGTGAGAGGGGGCTCAGGAGGAGAACAGGGCACGTGGAGCTTTTGGTGCATATTCAAGGAGCAGATCCTGGAGGACTTAAAGTGGAATAAATGATGCAAAGTGTAAAGGGAAGTACCAGGTTACCCTGTAAGCTTGAAGGAAGGGTTATTAATTGGTGAAAATTACATCTGTTTTTCACCTGGGAAGGTGTGATTAGAAAATTGAAGTGGAAATCTTCAGGCGAGTGTGTGACACCAGTAAGCCTTGGTGACTTCTGCCCTTGCTAAGCAGAGGTGAGCACTCTTTGGCACTGATTCCATTCTTTCTGGGCTGCTGTTTAGAGTGCTCAATGTAACAGATTCACCTGAAAGCAGGTGTTTCATTCTTTAAGATTTATGTTCTGATAAACCTCTTGAACAGATAGTGGATTTTGTTAAAGTAATTCCCCTATTTCACATTAAGTTTTGCATTTTTTTTTTTTTTTTTTTTGTTCTCTTCATCTCCATTATAATTTTTAGTCCATGTTTCTGTGTTTTTGAGGAGAGTTTTTTTAACCCCATGCAGGAATCTTACACTCAAATTTCCGGTATTTCATGATATAAAAAGTTAACAGAATAAGACACAGGATAACTTCTTCATAAGCCTCTGGCTCCCTGGGTGCAGAATTCAAGTGGTTTTTAAAGTGACTTTTGGGATGGTTCTGCTTTAAACACTTAAAGCAGCAAATTGCTGTATTAGTTATTGATGAGAATTAAAACCTAAGCTTTGTTTGAGCTGATAAATCAGCTTGTGAGGCTGAATTCCTGGTTGGGGCTCGAAGTGAGAACCTGCTCCAACAGATTAAAAGTACTGAAACAATAAACAGAGATTTTGCAGGTTCTGCTGGTGCAGAGCACACACAGAGCTGCAGCGAAATCTGAAATTCAGCTGCACTTTGCTGTCCCCCAGGTGCATCAGGATGAACCAGCAGCAGCCTCGGGATCCCGTGCTGGGCCAGGCTTGTGTGGAGAGCCACGTGGACTTCAACTCTCTGGGCTTGCCCAAGGAGATGACGCTGTGGGTGGATCCCTTTGAAGTGAGCTGCAGGTGAGCTCAGGGCCCCCACCTGGAGCCTTCCTTCCTTCCCTGGGCAGCAGCTTCCATATGCATACTAAATAAACAAATGAAAAAAAAAAAAAAGCCTCTAAACAAAGTAAATCTAGAAGGATATCACTGCTCAACGGAAAAAAAAAAAACAACCCAAATTTAAAAAAAAACCTAGACAGAAAAGTAATTCTAGAAGGATATTACTGCTCAGGAGATGTCATTACAATATTGTCTTTACAAAATTACTGACCTAATTGATATAATTTATACTCACAAGTGTGAGTGATACTGTGGGTGACCTGTCTCCTGCTAGATCCCAGCAGTGGGGCTTGTTACCTTTTTAAACCCATGCATTGGTGTGTGCCACGTTCAGACAGCCGTCTGAAATTGCTGCCTGTGATTACAACTGCTGGGTGTTTTATCCACCTAAACCTGCTCCCAGCCTTGACATTTTGGTGTTTTATCCACCTAAACCTGCTCCCAGCCTTAACATTCTGGTGTTTTATCCACCTAAACCTGCTCCCAGCCTTAACACCTGAGGGTTTAGCTGACTTTGGTGTCTTATCCACTTAAACCTGCTCCCAGCTTTAACAAACACCTGAGGGTTTGCTCATTTTGGTGTTTCCTCCACCTAAACCTGCTCCCAGCCTTAAGATTTTGGTGTTTCATCCACCTAAACCTGCTCCCAGCCTTAACATTCTGGTGTTTCATCCACCTAAACCTGCTCCCAGCCTTAACATTCTGGTGTTTCCTCCACCTAAACCTGCTCCCAGCCTTAACATTCTGGTGTTTCATCCACCTAAACCTGCTCCCAGCCTTAACATTCTGGTGTTTAACCTGCTCCCAGCCTTAACACCCGAGGATTTGCTCATTTTGGGGGGCAGCTGCTTCCTCCCAGAGCAGCAGCACCCACCCGCAGCCCTTGCAGGTACGGGGAGAGGAACCGGCCCTTCACCGTGGCTCGCTTTGATGGCGAGGAGAACCCTGAGCTGCCCCAGCAGATCAGCCTGGCCGTGGCCAGGGCAGCCCTGGATGATCCCTCGGACAGCTCCTCCGATGAGGAGAGCTTCAGCAGGGAGCCCAGAGCCATCCCCACCGTCAGCAACCCCAACAGTGTCTACCGGGTGAGCCGGGGCTGGTGGCACTGGGGCTCAGGGGGGACATTCCTGCTCTAAAATCCCCTCAAAAAGGGTCCTGGCGGCTGGGTCAGGCTCTTCTCCCAGGGACAGGGGGAGAGGAAACAGCCTCAAGTTGTTCCAGGGGAGGTTCAGGTTTGATTTCTCCCCTGGAAGAGCTTTCCGGTGATGGGGCATCACCGTCCCTGGATGTCCCCAGCCTCCCTGATGGAGATCGCTGGAGGGGTTTAAAAGCTCTGCCACTTGGGGACGTGGCTCAGGGAGCAGCTGGATTTGTCCCTAGAGGGTTTTTCCCACCCTCAGTGATGCTGTGGATGGGATGGAGCTTTGGTAGGAGGCAGGCAGTGATGCTTGAGCTTCCTCGGGAAGGAACAGGGTGCAACTGTGCTGCCTGCTGACTGCTCCCCAGCGTATCTTAACGAGATTTTCCTTTTTGCTGCTCAGTTTGGCGACTTCTGCAGGGTCCCACCCCAGGCCTGGTGGCAATACCCACACAGGAAGCCCCCCGTGGCCGAGGGCTCCCACTTTGGCCAGTACAGGGGCTACAGGACCTGCAGACCCACAGCTGCCTTCACTGGCCCACGCGTGGACAGGTACCACTGGATCAACACCAAGAGATGGAGCCAGGGCTGGTTTGGGACTTTGGAGCCCTGATTTTTGTCATGGGGTGAAGGCTGGCACTGCAAAACCTCAAAAATAGCACTTCCTGGCAAATCCCCGACTCTGTATTTATGAGCCTTTTTGGGGGCTTTTCAAATGGTTTTTATTGATGTTAATATAAGATTGAAGATGACATGTGAGACTCTTCTTGTGAGTGAAAAAGGAAATGCATAAATTAATAAATCTGTTCATGTTTTTCTTTGCAAAGCCAGCTGCTGGTGGTGCCTTGAAGGGTGTTCAGGAGATTTTTGGTAGGAAAACCAGTGTGTGAAAGAAGAAAAAAAAAGAAACTGCTTTGAAAGTCACTTTGCTTCCTCTGGCAAAGCCAAGACCTAAATATCACCAGCAGAAATGTTGGGGGTATTTAGTGACTCCCAAAAATATTTAAACTGTGCTGTGCCCCCATGAGTTTTGTACTGATGGGGGAGGGGAAAAAAGAGTTTTGAGTGAATTTGCTTGTCCCTTGCTTGCTTTTTATCTACACTGGAGGCTGGGCTGATGTTTCACTGATGGGAAAACATGGAATATTTTGTGTTTTGGGGGGTTTGGCTCTGGAGTTTGGGAGGAGGAGAGACTGATTCCCCAGGTTTAAGAGCAGGAATGGTCTTGGACAGTGCAGGACCTGCATTCCTGGCTGGGTGATAGCACAGAGCTGAAATAAGGTGGCTTCAGTGGTGGAAAATAATTTCTTGTGCTTTAAACGTGATTGTGCAGCTGTAATTAACCCAAGTAACCATATCTGCAGGTTTTTTTGCTGTGTCATAAAATCAGAAAACTGCAACTCTCAGCTGCAGAGGCCTCAGAGCACCTGGAGTGATGCATTTGTTTAAAGAATAATTTATTTAACACTAGGAATTGGAGTGGTTCTATATCTTGCTCCTGTTCCTGGAAACTCTGAGGCCGGGCTTCTGCAGCAATATTTCTTCTCAGTGCTTCTGGATGTGGCCAGAAATGTCAATTCCTGCAGCCAAAGTCTTGTCGCTTCAATCACTGCACTGCTTTCCCTCCTGATGTAATGAGCCTTTGGGATGGAGAGGAAAAATCCATTGGAATGGAAGCAGAAAGAGAGGATTTTCCTTGGATTGAAGCCTGATGGCAAATGCAGAGGAGCAGGAACCAAACCACGAAGTTTTGAGCATCACAATTTTCTGCCCTGGGCTATTTCTTCTTCTAATGCATTTATTTGTTTTACCAAACTCTCCTTCTCCAGACTGGTTATTTCAAGGTAATAAGAGAGCAAATCTTCATTGCCTTTACTGCTTAAAAACTGCTCTTCATCCTTTATAATATTCACCAGCTCCTCAGTCAACGCATCCACTTTATCCTCCAGTTCTGAAGGGGACAAGGAATTGACGGGTTCTTCTTCAAAGCTTTAAAAAAAAGGGAAATATTTAAATGGAGAGAGAAGAAATGACAGTATTAAAATTTTATCTTCACAGGGGCAACCCAGGAAGAGAAATTTCACAGCGCTAGGTAGTGAAATAATCAATTTAAATAGTAAATAATAGGAAATGATGCTCACTGTGCCATCCATCCAAGGCTGTCCCTTCTACTGCTGCTCAGGGGGTGAAGGAAATTCCCTTTTTTCTTCCCCAGCCACTTGTCATTGAGTGATTCCTCAGATTTCCCACGGAGCAAGAGGTTCTTCATGAACACAGCAGTGGAGAGAGCAGGCAATATTAATTTTTAAAGCTTTTTTTATCGACTCTTTAAGTGCATTTTCATGGTATTGCTGTTTGTGCTGACCTGATGATTTACATGAAGTTAAATAATTTATTTTAACCCTCTTGCTTTAAGCAGACTCAGCAGCTGGGTTTTAGAAACCATTTAATTGTGACTCTAACAAAGTAAAAGAAATTAGGAATGGTGATTTTTTTTTTTTTTTTT
>WEKY01032050.1:785878-908271 GCA_013390045.1 Picathartes gymnocephalus | reverse complement strand
CCCGAGGGTGCTGCCCTGCCTCTCCTGCCCCCCGAGGGTGCTGCTCTGCCTCTCCTCACTCCCAAGGGTGCTGCCCTGCCTCTCCTGCCCCCGAGGGGGCTGCCCTGCCTCTCCTGCCCCCCGAGGGTGCTGCCCTGCCTCTCCTGCTCCCCAGACCCTGCTGCAGCGCCGGGGCTCTCGGTCCTGGGAACACAAACGTGTCAGGAGTGAGAGAGTTCCCCAGCCTAACTCTGATGTTCTGGGAAGATGTATGTGTGCTTATTTTCAGAGGTTCACTATTCGAATGGTGAATCAGGTCTGATCTAGACTCTGGTGCGCTACAGCCCCTGATAGGGCTTGGCAAAGTAACACAGAAGAGCCCACGCTGCCCATTGATTGAATTGCAGTCTGACCTCTCCTGCCTCTTTCCTGGCAAGACTTTTGTTCATCTTTTTGTGTTCAGTATTAGCCTCCTCTGATAGCCCCCGTTCCAGTCTGCCAGCAGTATTTATTACCTTTTCCACAGTATGGCTGTTTTCAGTTTTCTTACATTTCCAATTATACTGCACGGTTTCCATTGATCTGTTTTCTGTTAGCATGAAAATCAGAGCTGTGATCTATATAATTTAAGACTCTGCCTTCATTAACCTTCCTTTTGTTTTTAAGGCAGACTATTTAAATTGATCTTTATTAAATAAAATTACAGGAGCTATCAATCCTCATGCCTCACAGTGTAAGTTGATCAGTGGCTAACTCAGGAAGTAATTGCCAGAGCACCTCTTTGTTAGGATACTGGACAATTAGATGTGTTTCAGCAGTTTTATTCTTTCCCGGGAGTATATGGCCCCCATAAGGGATAGTATTCTGCACTCACAAAATTGCTGGTAAGTTCTGATGTAGAATAAGAGAGCTGGATGGGACGGACTCTTGCCATAGCAGCTCATCTCTCAGCTGCCACAGTGGGTAACACCTCTCTGCTCATGCATTTTCAGGGCCAGATCCTTTGCTGATATGCAACAGCACAGATCCACTGACCTTACGTGACACAAAGATCCTCAGCTTGTGTAATTCAGCACAGTTTGAGAGGTGACTACCTGTTATTTTGCCCTCTCCTGTGTCAAACAGAGATGGGGGTGTGAATGATGAGCTTACTTATGAAAAGCACCATTCTCATCCCATTTCTCCAACTGCACACTGCAGCTTCTGACTGTTGTGATACTTCAGTTTTGCACCAAATCAGAATCCTGTACCATCCAGGGAAACTCAAAAGCTTGAGTATGGAATGTCTGCACTCTCTCAGATATCTCCTCCCTTGCTGTGGTTCTATGTATCCTAGCTTCTTAAATTGACTTTTCACATTGTCTAAACATATTTAGACACAAGATTTTACAATTACAGGAAAGTTGCTTTCAACATCCTCCTACTCTCACTCAGATCCTTTCTCTTTTGCTCTCATGTTCTTATCATATTTAAGAATTCTGCGCAAATGAGCATTAATGAACCAATTTAAAATTATTTTTCTATGAGCAATTTCAGCTGCAAGACGCTTGATTATGTGAATCCAAATGATGTGGGTGGGGGGAGGGAGAGCACAGAACGTGTCTTTGCTGCAGCAACCCGTGACCATTTTCAGAGCAGGAGCAGGTATGTGCAGCGGGGCTGAGCTGCCACCCGAATGCTCTCTGCACAGCCCTGCGTGGAGAGGAGACGGTGCAGGGCTGCCAGGGAAACACGCAGTCACATACCGGCAGGGCAAACAAAACGCCTTCCTTCCTTCCTGCGTGTCTCTCCTGCAGCCCTAGCCTGCAGTGCCTCTGCAGGACCCCGGGGTCTGCCAGCCCCTCTCCCTGCTTTGGCAGGGACAGCAGCGAGCACAGGGACCTGCTGGCAGGAAAACCAGCACTAGGGCCTTTGTGGGGTGGGGCCCCTGTGGAGGAAAAGGTGCAGGCACAGGAAGGGTGGGTGGATTTGTGTCACCACACACGAGGTGCATCAGTCCAAGGTGGGAAGAGATTTAACAGCCATGACTGTAAGGCACAGTAGCATGTAGGGACTGATGGTATCTTAAAAGCTTGTGTGCAGCAGCTGTGCACACTAATATATTGGTTTTCAATCCCAGGTATATTCTTATACTTTAGCTCTATAAATTTTAAAGTTAATTCAGAAAGGAGTTATTCAGTGCTGCAATAAAATGTGACAGCTTTGTTCTTTTCTTTCTTCCTGAAGCATGAGCAGGGAAGAGAAACTGGTCTGGTACAGAAACCAATAACCACAAGTTAAACCACAAAAGTTCCAAGGGCTCAATCCACCTCCTGTGGAAGCTGGGCACCGAATGGGATCCAACCCACAGCAGCTGAGTCACGGCTCCAAACACCTCTGAGAAGGAAGATCTCAGGTTCTTTCCTAGTTTGCGGTGGTTTCCACTTTGCCTTCCAGCTCAAGGATAGGTTTTAGTAGAGCGGGCATTACTGACTTTGGGCTTTCATCACTCTGCAAGGGAGGGCTCTCTGGTGGGTGCAGAAAAGGCACTGGTTTCAAAACTCCAGGTTTTTTTTCCTCCAGCTCTACTATTGACTTTCTCTCTGACCTTGGGCACATCAATTCTTCCACTGAAGTAAGTGGGAACTCAATTGCATTTTACGTTTCTTTATGAGTCAGATTCTCTTTCTGCAAAATGAGGATCATAACACTTAACTACCTCTCAGAAGCGCTCTGAGGCCTAACAACAAATTAATGTTTAAGATCCTTGGATCTTTTTAAAGAAAATTCCAGTGAAAAATGTCAATTTGTTGAAACTGAAAAGTTCTGCAGATGAGGATTGTTTTCAATGCATTTCTTAGCTTGGGAAAAAAAAAAAAAGAGATTTAAAGCATAATTCTGAAATGGATGAAATGCTCTGTTTCAGCATTTTGAAAATGAAACATTTTTGGTTTTCATTTTGAAATTACTTTCCATTTATTTTTTTTCGTTATATTATGTGCTATAAATATGACACAAAATCAAGGAAAATTGAGGCATGACATCTCTGTTTGTTAAAAGGGAACTGCTTTGAACTACCTGAAAGGGTATTACTTTTTTAATTTCCACTGCAGAGAACTCTGACATCTCCTGGATTTGCTCTATCTGGCACAATTTCAGAATCCACCAGGAAATGGGATTTTTGTCCTCCTCAGAACACATGAGGGCATGAAGTCTGTGACACTGCTCCTGATGCCACATGGGGCTGCTGTCCTGAGGAACTCTTCTGCTAAAGCAAAAATATCAAGTCAGAGAGATGCAAGGTCTGAGGAAGAGTATAAAAGACATGGTCCAAAGATGCCCAGTCATTTTAGCCAGTTGTGCCCACTGGACACCATTTCCATAAACCTGAAGGTGTTTAAGCATTGGAGCAGGTGACCTTCAATTCCTGCTGAGTCTCTGGTGTGGGAAAATTTAAAATTCTGTCAGATGCTTGTAGGAAAAGCATAAGTGAAGCTGACCCTGCATTAACAGAGTGAGCATAGATGAACAACTTCAGCCCTGCAGGCTGCTGCCATTACTTGTTCGGCAATGTGGTGCTGATACCAGAAGGTCCCTGGGAAGGCAGAGGGACCACAGTAAGGAGAAAGGCAGGAAGAGAGAGGGGAAACTGAGTTTCAAAATGACACGTACAAAAATGAAAAAGAAGGGGAGCTTTTTACAAGGCTCATCAGCCAAGGGAGAAAGGACATGACTCCTGAGGGGTCCAAACAAACACAAATACTAAAAGCAAAACTAAATTTAGCTGAAAGATTTGTCCATAATGGCCTTTGTGCATTGCATGTATAATAAATTCTAAAAGAAATCAACTACTAAGAGTTATGCTTCTCACAATGAAAGTTTGTTCTCAAGTCCTTTGCTTTCTACCCAAGCTAAAACATCCCAATTGTTACTCGTTCATATCCCAAGCATAGCTGTAATTTGGCCCCCCTTCTGTGTTCATTTGCTTCCCCTCCTGCAGCAGCAGCAGAGCTGCCCTGAGTGTTCAGCAGGCAGGACCAAATCGGGGCTGTGGCTGTGTCCCTGAGAGGGGAGCTCCCCAGGCAGGACACAGGCACCTTCACCACTGATCCAGCAGAGTTCAGGAGAGCTGGACAAGGGCCAAGATGCAAATTAGGCCTCACCTTCTGTGACACCAGCTGCCAAATAGCAAGCACTTCACTTTATCCTCGGCTGCAAGGGATCCAAAACGTTTCCTGAGGGATGTGGCATGAGGTGGAAAGGTGCAGCTCCAGCTGTCCTGTCCCAGCCTTCCTCTGGTGTGTTCAAGCAGCTCAGTAATGTTGTATCAAACATTGCACACAAGTGCCGTGGCCACAGGTGTGTGACAAGGGTCTCCTCGTAGAGTAAAGGTCACTGGGCACCTGCAAACTGATTTCAGCCAGATGAAATGTATCCTGGGTTTGCACCGTGGTGTTTTCCAACGCCCACACAGAGCCAGCACCGTAGTCAGCAGGGCAGAATGCCAGTGTCACCACTGCCCTCTCAGCCCAGAGACAGCATGTCCCTGTGCCCTGTGACCTTCCTTACTGTGGCTCTCCTGGAGATCAGATCAAAGGGAACAAGGTGATCCGAGCCCTATCTCTGCTGACGCTCTGAATTCCCACTATTTATCAGCTTCTCTTCAAAGGGATTTCAGATTGCATTTCTGTATCTAGCATATGGAGACTTTCACTTATGTGACAGGTTGATTCTTTTATCAGGCGTTTATAAGGATTTACCAGTGCACTCCTCATGCAGCACAGGATTTCTCACAGAACAAACACTGGCAGAGGGATGAGATGTCCTCAGAGCAGTTTTTCCTTCTCTTTCCTGTCCCACCTTTCCTAGGCTTTGCGGAGGCAGGTCAGCACAACAAAGGCTGTGAAAACACTAATGCCCTTCCCAAGCATTTTCTGCAGGGATGAGTGATGATGGATGCAGGCCCATTAAAAGAACTGAGTACATGAGGCTCTTCTGTCCTTGTGAGATGGGGATACAGGCAGCCAGAAATCCCCTGCCAGCAGGTGAACAGCCATAGGCAAAGGAAGAGGAGAAAGGCGCTGAACCCTGCAGGAGATCTGCAGAGAGGAGACAGATACTGGATTTGCAAAATAAAATCCTCCAGGACAGAGCCTGCAGGGCAGGGATTTCTCCTTTTTGACAGCCTACAGTGAATGAAGCACAAAATAGCCTGCTGTCTCTGCAGACAGCAAGGATATTTGGAGATGTCAAACTGTAGTACAGAGGATGCACAAGAGGAATGGAGACACGGCTAACTACCTCCCAGGCTTCTCATTTCTTGTTCCAAGTGGGAGATCCTGAAATCATGCAAGCTTTTCTTGCATTCCTGCTGGAATCAAAAATATAGCTTTCTTTCTGCTTTGGGATAGCAGATGGAAACAAAGCTTATTTGGTCTTTGTTATCTGTCCTTGGTTCAGATTCAAAATTGCCTGGATTTAAAGCCCACATATTTTCAGTCCTAGCAAGGGACAGGGGAATATCAATGGACACAGCCAAGCATAAAGTCCAGTTTTCCTTTTCTAAACTCCACGTAGAAGCAGTTTCTCAGATTCTTTCAGGGGCTTATAAGGACAGGTTATTTCTGCTGCACAGTTGGTGATTTGCCTAATATAGCTCCAGTCTCATACTGAGATTTGCTTTCTGATTTGACTTTGATTTGACAGTTGCATTTGGTAGTCTACAATAATCAATAACATGTTAGCTTTGGTAATACAGTTTCTTGATTTTTAGTTTGAGTTGGTTAAGTGCCCTGCTAGAACCCATAAAGTGCCCAGAGACCCATTTAGGCTCAGTGAGGACCCCGGGAACAGCTCTTCAGGTAGAGGCTGATCTAAAACTGCCCTGCTCCTTGGCAGCAAACCCTGTCACCGTTCCGCCCTTCCCAAGTTCACGAGCCTGTCCTTGTGCAGACACTCAGTGAACTGGTTAAGAAAAGCAAGTCACCAGAAATAAAAATCAAAAGAAATCCTTTTGTGCCAGTTTAGGTCACCAAACTGGCTGAGAGCATCAGGCATTCTGGTGCCAGGAGCAGAGCAGCATCAAAGCTGGGAGGATGTAGAGAACCAGCTCCAGTACTCTACCAGCAAAATTCCTCCAGGAAAATTATGATGCTGCACTAAGTGTCTATTTGGCTTTTCTCATTAAACATTAAAAGTGTCTTCAGCTGTTTTACCATCACCTGATATTGCCACTTCAATTGTGAACGGCCACATCTACTTGGGGCTTAATGAGGTTTAATTAATTTATAGCCACACCTTACTTCCCTGGTATTAATTTGCCTGCATATACCTGAGCTGTCTGTAGTCTCTCCTTCAGTTTGAAGGGGCAAAAGGTACTTTGAATTGATGAAGAAGTGTCTTGGCCAAGTTGGGGTTGGGATGGGGGTGGAGATTATACGGTGAGGGCTTGGTCACAGCACCCACTAGAACTAGCACTAAGTTGACAGAGCAAGCAGTAAATGGGTTGCACAGAAGGGTCTCATTCTTGGTGTGCACAGGGCAGAGCAGTACAGAGAGGGGAGCAGATACTGCCTGCCCAGAGCCCCTTCTGGCACTGCAAACTGAGGAGATCTGTGCTCTTGAAAGAGAACAGCCTGAGCCTCCTGCTCTGTCCATGGACTGCCAAACACAAAGGAAAGGAATGGGGAATGCTCCAGGGTGTTTGAGAAGGAGCAGCACAAAAAAGGCTATGAAGAGTTTGGTTTAAACCCACTAGCATTGAAAAAACTTGCAGCCAAGTGCCAGCCATCCAATATGCAGGCACAGTTGGATAATGTTAAGGGTGATGGCTAGCTGAAAACAGATTCTGGGTGCCTGTTATTTTGCTGAGAATTTCCATGCTTTTTGGAGAGTTTAAATCAGAACTTTAATGGGCTTTTGATGTTGTTTTAGTTTGGTGAATAGTTTCCCGTTGTATCTGCTTATTCAGTGAAATAGCGAGGAAGAGCTGTTACAGTGGAAGATGACAAGAGACTATAGAAGCCTATCTCAGCTGCATTTGCACAGCAGAAGCCTTTAAAAATCACTGTGCTATGAACAAGACATTTCCATATTTCACGGCTATTTTTGCTGGATGCCTGAAGTTGATGATACAGCAAAAAAAATGTGAATGAAGGGAGAAGGGAAAAAAGTCCTGCTGCTGCTCCTTTCTTTCCCACAATTTGCATCTCAGCCATGTTTCTTGGCAAAGCCCACAAAGCAAAGTATGTTATGGCTGTAAAATGATAAGCACATGGGCTATGCTGATGATGATTTTGCCTCAGCATTTGGTTAGGAAAATGGGGATTCATTTTGAAGTTGAACATTAGACTCTTTATTTTTTGCTTTGCTGCTCCTTTTTTTTTCCCTCAAAAACTTATAAGGGCAGCTGTGTCTTTTGGGAAAACAAGGTCAGAGGGATTCGGAAACACTGATTTTCAATGTGTGCTCCTGCTTAAACTTATGGCAACAGAGAAATGAACCCTCTGTGTGCCTGGATAACCATCAACCCCAACACTCTGCTTACTTATCCAAGCCTGCAGAGATCTACCAGGCTCTGTAGCTTTCATGGTGTAAGAAAGCATGCACACAAAAAGTCAGTAATAGGGAGGGCAAATCCTGCTAAGTGCTGCTTGGTGAGTCTGTAGGACATGGGACTAGATTGAGGAAGCTAAAAATAAAAAAAAATGAAAACAGAAGTGGAACTTCAAGGAAAGTTTTCTGCTGTATTAGTCTGTTGGGTTTCCAGAGAGGCTGCTCAGGATTCTGGGATATTATGCCCTCGTGTGATGCTGTGTCCAAAATTATTGGTTGCTTTTCAAAGCTCCTACAGTCTGGATTTCTTTTCCGGTTCTGTATCATTTATGCTAATTATCATCTGTGACCATTTCTTGGGCACCTTCCATGTGTTTGACAGTCTCTGTCCCACTGTGAAACACACAGTGTATACTGAAATGCTCTAATAAAATTGCATGTTCCTCTGCAATTATCTCAGTTCTTATGGCATTGCTAAACAAGACAGGCTTGGGGCATTTTTTTTTCCAAAGAAGGATTTGAAAAGACCTTGTGGACTGCAAATAGGAGACCGGCTCGTGAATTATGGAAAAGATCCCATCCATGCCCAGGACCAAAGGAGGCTCCCACGTTGCTGGGTGTTTTGAGCTTGCCCTGTGACTATCTGGCCATTTTGACACATAGCCCAGTACCCCAAAGGCTTCCTTGTGCACCACAAAGTGCAAAAGCCACTTAAAAGGTCTTTGTAACCTAGATACAGTGAAGCATCTTGTCCTTTACCTACCTTCAGCAGCCATGAAGGGGATGAGGTTTTTCCTTTAGATCTGCAGACCAAATAAAAGCAGAGACCTGCAGTTTTCTTTCACTAAAGGGTTGAACTTTCTCTAGTCTGACATTATTACAGTGACCACGGGCAGCCCTGGGCTGGACAAGGGGCTGCCGGTGGGGACGTAGGTTTAAATGGCAGGTTGAGATGTCAGAATAAGGAAAGATATTTCATCCAAAACGTTGGACTCTGGGGCTCGGGCATGTCTCACACACCCCATGGAGGAACTGAGGTGGAGACTACAGCTCAGGGCTGGCAGTCAGAAAGTCAGACAGATTGTCCCAAGTCACTGAACATCTCTATTGCTCACTCTCTCCATCCATAAAACAGAATTATAACACTTGTCTCAGATGGGTGTGTGAGGATCTGTGGCTGCAGTAAACCTTGTGGCTGTTGGCTGGAATACACCATACCAACACTCACTGTTGTTACTAGGGAATAACTCTTTGCATACGACCCAAACAAACTGAAAGGGATTTTAGAAGGTGGCTCCGCGCCATAGAAATTGCAGTGATGCTGGCTCCGGGTAAGCAAATGGTTTGAACAAGTCTATCCTCTACTGAAGGCTGAAACACAGAAAAAGCCCACTTGATTGGTTTTTAATAGTGGGAAGATCACACAATTTTTTTCTCCATATGCTTTTGGTTCTGGGAGCAGTGAAAAAGCATTAGAAGTACTCAAAACACTGGAAAAGCAAAGAGAACAGCTAACATTAATCTGACCCTCAACAGAACAGTGCAAACGAAGGCTGCTTTCATCAGATTTCTACTATGTTCATAGGAGAACTGGGAGCAATTCTAGAAATAAAATCCAAAATATGGGATCTGTTGCAGATTGCATCTGCTGAAATACCTGCAGGAGTCAGCAACTCCTCCTGCAGACTGGAGTTTGTGGAAACAACTAAAACTTTCCAACAAGTAAAATTTTCCTGGCTTTGACTCTCTTTAGGTCAAAATTTGGGGAATTACTGGAGTTTCCCGAGGCTAATAACAAAAATCAAGGGATGTAAAACCCATATGAAGCACAACTGCAAACAGGGTCATACTGTAACACAGATGTGTCTGACACTACAAGAGAATCCAAACCCAGTGAAATTACTAAATCTTTCCCTTCCCTTCACAATTCCTGTTTTGATTCAGGTCTCTCATGAGGATAAAAGAGGAAAAGTTTAAAATTACGTCAGAGCTCTGAACTCCTGTTAGAGACACTGAGGTTGCTGTGGTTGTTACCAGAGTCCTGAGCTGCAATCGTTGCTCACTCTGAGAGGAGCTGGGCCCCTGTGCTCCAGCAAGGATCCACTGCCCCAGGATGGCCGTGGTATAAGGTTTAATCAGGTTAGCTGGCTTTTCTCTCTTGATTTCACAGCCTCCATTCAGCCCACCAGATTATAAACTTTCAACATGTAATTGGACCTGACTCAAGGAGCCAATTGTGTTACAGTGAGCTCTAAAAGGGGGAATGGCAAGGGCTAAAGTTTTCATTCAACGAATGCAATTTCTATGCGCAGAAATCAATTCAATTGACATCAGTTGAGCTTTAATGCTGAATTAAAGAGCTGCCAGGTTTCCCCCATGGGGCTTTTACAGTCCGGGTTTTATGAATTCATTAAAATGCACACACAAACTTTTAGGGAAATAGCATTACACTGTAATAAGAGCTACAAATCGACCATATTCCTCTGAGAGAGAAGTCTAATTTGAGTTGCCTAGTTGGCAAAATTGTTTTCCTTCACTTTGCATTTATTAACAGAGGGTGTCATATTTTCCCCTGTTTCCATTTTGGTTTCTAGTTGTTTGCTTAGCAAGGCAAGGCATCATGTTTAGAAATATCAAGGGGAGAAGAAGTCTTTTAAAAGCAGGTGCCCACTTGGGAAGCTGTAGTGCAACTGAGGCAAACCATGCTTCAGGACAGCAAGGATGGTTGGGCTGGAAGTCCGAACAACTCAGTGGACACTTCTAGATTGATGCTGTCTGCCAACGGAAGCTGGAGTCCCTCAGTCTAGGATGGAGATCAGCAGGATGTCCACAAAGATATCTGGGCTGAAGGAGAAACCAGCTTCAGTGAGAGCTGGAACTCGATCTCAGGCCAGTGGAGAAGTGAGAGGCTCAGATATTTCAGAAGAATGTCTGGAGTTTCAGTGACCAGGTGAAGTTCACTGAAACTAATCTCACCAAAAAGCAATAGCCTTGCAGCAGCCCACAGCTCCCATTTTCTCTGCATTAACTGCAGGCACAATTAAACTCACAAATTTCACCTTCCTCTGATTTATTGACAATGACTGGGAAGCTGCAGGGACAGCCACAGAAACCATGCCCATGGAAAAGTCCTTTGAACAGGTCAGCATCACTGGGCTGCCTCTGTGTCTGTGTTGCTGCCCTGCTCCTGTGGCACACATTGCAGCACTTGCTGATAATGAGCATTCACAGGGTTTCATTAAGTACGCTCTCTAATTGGATTGATGACCCTGGTGATTGGAGGTCTTGACCTATCCATAAAACAAGTGGGACTTAGAAAGCACAATTTCCTTGCCCTGCTGTTTTCCTAGCATGACTTGGCTCCAGCTTTTGACAGATGAGGGAGTCTCTAGGGCTAATTCAGTTCCTGCGGGGAAGGCACAGTTGATGTCATTTGGGATGGTGAATTTTGCAATAGGGACACACATGCCTGTGGAAGAAGACTCTAGAGACAAATCTGACAGGCAGCCAACCCTCTGTCGAGTGGTAATAGATAACAGCCACAGCCAACTCTCATTTCCAGGCAAACTTAGTGATGTGGAATGACTCCATATGCTCCAAACAGATCTGATCTCCCACTCTCATGGGTCAGGAGGACCTAGAGATGCAAGCGAAAGGGGCGCAGAGTCACCGAGGACAGGACTCTTTGCTCCCAAGGTTGAAGATATCTCAGTGCTGGATCACACGTGGGACTCCCTCCAAGCAAGCAAAACTAAACGGCACCTCTATCCCTAGCCACAAATCATCCAGAGTAGCTGAAGGAGGCATTGCACAGAACAGACTCATACAAAGTCAGTGCCTCTGTTGGCTCCCTCTTCTCCATTCCCAAGATGCCAAAGTAGCCAACAGATCACAGTGTTACAGCTGTGGGGTGTGCAGTCTATGAAGGAATAATTTGTGTCACTTCTTCAGTGTTTTGCACAGACTAAGCTTCTTGTCTGTGCATTCATGAAGGGTTGTGAAGAGGAACCTACAAAAAGATTAATTCAGAGGTTGTACCTTTGAATATCTTTGAATTGCTGGACAGCTATTACTTTTAAAGAGCAGATATTTTCCTTTTCTTCAAATCTATGGGGTTTTTTCCCTAACAGGGATTTGCATAAGACCAGGAAAAGAATTTCACTGCAAATTTGCTGATGAACCAGTTAAGATATTAGAGAGGGAGGGAGAGAAGTCCTCTCTGCCTCCTTTTTTTCTTTTCAGTGGATCATGCTGAGTCTTTCCAGATGAAAAGAAGGCTCTTTACTCTTAGAGAACTCACAGGAGAAAAGGGGAAACAAGAGGTAACTAGGCCAAGCACTCTTACAGTGAACCCCGGTGATCTGCATACCAAGAAGAAAATGTTCTTTACCCTTTACCCATATCCCCAAACACTGTGAATATGCAAGTGGAAAGTTCCACCCAAGCTGTCTGGAGACCCATCAGCAGCAGGACTGGGACCCTCCTTTTTAACCTGTAAATTGACACAAATGGGCAAATTACAGACCCAGCAGGAGGGATTATGCCTGAGGCAGGCAAGATGCGATTCATGCAGCAAAAGCATCAAGAAGGGGAAAGCTCAGTACTTCCATTCCCTGCCCAATCCCTTTTCCCAGGTCAAGAAGCAAAGCTCGTTGGAAATGGTTGTTGCCTCAGCAGGACAAAAATCCTGCTGCTGGCCAAGTCCTGCAGGCAGTGGCAGAAGCCACGGGCTGAATCAGCTTTCCTGAGGCCACCTGGCTCACACGCCCCAAGCTGCCAACTCCAAATGGAAGGCTGTATAGCCTGGAAAATCTTAGACACTTGTCAGTGCGATTGTATATGCAGAAAATGTCTGTGACAGATAGACTGCTAGATAGATCTTAATAAGAATTGTTCTTGAAACCAAATGTTACAAGAACCTGGTCCAAAAGAGAAAAATCCTGTGAGTCTAAGGAAAATTAATCCCATAAATCCCATAAAAGAAACTTGGAAACAAACCCTAAAGACCGTTTGAAATGTGCAAACATTATTAGTGCAGATTATTGCAAATCTCTATTTATTTGATCGCCCTCTCCTTCATACTCCCACACATCCCTCTCTAGACCTGCTTGTGTCTGCAGTGTGGACCATGATAATTCATTCCCTGAGAGGCTTTCTCTGGAAAGAGAAGGAACGGGCGGATTGGGAACTTCGGCTGCATCCTGCCTATCAAGAAAGATGTGCAAATAGATGGCGATTCCCGAGGAGCAGCAGCAAGGTTTCTATTTTCTTGTTCCGGAGAGTATCTGGGAGCCTTTCGCAGCCCCTTTCCCCCGCCGTGCCCCGGGAGGGGCTCGGGGAGCGCCGGGGATGCTTCACTCGCGGGGTGCGAGTGACACCCTGTGGTCACCGCTCCCCGGGCTGCTCCCGGACCGCCAGCGCTGCCGAGAGCAAGGGGTGGGAGTGGCACGGTTCCAGCCCCCCGCCAGGGCATTCCTCTCCTCTCGGGAGCTACAAAGTGGCGATTCTTCGAGCCGGCAGGAGGAAGAGGAGCCACCGTTTGGCTTAAAAGGTAAATGGCTCTTTGAGCCTCCCGAAGCTTCAGCCAAATCTGAGGCTTGGAGTGGAATCAGAGGTTTTCTGTCCCCATGTGGCTGATTCCTTTTAACCTGCTGCTCTCCCGCTCGTGTTTGCCTGGCACTGCAGAGCTCAGCAGTGAGGGGATCCCGGGATCATCCCACGGCTCTGGCTGGCGGACTCGGCAGTGCCGGGGTAAGAGTTGGACGTGATGATCTTAGAGGTCTTTTGCAACCTAAATGATCCTATGATTCTAGGAATAGCCTTGCCCGTGAGATTGCCAGTTGTGCTCAGAAAACTGTGGAGAGTTGAATAATTTGGTCAAAAGCTGAAGAATCACCTAAGCAAATGCAAAGTGCAGCAGAGAATCACTCATCTTTAACCTAGATCCAGACTCTAAGAGCTTTGAGGCACACACAGTGAAAGCAGCATGATGGAGATGCAGGAGGATAAATACAAAATGCTCCCAGGCTCACTAATAGCCAGACCCAGACGTATTCAAGGTTTAAGGAGGGGTTTGCTCAGCTCAGACCCAAGCCCCACTTCTGCAAATGTTTCTTTTCATGGATAACTGCATATTTGGATTGTTAGGGTTTTTAATTTTTTACATGGCATGAAGAAATTAAGACATCTTATTCCCAACACATATACAGAATCATCAAATCCACCACTGGGTAATTGTGAGGGTGCAGAATATTCTGGTTTGCTGTTGAGAGAAGAGGGGAAAAATATCTCTTACAGGAAGAAGGACCCAACACTGCAATCATATAGTTGCTGTATTACTTGTCTGGATCATGTATTGTTTTGTTCAAAATGTGAAATTCTGGATCTCTGTGTTTCAGCAATCCAGATAGTTAGATAGTAGCTTGAAAATCATCCTTCTGTCACTGAATTTCCAAATTACAGGGGAAAAAAAAAGCGAGTGAAAGGAACTCTGTCTTTAGTTTTGGCAACTCCTTCCAGTTCAGAAACAGATCAACAGTTTTCTTGTGAATTCACTGCCCACAGCACAATTAGGTGTTTATGATTTCAGGCTTTCCTGCAGAAGGAAGGAGAAATGATTAATCTCTTTACTAGGGATGGATGGTAGGAGAGAGTTCAGTGAACGTCCATGCCTACTGAATCTCCAAACTTTGGGGTACCTGCCCCTCCTGACTCTTTTACAGCATTCCTCTCAATTGGATAATTTTAGATCTTTGCATGCCTGCTAATGTCCTCTGCAAAATAAGGTGGGGGGGAAGTAGATTGCAAATTTGCATGTATTTGCATACATTTGCATACATTTCAGCACATTCCCTCTGAGGTACATGTCCTTCCACTAGGAAGAGATTGTCCACCAAACTCTAATGTGAAAGTGCTGCTACCTTCATGTGTTCATCCATGAACAGAGGCAAGATGGGAGAGTCACAAATACTTATGGGTTAAACTCTCCATTTCCATAGCCCAGCATCTCAGAGATGGAGCAGATCAGCCTGGAACATAGGTTATGAAATTTTTTCACATCTCTTTGCTCTTATCTGCCCTAAAACACACACCAAAGGCAAAGCCCTGCTGCGGGTTGTCCCACACAAGTACTCACAATTCTGTCTCTACAGGATGTCTGTTCAAAAACGCACCTGAAATTTATGGGGTGTTCACCAAACTACCACAACTCTACTCCTCCTTCCACAGGTGTGAATACATGGAGAAAAAAGCTGCCAGGCTTGTAGGCTCCAGCAACCACATATAAGCACCACCAGTCAAGAAATCCCAGAGGCCTTGGTTCCGTCAAGTATTTTCCAATACAATAGCCCAATTCAATCATTCTCCATCTTGAGAGAGATTATGATGAACTATTTCCATCGTTCAATCTGTAGTTCACTGGTGGTTCTGGAGGTTGGTGCATCAGGTTCCCGGGAATCAGAAGACTTGGCTTTCACTGGAAGTCGAAATGCAAGAAAAAAACAGCCCACCCTCATCACCATCTTCTAAACCTTCAGGTTTTGCAAACCATCTTCCTAATGTAAATAGCTTCAGTAATTAGGATTGTTGAATATACAGTACTAAGGAATGTGCAGTTCATTATTTTTTCAATGAGAACATATTAAATTATGCTTTTTGATATCTCTTTTTGAAATGTGGATTTTTATGTGCTTGGATGCGTGTGCTGACTCTGTCCATAGATAGCAAATGCACTTGAAATACTAACGTTTCCTCATAATAGCTTGATTGATGAGATTTTGCTTTAAAAAGAGGGGGAGAGGGAAATCAGATAAAAGAAGCTGGGTTGGGGAATTTTGATAGGAATATTTGTAAATCATGATTCACCCAACTATCAAATGATCCAGGAAATGACTGAGCCCCTTCTGAGCAATCAAGGAATAAAATTGGTTGCTGTGGTCCTTCACCTGCTGCAAAGTGCCATAATTGCTGCTACTTGAATGAAACCACTGCTTTATAGCAGGTGACCTTTCATCCACAAAATGCAGAAATACAGGAAAACCACTCTGCTTTGTCACAGGTACAGCCTGTTTGGTGTGGTCACTCCTCCAGCAGCTCTGTCCCTGAGAGCACCAGGTCTCAGGTTGAACCTACACTAAGTTTTCACAAGTAATGAGCAGAGGAGATGGGACATCCACATGGGATGTTATTCTTCACAGAGAATCACTGTCCTTAGAGAAAAACATACCACATTTGTCAGGTATCCCTCTATTTGTAGGAAGGACCAAATGTAAGGGTTCAGCCTTGGAAATGAGAAGTCTCCTGTCTTAGAGTCGCCCTGGCTGCTAAACAGATGATGCATTTTGAAGGAACTGAAGCTCCAGTAATTCCCCTCATGCTGCAGCCTCAGATCCATCATCCTTTAGCTTTTAACAGCCAGAGGGAGACAGGCATAACTGTGCTTCAGAATAGGGGCTGGAACACTAGTCAAGCCAACCCAAATATAAATCCAGCACCATCAGGTCTTTCCCTGCAGCTATGTACTTTCTCCCATGTGATTTTTAGGCAACATTTTCCAATCTACTTTCTGATAACACCATCGTCAGGTAGCACTCAGGACATTATCCAAATATTAACATACACACAAAACCCCTCTTCCTGCAATCAAGTGTTTCCTTCCACCAAGAGAGCTACCAGGTTGTGGGCACATCTGTTGGCTTGTTTATACTTTAATGTCATCCCAATAATAAGAGCATCAGGAAAAAGAAAACAAAACACAGAAAACCCTCTAGTGGGGCTGGTGCTGCTGTGTGTTACCTATGGTAACTACTGTGAGCATTAAGATGAAGCACTTCAAGCATGAATAATAATAAAAAAAATCTAGAAGGTAGATTAAAGCATGACAGCACTTTTCTAATAGTATTTGTAATGCAGATAAAGCATTTGTACTCTAATTTCCAGCACCACCAACAAAATAAGTAAATGTGCTTGGATTGCATTTTTCTTTCCAAAATGGTTCAAAAATTATTCGTATTGAAGTAAAACAACTTAAACTGGATTTTGAAACACAATGCAAGTGGGAAAGTTGCTCGCTGTTATCAGCATGACAAGAGCAACCTGTTCCTTTGATAAATGGTGCTTGAAGAAAGACACAAAGTTCATCTGCTTTGTGTTTTAAGTTTAATTAAGTAGTGAATTAATGTTTGCAAAATGCTTTGAGATCCTTCGTCAGACAGAGCGCGTACAAGTGCAAAGTGCTTTCAGCATGAAATACATTTCCAGGAGTTGTACTAACCTATTTGTGCCTTTCTGACAGCCTGATCTGCAGCCTGAAGTGGTCAGGGATAAGATCCCCGCTGACTTCAAGGTATATCAGATCAAGCCTGCAGGACATGAGTCTTGATTTAGTAGGCAAGTCTCACAGAAGAGAGGTGGAATACTTCCACACTTAGAGTCAGGCACGTATTTAAGTAGCTTGCTTTAGAGAGTATATTTTTATATGCGTGCTATTCACTGAGTCGTAGAGCTCAGGGCCAGAAAAGGCCATTAGCACAGCTTGGGCAACCTCCTGTTTATTTCAGGCCATTACATTTTACCCAATGTCCCCGTGTGAGTGTAACAACCTGTGTCTGCTGAAACAGATCTTCCAGAAAGGGCTTCCAGGCTTGCATTAAGGCCAGGTGGATATAAGGAATCTACCACTTTCTTTGGACTAATGCCTAACCAACTTCACTGCTTAAAATGGAAACCTTATTTCCTTATGTCTCCTTTGAATTTATCTGGCTTTAACTCCTGGCCATTAGTTCCCAGCTCTACCTTTCTGCCCTCAACAGAAGAGTCTTTCAGCAGACAGAAATTTGTTGCAGAAACCTTTGCTAAGCTTAGTAGCATTACAAAGGCTACCTTAATGCTTGGGAGTGGAAGATCGCACTGCTCGGGATAAGAAAGGAATTGAAAGAATTAACCTTAGTCTACAGGGTGGTAGGTCTGATACAGAGACGTCTGTGCTCCAAGCACGCCATAGCCTAAAAGGACAAAAACAGTCAGCTGGGGGAAAAGTAAGCAACATTACTGCTATTGGAAAAGCATCTTCTTAGCTCTGTTTTATTGCCAATCATCTGCGTTTAGAAGGCTGGAGGTGTTACCAAAATCAGTAAAAAACCCAAACTCCTTAACAGCCTCCCTAACAGTGGTATAAAATACCCTCCTGTTCTGGACAGCCCGTGTCTTGGCAACACTTGGTTCCCAGGAGGAGCAGCCGAACAAGGACTGATTCACTGAAGCAAATCTGGAACCCAGCAGGGCTGAAATCCCACCATATTTCCATGACAGCATGTAAGCTCTGGGAGATGTGGGTAACTCTGGGCCCAGCTTTGCAATACTGCTCGTGGTACAGGAATACTCTGAATATACAGGAATATATATTCCTGTATATTCAGAGTATACAGGAACTGCATTTGGCCCATCACTCTGGCAGGCAGATGAAGCACCATGATGGGGACCTGCTGGAAGTTAGAAGCTGGATACCAGCTCAAACCTTTAAACCAAACACATTTGGAAAGCCATATGCTTCCAGCCCAGGCAGTGAGGAGAAACCGTCTGTTTGCTCGGAGCCCGGTGCAACTCCCACGTATGGCAACGGAGATGGAGTTGCATGGGGCCCCTGGAAAGTACCTCTTCTTTCTTACTTTGTTGTTATCTTTAGGCTATCCTCATAAAACCTCCAGTGTATGCAGGCAAAGAATTTGTGAATAGATAGGGGACACTCACCCCTGCATAAACATCCAGTGTTTCCAGGTCCGAATACCTGACTGCTCCGTGATCTCCCTGCCAGCACTTTTGAACTGCAGCAAGTGAATATCATTAGCAGCATCTCCCAGCCCCAGCACAAGAGCTTCGTTTGCTTTACTGTTGGCTTGGTAACAGCTGCTGTTGCTGTTTAAGGTGGCAGGAGGGCAAAAAAGTGCTTATTGCTTCAGAGCTTTTCAGGAAAGCCTTGCAGCCTCCTTGGCAGGGTTTAACAGAGACCAGGCACTCTCTGGAGCAATGGCCAGTGATGCTCTCATCCTGACCATCATTCATCTGCCCCATCCTGACCTGGGAACACTGAGGGTGAAACAGGTGTTCAGGCAGTTCCTGAAGCAGAGACTCATGGCTTTTTCATATTCAGTGGGGCAGGTGATAGGAGACCCATCCAAAATGCCACTTGCTCCCCTCTCTCAGTGCTTCAGCCAAGATAAACACCTGGGGGGAAAACTTGGGTCTGTGTTCAGATTTCACCAAGAGCTCTGGGTAATGCAGCATGTAATGCAATTACTACCCACCTTTAATGGTTTAGTACAGCAGGCCGTGTGAAATCCAGGTCTAGGTCCCATTTTTAGTATGGTTGGGGTTTCTCTTCAGTGAGAAGCACATATGGATGCAAGAGCTGCCACTGAACACCACCTTTCTGTCTGTGATGGCAGGAGGAGATGAAGCTGTGGCTCCATCCTCAGCTTAAAGCCTTCAACTTCAGCCTTGCGAAACCACATTAGGTTCAAGTGACACAAATGCTTTGGAGAGACAGGAAAAGTTTTTTTCTGGGTGAGTTTTGTTATGCCCTTACTCTTCTGCTTCCATCTGATTACAACCAGGATATTGCCAAGTTTTCCAGACCACTATTTTTAATTCTCTCTCCCCTGCAACTCTCTGACTCCCTTGACCTGCTACCATAATGGGCTTGCAGGGAAAAGCAATTGTGGAAACTCTGGGCCTTTCTGCTTTGTGAAGGACAGGACTATCTCCAGGCTGCCATTCATCCCATCAGCCAGAGCCCAGGGAAAGCACAATTTGCGGCAAGGCGATAGCAGCACGCTGACACTTAGCGGGATGGGAACGTGCTCCAGCCTGACAAGGAACAATCACACATCGCATTAAAGGAAGAAAGGGGACAGGGAGGAGAGAGGAAAAGAGGTAGAGAAGGGGAGAAAAAGAAAAAAAAAGAAGGAATGGTTAGCTATTCAGAAAATGCCCTGTAATTTGGGTGTCAGTTCTAAAATGTTAGGTCAGATGTTTTGATTGAATGCCAGTAGGAATTGTATGCTGGAGAGTCATGCTTCCCATTTTACTGACAGAGCAAACTAATGGGAGAATATTCCAAAGTGACTGATTTTTGTGCCAAGACTCTTTTACTGATATCTCAAAGTAGCACAGGAAATGCCATTGCATGAATAAATACATTTTTCTCATGTATTTAAATAAATATATATACACAAAAAATTGAAAGCAAACTGAAACTCAGCTGGAAGAACAGCTGAGTCCCTGCAGCCTACCAGTCAGAGCTGGCAAGTCCATAAAATAAGCAAGTGTCTTTTAAATTCTTTTCCTTTTTTTTTTTTTAAACTCTCCCAGTGAGATCAACTTGATGATCTTCCCTCTACAGCCCATGTCTCTTTGGAAGAACAGTGCTGTTAATTTGCTCTCTCACATGACTGGATGTAATACACTTCTATAACCTTTTAACATTTTGCTGCTTGCATGGCATACCTGTGTCTTACTTATTGCTCATCAAATTATGCAGGGAACTCAGAGCCCTGCTTAGATGTCTTAAATACATCTGCATCAAAAATATGATTCTGTAATCCAGGCAGCACAAAATCATTATCACAGCCTCATCTGCATATTAGAATTCATTCTCCCAGCCTGAGAATGCAGCACTGAAATAGCCAAGCATAAAAGAGATGGAGAATTTTCTTCAGGTGGTGCCTCGTAAAACATCAGTTTCCTATTTAAAGATTTTTTTTTTTCCTCTGGATTTCCATCTATTCATTTATTTATCATTTTCCAGAACACAGAGTAATTAATATTATCTTCTCTGCAGACAAGAAAAAAATAAGAAAGGAAAAAAGAAGCTGTGTTGCCTGAGCACATTTACCAAGTCCTCTCTATTTGAGCTTGTGTGGATAGGGATGTTGTGGAGCAGGAGGAGAGTGGTTTAGGTTTTGGTCAAGAAGTTCTGAGTTCTGGATATGGCTCCTACCTCTGCTCCGTATGCCCTGGGTGACCTCAAGCAACTTCACCCAACCACCAGGACAGCTGAATGTCTCTGATGTTCAGTGGGACACACTCCTCAGTTTGGGCACTGGCTCCTAAATGCAGGTGGCTGGTTTAGAAGCCTTTACCTTTTACCTCTCTGTGCTTTCCCCTCTAACCCTGAGACTGTGTAAGTATGCTCTGGGCTTCCTGCTGTTCAGGGCATAGACTGTTTCCCACTGAGTGCCTGTAAGGTGCTGAGGAGGACAGGCTCTCCATTAGGACCAGCCAGCTTCACCGTATTCATAAAAGCAGGAGACATGGCATCCTCAAGTGTTTCATAGCTGAAAATAAAAATAAATATTTCCTCAACCTGCTGGTGGTTTCCAGTGGCTCTGCTTATGCGTGTCCAATGTGAGAAAAGTTAAGGTGACCTGATTTAGGGACAGTAGATTTTCAGCACATTTGGTAAAGCCAAAAAAATTTCTACTGGTGATTGAAATTGTAAGCCAGAGCTTTTTACTTGCAAATCTCCAGTTCAATTCTGGCTCAGGCAAGCAAGCACAGGGAGTTGTTCCTGTCTGACAGTTGCATCAGTGGCATCTGGAAAATGAGCTGCTAAGTTTCAGCTTAATTTCTAGTGAATACATTACTAAAAGCCCATTCAGTGAATACATCCTGGTATCTACCAACCGCAATTGCCTATGAATCATCAGGGCTGCGTTTGTACAAACGATGGTACCACAAAAACAAATGATAGTGATTGCATCATTCTTGCCTCAGCACAAAAATCAGACACTAAATCATAAAACCCATTTTGTTTCTTGAGGCCAAGAGCACAGAAGGAGAGGAAACAGGCCCAGATTTTGGAATCCAGAGCTAGAGAGGTTTATCAAGCCTATGAGCTTCTCCTGAAATATTGCTGAGAAATGCTTTGTGGACTGACAGAGGCAATGGCCTCAAGGGAAGGCAAGGAGAGCAAATTAATTATAATGTTGAAGTTAAACTGGAACAAAAGCAAGTGGAGGCAGAGCCAACTGTGAGTCCAATGAACCTCTCTAAAGCAGGAATTTTGCAGCAATTAATAGGGACTGTACCCTGATAAAGGTTACCTTGTCACTGCTAACACTATGTGATTTTCCCCCTGTACCCATATCTATATCATTTGCCAGGAACGAACTTTAATAAGATTATGCTGTCACAACTCATCGTAAGAGTGACCACACACATGGTACAGTAGATGTAGTACAAAGATCTGCTTTGATTTTGTCCTCTGAGGTGCCAAGCTAGTTTCAAATATGCATTAGAGCCATGGGCACCAAGACAAGTCACGCAACACCACAGCAGGACTCCCCTCAGGAGCCTTCACTCAAAACAAGAAGGAGAGGTGTAAAGACAGGCTGGTAAGAGGTGAGATACACAGATTCTGGTCCCAGCTCTCCTAACACCTTTTGATAACTGTCAGGCTGGCTGGGTCATGATTTTTCCACTAGTGCAGTTTCATGTGTGGAAATGCCCACACAACTGGATCCCCAACTTGGCCAAAAATTGCAGTGGTGGAGCATAGTGAGGTGAGGAATCCCTATCAAGCCTATACCTGCACTGGGGTATGCAATCTAGCTAAAAAATTACACCTCTACATTTGGAGTCATAAATGATCATGTGAATGGATGAATCTTGTACCTTTTATCCCCCTGAGTCTTCATGTCCTTTTCCATCCCCTTCTACCTACACATATTTAGAAAATGGACAGGATTCTTAGCTACTTCACCAGATTACATTTGAAAAGGAATTAATGCTTGTAAAGAGCTCTCTGATTCTTGGATGGAAGGTGCCATAGGCACAGAGATTATAATTAAACTGCTAAACAGTGCAGCTGGATTTACTCAGAGTGCTGCCAACAACTGTGTGATGTGCTTTCAAGCAGAGCAACACACACTTCCAACGAAAGGGACAGACATGACCCACATTTGTGCCCTCAAGGCTGTTTGGAAAAAGAGCAACCAGCAAACTTCATCAAGTTTAGAAGGCTGCTCGAGGAAACAGAAACTCCTTAGAAGATCCTTGGGGCCATGAGAGCACTGCAAGCCACCTCCCATGACCCATCACAACAATATCAGGTGGAGGTGAATATTGTTGCTTTATTCAGCACAGGAGACTGAACTGAGTCCTCACTCTGCCCTGTGTTGGAAGAGCTCAGTGAATCCATTCTAGCTTGTATGAGACTCTGGGTAGGCTGGCTCTGTTCTACCTTCCAGACATGATTGTTCATGAGGTCTCTTCCAGCAGGCTGGGGGAGAGATGCCGCTTGCAAGTCTTCAGAACTGTATCCTGACTCTCAGCCATCCAGAGTAATTTTGGCTGCTATGGAAAGGTGCAGTCACAAATGTTTGCAGCCCTGATCTACCACCCCCAAATAATAACATGAGGATGTATGAGGTCATGTGGCCACCAAAGCATGGCTTTGCAAAGTATTAAGCAAAGTATTAAGCAAATCGTCTTCCTGACGTTCTTTCTACAGTCAGTTAACCATGATGTTGAACACATTATTATGATCTGAATTAATGTTTGGATCTGTGGAGGGGTAAAGCCTGAAAATACCTTTAGTGTGACCACTTTAACTCAAGGTAGGTTCATTACAGCCCAGCCTGCAACAGCCCAAGGTTAAAAGCGTAATACAGCCACAGTGACAGTCATGGCAATGGCATGACAAGCCTGCTCTGATGCTCACTCCTTCTCCTCTACTCTAACCAGACCCCTAAGAAGTGTTCCCAGATTTTCCTCCATTCTTAGCTGCTATAGGGAGGAGAGGACCACTGTTTAGTGCTCAGCCCTTTCTGGCACTGAGGCTTTAGATAAGTCTGGGATATAGAAACAATAGGAGCCTCTGAAGCATTCATGCATTGCAGAGGTAATATAGGGTGGAGGAAGTGATAATACCTGTCAGACTCATGTTTATTAACCATTTTATAATCAAAATACATGCAATTACAGTTTGACAAGACACTGCCAATGTGAACAACATCTGGAAGCGTACTGGGGTCTTCAGAATGAGTACAGTTTCATTTCCATTATTTGCTTCTGCTGAGAGTGGCAGTAAACTGTAGTTAATAAAGGAAAGCTAGCTTTTATGGGCTAGGAAGACAGTAAATATATGCAAAATGGTTTGTTGAATCTAGCAGTGGGGTGCCATAAGAGGCTTCATAAAGCAGGGATAGAGTTCAGCATCATTCTTTGAGGGCTGGGAGTGATGCAGAATAAATCTTTCTTGAGTCTACTTACTGACAGCCCCTGTATACACAGGCAGTTCTTCTCTCTCTGCAGAGTTTCTGTTAATCACCGTTAATGCCAGTCATCAGATCACTAATCATTTGAAACAAGAAGCTGCAGATATTAAGACAGAGATTCAGAACAAGATAAATAGCACAGATCTCTCCAGGGGCAGGAAGAAGGTCTGAGCCCACTGATGCTGCCTGGTACAGCATGAGGCTGTTTGCCTTCCTAACCTTTATTAGGATAGGAGCTGCTCTACCCTGGCACAGAGAAAGAGGCAGGAAGCTTGAGACACCTTCCATGGACTCATGGACCCAGGGGTAGATGTGGCCCCTGACCATGACTGCACAGAGGATGGGAAGAGCACAAGAAACCTCATGCCCTACCTGATCCAAAGTCCACATGTTTTGCAGAGTTTGGCTACCGAGGTGCAAATACCCATAGCCACACATAGAATCACCTCAGGAGCCTTGATGGGAAACCAGGATTTCCTAAGTCCCACATCACTCTTCTGGCCCAACCTGATTCTTTCTGTTGGCTACACAAACCCGAGAGCTGAAGCAACACCATTTTCTCTTGTCATTGGGGAAGGTTTAAGAGCAGCTGCAGAGGTAGAAACTGTGGTTCTGCTGATGGCCACTTGTGTCTCAGTTTATCACTTGTGGTCCTGGAAGCATGTCCTGAGCTGTCTGAAACAATTCATTTTTTTGCTCAGAGCAAAGGCAGTGAAAAGGTTATGCCACTGCGGTGCAAATTTTCCTTGTAAAGCAGATTCAGAAGTCAATGCCTGGCAGCCACCTCCTCTGACACTGTTGAAATCCTGAACCAAGGGCATGTGCCTGCAGATGTCAACATGTGGATTTACATGGCAGTTGGGATGTGGGTCTCTGGCTGAATTTGCATGTACTACCATTGTCAGCTTCATCTCATCTGATGATGGCATTTGGTGTCCTTGGCACGAGGCATTCTGTGGTACAGGATCTGCTATTTTAACACAGGCTCACCTCAGAGGGGCTGGAAGTGGGGAGACAGCAGCATAAATGCAGGACCCAGGGCCTCTCAAACGCACGACTTGACAAAATAACAAGCAACAAAACTGGATGTGCAGGGGAGGAGGAGGGGAGGAGGCAGAACAGACTCGTGGCTTGATCTTGCCCAGAGCTGATTTCAACAGACTCCATGGGAGTCAGGACTATTCCGTACTTAACAGTGGGAGTGCAGGTAATTGTGAGATTGAACCTTACAGGAGACCATGACTTGCCGAAGGGGAAGTCAAATAACATCAAAGCAATCAAAGGAATTCTTCAGGAATTACTGAATCAAATTCTGTGGCTCAAAGAGGACCTTAGGCTAGATTAATTACAATTGGTGCCTGTAGATCTAAAATCTGCTCACAAGTAATGTCCATTTCTATTTTGTTCTTGCTCCCAAGATTTTGTCTTCAAATCCAGATCCGACTGAAGCAAAATGGGGAACAAAACAATGAGAAGGAGCAATGCCATGTGATGTCTCTAGAAGAAAGTCTGTCTAGAGACAGGGACTGTGAATACCTTTGGAGTAGATGGGTGAGGGCAAAGTCCTGCTTGCCTTCAGTGAATAAATGGAGACAGAGCCAAGCAGGCTGGTGAGATGGCCCCACAAAGCCTGAGTGTAAACAAGCCTAGAGATATCTGCATAAACAGATTCTGTTTTGCTAAATTCCTTAGCACAGCCCAGAGACACAACACAACCACCAGTGGGGCTGGTTCCAGATCAGTCTCTGCTGTACACCGCAGTACAGACCAAGAGCACCCCAATTATCTCACCAGGCACAGAACAACTGTGGCCCCCAAGGTCTTCCATCAGATTACATCCCAAGCAGAAGGCAGTTGTGAAATCCTGCAGCTCTGCAAACACTCATTTAATGAGTGATGAAGGACACAGTGTGCACACCAGCACTCCTCAGGCAAAAGCACAATTCAGATCTTGCCTTCAAGACCACTTTTCAGCATAGCCCTGAACCTTTCAAGTCCTATCTGAGCTGAGGAATCTCCACTGTTATTCTGAGGATCTCTCTGGGATTGTGCTGGTAAATGCTTCATTGAATTGGCAGTGATTCAATGAATTGTTTAATCTTTCTCAATCGATTCACAGAGAAAGGATGGTGAGAGTAATTTTTTTTTTAATCTTCTTTTTCTCTAAGATTCTTTAAGAGTGAGTTCCCCCCTCTCTCCTCTCTTCCAGCACTCAGCTGCACTCACATGCACACACTCACCCTGGACCTCAACACCAGCTTCCCCTGGTACCGTCTGGGTGCTGTATCACTGCTGGTGGGTAACATCTCGGAACAAAAATATCTGGGAGTTGGTGACCCTTTCTAGAGCAAACAAGTGATTTGCTTTCGTTTTGGGTAAAGTGCAAGCCAATGAGCTGCTGTGTTAACATTAGGAGCTTGAGTTCCTCCATATCTTCCCCAACTGCCTACCAAATAAACCTTGCAAACATTTGCCTAATATCAAGGTTGCTTCTCCAGATGGCTAAAGCAGTCCTGCATGTTTCTTTTTAAAAATTCCCAACTGCTGCTGTCCATTTCCTAACACCATGCTGCAGAACAGCATGTAAACCTCAGCCCCTCTGAAGATAAAAGTTTTGCTCTATGCTGGGTGCAATTTATACAAACTTGCATCGTCCTGATGAAGTTAATATCAACAGCTTGTATGTCTGCAGCTTACTGGGAACATTCTCCTCAATTAAATCCTTATGCAGGCAAATAAGAAATTCTGAGTTTCTCCATTTCAAAAGCAGAAGGTGAAGCAAGCCCTCCAAGCCTTGCTCAGGAGCCTCATGAAGTGGTTGGACTTCCAGGAGGGGCTGAGTACCTGGCAAGTCTGTTGTAATATCAAGGGCTGGGAGTCACACAATTCTGATGAAGCATGGTTTTTATTAGACCTACAGAGAAGTCTCTTCACTCTGTCAGCACAATGGGGAAGCCAAGTTTGTACTCCAAGACAGTGTATAAATCTTCCATCTGTCAAAATTCAATAGTATTGGATCCAGAGTTTAGGTTTAGCTTTATTCCAGAGTACATGCACAAATGTAACCTCAGTAGGTAAATAAAACAGCCTGGTGGGAAATGCTCAGCATAATTTACACTTCTAGGAGAGCAAAGAAAGAATTTTTCTTCATTCTGAGCTATTAGAAAATTGGCTTAATGGAACTACTAATTAAGCTAGTCTTCTTTCTGTGAATCATCAGCTACCTTGTAATTTCTACCAGACAAAAGGGTCCCATGGTTCATTTGGTGAGGCCAGAGAAAGGATATTGAAAATTATTGTTGTTATTTTATGACAACATCTATCCTCCATGTTGTTTGACCCCTTCCTGTGTAGTTTCCCTGATTCCCTCCTGCATTCCTAAGTTTGGAAGTTATGGCTTTGTAGCATGGGTCTGGTCTTAAAGTTTTTTCTAAATGGAAAAGATATATAAGTAAAATAAAACATCCAAAAACTAGGAACTATTTTTACTAGAAGTACCAGATCCACCATTATAGATATTATTCTGGTTTACTTACACTGTATATGTCCTCCTAACAGTCTCCCTCAGGTAAACTAGCAATGATTCTTTAAGACCCCTCCTAGAGACATTTAGGATATTTATGATGAATGAGCTCCCAAGAGCTCAGATATTTAATTTGCAGCTACCATGGTTAGTGATGATTAAGATCCCTTTGTTTTTACAGGGTTTCTTAAATAAAGTGCAAACACGTCCTGTCCAAATCCATTAAAGAGTGAGATGCATGGGAATACTAATGGAATTGGTAAGAAAGATACTGAAACTGGCCAGGCACAGAGTAAATACACAAGATCACACATGTATACACCTATGCATCTGTTTGTGCATGTGCAAACAATGCACCCTTACACAGATACAGATGTATAGGCAGTTATATGTACTGCTTCTGTCTGGCCTTGGCTGCAAGTTGCCTTAATGTCTGGGGATTTCCACTGAAATACCAGCTTGATTTCCCACCAGGAAACATGGGAAAATTTAATCAACCTGTCTGGGCACTCAATGAATATAATTCCCTCTTCACAACTGATGAATCAAACAGATAGGCCTAACCAAACAGTACCTGCTGGGAAGTCACATGCAAGTAGGAAGAGGAACAGAATAATTGGAAGAAGAAAGCCCAGTTGACAAATAGTCCCTTCCCAGCATAAGTCCCCCTGAAGGACCAGTTGGGTTTGTTCCTCCTGTGATTGCACCACACAGAAGTTCACTGAGTTATATGGGGGTTTTAGGGAAGATTATTGCACTGCAGCTTGAAGCAAAAGAAGATTTCACATTCATACATGAGAATCCATACACTCGCCTTATCAGACACTTCTTTTAGTTCCTTCCCCCAACACCCACTCCTATAGGATCCTATAACAATGCCTATCAGAAATCCCAAAAGTTTATTCAAAGCTGTTTTTCCTCATTCCTTGGCTCACCACTTCTGTTCTCTGTCTGCAAGCTACAGATCACATGAAGATTCCCCAGGCTTTTCATAACACAATTTTATATTTTGTATTTCCTTGTCTGTACAATATAGCTGATTTTAGCAGAAATTGCCCCAAAAAGTTGCAGACCATGAAATGTGAATTTTCCCTGTGAAGTGACTGTCTGTTCAATCCCCTCACTTCTTACCAGATATCAAGGCAATACTTTTATCCTTCTTGTTTTCTGCTCCTCTAGTGCTCTCCAGATACAGCTGATCTTTTCTCCTAAGCTTCAGTCCACCAGGCAAATATCTATATACATTACACACATCCATACATCTATATACAGCTGTCAGAATTAGCAAATAACTAAATAAACAAACAGAAAAACCTGTTACACACAACTGCTTCATGAATTTATAACATATGGTGGCAAAGCACTATAAAAACTGTAAACTATAAAGAGGGTTACACAGCCCCATTCATTTATCATGTTACAATGAGTAATTTGTGCACCAGGCAGGAAAGAGAAAACCCACACAGTTGGAGTGTGCATATGTATTTCGGAGGCTCACACCAGAGAGCCTTTTATAAAACACACACATGATTTGAATTCCAAAGCAAAAGCACTGAGAGGCAGTGCATGGGCTAATATTGTTATAATGGTATATGCAGAGCTTAGGAAGAATGGGCACTAGTTGACCTCCTTTACTGGTAAGAGTACTTCCAAACACTCCATATTTCTGCATAGTTTAGAGTCTGTCCATTTAGAAATTGAGCTCCAGCCTACAGCTATAAAACTTCTCCTTGGTGCTGTTACAGAAATGGAAAGATAGTTCTCAAAGAAGAAACATGGCCGGGTGCTCCTTCTGCTGATTTTGATCAAGTTTCACTCATTTTTGCCTCCCTTCACATATCTGGTGGGGGTTATGTTGAACCACATTCACAGATGGGTCCATGTACTCATGGTCCAAGTGGTGTTTTATACTCAAATCCACATATTCTGTACAGACAAAACAAGACCGGTGAACTTAAGCGCTGCATTTCCCTAGAGGGCTTCTGACCACTGCAGTGTCTCACAATAAATCCCCTAGATTTTCCAGACAGCACAAAGCCCCACAATTCACATCTACCTGCTCCTGACATTTCATATTTTTCATTTCTAGCTGGCAAAGAGCTTTTATGAAACACATAACACATGCCACATGCTCTGTCCTGGAAATGGATTCGTTTTCCCAGTGGGGCCAGCAAATGATGTAGCCTGTGTCCCAGTTGTCATGTCCCAGTGCAAATAGTTAAGATCTTCTTTTTGTCTCAGCAAATGCCCCATGGAAGCTTGAGCTGGGTTTGGACCCTTGGGTCATTGCTAAGCAGTTTCTCTTTCATCCTTTTCAGCACCAGCAGACACAGCTTGAAACATGTATACAGGATGCGGCTTTACAGCATCCCTTATTCACTGGTACCTTGGAGACTCCAGTTCATTGAAAGTAATAAAACCAGATCATCAAAAAGAATTCTTTTGAACAGGTTTGGGCTCTGCTGTGCTACTTGGTTACGGATATTCATCTTCCTGGAAACTGTGCTGTTTGATACAGCACCGGCAGGAAAGCCTCAGCTGCCTCCCTGGTGCATTTACCCCTCGAGTGTTGAAATCACAGTCCTTGAATAGCAAAATAGTTATCACTTATAATTGCTTGAGGGGAGAAGCAGATTTTATTCTCCCAGATGCACCAAGGGGGCACACTGGGGTCAAAGGATTTCCCTATCCTCATCCTGCTCCAGTGATGCAATGGGCTGTGCACAAAAGGGAAGAGGGAACAAAAAGAAGCAGCCTCTGTTGGTTACAGCTACAGGCAGGCTGTAAGGTGATTCCTATATCAAAGGGTGCCATAGCACTGAATCCAAACTGAAAACACAGATGTGTTGAAAACACAGTCATTCTGATACTTGGGGCTTTAACTTTCTGTTAACTTTACATATCTTGTGATCCTGTGTATCTTACACAGCCCTGACGTTAAGGCTTTAACCCAAACCCCTTTGATTTGGCAGGGGGAGCATTGCCACTGTTGTCAGAGCGGCCAGAGTCCTGGTGCTTTTTGATTGCATCCAAACCCTTTCTTTTTTCATCTTTCTCAGCTAGAAAGAAGCTGACAGGTCACCGCTGGCACCATGAGCATAGATGTACTGCCCCTGTTTTGTTTCTCTAAATGTGGAAAGAGCAAGGATGGTGCAGCTAGGCTAATTCTGTCTGAGTGACTGGCAGACTTAACTGCAGATTATTTGCATCTGTGCTTGCAGCTCCAGGAGGATGAAAGTCTGAACTGCTGCTCTGGCCCCGCTAGGGCTGTGTGTGCTTCTGCCCTGAGACCTCTTTGTTGAGCTCCCTCTTCACTCTGGGGCAGCAAACTCAGCTTGTTCACAAAATTCCTTCAATAGAACATGTGCTGGGTACAAAGACTGTCCCTTGGACTGCAGCTTGCCAGCTGCTGGGGAAGAGCTGCAGAAAAGACCACTCTATCCATTTGGCCTCTTTCTGATTTTCTTTTTACAGACTTCACCACCATCCCCCCTTACTGGCCAACACCATGGATCTGGGTTAGATGGTTATTTGTGCTCTGTCTCTCATACTGCACTGTGCTGAAGACGAGTGAAGAGAGCTTCACCTTCCTAACTCCCTCTTTATTTCATGCTACTTCCCTTGGGAGCCTTGATTTCAGGAAAACATATGGTCCCTTTTTATTCATGGCTTCCAAATAGATGCAAAAAAAGAGAATGTTTAAATTTCCCTGTGTGAAGCAGACCCTCGTCTGCCCTGCTGCACTCTTGGCACCAGAGAGACTGTCTGAGGCTTCAGATCCAGATCACACACCAGAGGCTGCATTCAGAGCATCCTTCTTTTCCCAGAACAGGCTCGGCCAGGGACAGTGTTGGAAGGAAAACGGCTGAAGTTTCAGCTCAGCTGAGAATGAATCAGTGCAGGATCCCCAGGAGGTCTTTTTTACACAATGGCTCTGCACTAGAAGAGCAAGTGGAGGAGCAGGAGAGTAGTAGCTGGAATCGATCACATCTGATTCCTTATTAAAGTTTGTAAGGAAAGATGTTGGAGGAGAAAAACAGCAGAAGCACCTTCTACGACTAGTCTAGAAGGGCTTGGGGGGAAAGTGTGAGGAAAATAGCTCTAAACAGACTCCTACAATGTTCTCTTGCATTATGAACCCATATTTTTTCTCTAGATTTCATCACTAGTTCATGCATTCTGGGGCAAAGGTGAAACCAACACTTGTGGGGAATATGAGGAGAGTCAGGTTGCAGACAATAATACATGCACAACTACTACATGAACAAATATTATAAAGAGGCCTCAACTGAACTGCATGTATGAGTTTGTTTCTGCACATCTCTGTATAGACCCATGCCTGTGAGGACATGCAGTTCCCTCTCTGCATGTATGAGCATGTGTTTGCACATATACATAAATCTGACATTGGAAGATAAAGATCTTTCTCCATGTGGCAGAGGCAGAGCATGTCATGCACATGTCTGAACACAGCCCCCCAAAAAGTACTGGGTTTTATGCAGAGAGCCTAAAGGAAGTGGGTCCTAAGCAGAACAGCTCTGGCTCCTACTGTGGTGTTAGTTAAAAAAACAACAGCTCTTCATAAAACTTAAAATAAGCCCTACATCAAAAACAGTACAAAACAACTCTAAGCCCTCAGGCTACTGCAGGATTATACTGTTGTGAAATACATTATCCAGCCTTTAAAGTCATCTTTGACTATCTGCCTGGGGTCATCCAGACAGCCCAGACTCTCAGCTACCTAATACCAAAAAAAAGTTGAGCTTGCAGATGTTCCCAAGAAGGCAGTACATCGAGGTGCAAGCTCTTCCTGCAGGGAGACACCAAAGGGATTATATTTGAATTTTTTGTTTCCTCTAATAATGGCTCAGCAGAGAATTAGCTCCAACACAAGCTGCTGTTGAAGGGACATCTACTGTGTTTGGTGGCAGGAAGAGAAAAAACAGAGTTACTGGACTCCTGTGAATGAGTCATTGCATCAGAGGCCTGGAAGCAGATAGGCTATTCCTTAGCAATAAAGAACCAAGACACAGTAATTTCCAATAGATGGATTTGCAGGTAGAGTTTTCTATTTTATCCACAGCAGGCACACCAACTTCAGCTTCGAGCTGCTGTTTCTGGTTAGCCAGTCAAGCTTCTAATTGGATCTCCTGTTGGACGTGATCTGTGGCACACACCAGGGTGGGAGCAGGGGCCAGGCTGCTGCCTTGCCACCAGAGCTGAGCCCTGGCAGCACCCTGCAGTGAGATCCAGGCACACAGGGCCTATGTGCAAAAATTCAGCCAATTCACCACAGAGTCCCCAGTCCACAAGGAGCCGTTTATCCCTCTATCCCAGGGCAGCAACAGAGCCAGCCAGCCTTGCATGACCCTCCCATATTGGCCAGTCCGTGCTGGTTTTACACATGGGCACTCTGGACTGCCCATCCCCAGCCCAACCTCTTTGGTGCTTCTAAACAAGCCCAGGAGAGGGCTGGGATCTCCAGGAAGAGGAAGTGGTGTGAATTAGCTTGCCAGAGGCTTAATCAAAGGACAAGCCAAACCAATGCTATCAGCACAGCTAAATCCAGCTTCATTTCAAGAGGAAGCTGCACACTTTAAGTGCAAGAAGATAAATGTCCTGGACAGCTCTGCAATGGTTCTTTGCTTGACATTAGGAATTCTCAGACAGAAAGTCCCTGTGTTGTGGACCTCAAACTCACAGAATGAAGGTGTTGAGCTGTCCCCTGCATCGAGACAGGATCTTCCAGGCAGCAAGAGGAAGTATGAGATGAAAAAAATGATGGTTTTTTGCGGACAACAATGATAAGTGTAGAGGATTTTACTGTTCACTCCAATGACTGAGATGGCACTTTTTTTCCTGTTGACTATAAAGAACATTTGCCCACTCCTTTCCTTGCTCACCAGCTGCTGCAATGGTGTATTTTGAAATTCTTACTGGGCAAAATTGGCACTTCTATTTTCTATATAAGAATACTAAACACTAAAAGGAGCTCAAAATCAAATTTCCATTAAAGCAAAGGCCACCTCAGGATCAGACAGGTGGCTCCACTCCTGTGTAACAGGCCAGTGCCAGAATGCCTCATCCAGTCAGTCCTGACAGGAGTTTTCCAGCAATCTCTCCTTGGCCTGGCATCACTACTAACCTGAAGACAGATTTCTGTAGTGTGGGAACTAAGGAGTGCGACTGCTTCTCAAGAAGTGATGAAGTCCCCGGCCATGTACAACATGTCACTGCTGTTCCTTACAGGGTACACCTGTGAAAGTGCTTGCACTCAATTTATCTTTCTGTTGCTGGAGATTTACAGGAAAAAAAGCATAGTCTGTGCTTCCCAGGGAGCAGTGAGGGTTGTCCTGTGAGCTGTGTGCTCCTAGAGCTGCAGACACGTGTGTCCCCACGCCTGTGCTTGTGCGTGCAGCTGGCCACTACAGAGCCCCTGTGTTGTGACCCTGGGTTCAATCTAACCAATGGGCCAGCTAATCAGTTTGTGTCAACATAAGCAGAGGCAGTGGCAGTCAGAAAAGACATCAGAAATCAAACCTGAGGAAAGGAATTAGGGGAAAAGAATTCATTCATTTCCTCTTTGCAATGGCAAATGCTTTCTACTCACTCTTTTAAAATGACATTTTACCTGCTATTAGTTTACTGTGAGTTTCTCTGGCACTGCCTTCCCTCCCCACAGCTGATTCCCTCAAGAACAAAATTAAATTTAAGCTACTAAAGTTGGACCTTTCTGAAGTAAAAAGAATCTTTAAAAATGGATTTTTTTAAAGGTCATTTTGAACTTTATCTGAGCACACATGGAGACGCAGGCCATTCAGATAAATAATGCCACTTGACCACCTCCTGTCACCATTACTAGAATAATGACATCATTTATGTGAAGGTGAGAGTGCAAGGCTTTCTGCTCATTCCTTTTATTCCTCTTCTTATTTTTGGAGATCTTAATGTTGTTAATTTTTATAGCTGCTTCTTCATTTTGCACTTTCTTTAATAACCCATAGGAAAGTCATAAACTTACACTGAAGTAAGACATCCTGATTTTGACCCAAAACAAGACAGACTGCACTTCCTGCTCTCATGGGATCAAGCTGCATTCTCTAGAGCTCCATCTGCTCCTCACCCTTAGCATGTCCTGCCACAATGGCAGTCCCTTGACAGGATGGTGTGAGAGTAGTTCATCCTTCTCCTTGGTGTCTTTCGCTCTTCCAGAAACCCAGCTTTACAAATTAAATAAATATAACCCATTACTACATTTCTAAGCCCATGCTTAACTTCAAGCACAAGAACAATCATGAGCTTCTTTTGTGAGTTTATGCTTCCCTGTGAATTGGTGCAGTCTGTGGCACCAAAGCCCTACTCCAGAGGGAGCTCAGGGGTGTACAGTATATACCCAGCAGCGTCCCTATCTGCCAGAGAAACCTTCATCACTGACCTGAGAATCCAGAAATATTTAACTTAACATTGTCTTCAACATTATCTTGACAGCAAAAGCTGGCATTGGGAGATGGCTTTGCACTGCCAGGCTCCAGTCTGAACAAACACAGACTCTTTAACACATGGATTTCATTTCCAGACGTGTCAGATCCACCTCCCTACTGTCAGCTGAAGGTAAGGGGGGCTGCCCACAGCTTGCTGTGTGATGAACCCTGCAGCAGTGCTCTGAAAACACTGCATGTTATTTACTGTACTCAGTTCTCTCCAATCATGACTCAAACGAGGCCATATTTATTGAAGAGACACTTTAAAATGTCCCATGGCATGCTTTGTGTGAATGGGGACTTCCCTTAAATGGAATTTCAGCACTCCACCTCTTCCTGCAGTGGCATCCGTGTCCCACTTCACTGCTGCCCAGTCTCTTTGAACAGGCTTCCCTTTAACAACGTTCAAATATTTAATTTGCCAAGTGCTGTGGGAATCCCAAAGGTTTGGAAGAGCTATCTATTATAAATGACAAAACATGACATTATTATAGGTAGCCTGCCTACTCGATGTCATTGGTGTTCTATGCTGCTCCTTTAATGAGGCTGTCTTTCAAATCCTGAACAGAATAGAAAAAGATTCTGATGACAGCACTTCTCAGGTACTCTAAAAATTAAAACAGCCAAGTCCTTACAATATACAAAAGCCTGCCTTCTAAACCCTAAAACCGTCATGTTCAGAGGAATTGCTTTGAATATTCTGTTATTTAGTTGTACAGGCATTCAGGAGGAGGTTGCTCCCAGCCACCCAGTGCAATTCAATAAGTATTCCCCTGAAACCTAGCCACACAGTGCCCTCTGCTGCAGTTTTCTCTGATATATTAAAAGAAAAACAGAATGAAACAAGGAAAAAAAACCCAACCAACCACACTTTGCAGCCTATCCTCTGGCTCAAATTGAGATAAGCAGATGGTTTGTTAGTACTTATCAATGACTCAGTAACATCCAAAGTACTACATAAAACACTTTTGCCAGAGAAAAGTCAAAATAATAAAAATGAATTCCATACAGGGGACAGTGAAAGCAATTGGAAAACCACTCAGGGAATGCAGCAGTGCTAGCAGCTTCCTGCCTTAGCCTGGCTGGCCCTGCTCTCCAAGGAGAACTCCAAACCCAGTGATTTAAGCTAAATAACTAGTTCCTATAGTCTCATTGCTTTGTTCCTCCCACCGCCCTCAACCCCATCCACCACATCCTCCAAACACTCACGAGAGCTTTGTGAACAAGCCAAGGACATGCAAGAGGCAAGACCAAAGCCCACGCTGCCTTCACATTCCCGATGCCAGGGAACCTGTACCAGATGGAGCTGGCTGCCAGCAGCACCCTCTCAGGAGAGAAGGATGGGCTGGGAATAAGCCATTTCTGTCATCTTACTCTTGATTTTGACAGCACCGCTAGCAGTTGACATTCCAGAGGACAGGGATCTTTGTGGAATACCACAGAAAAGAAGGACAAACACAGACAGCCTTGGGAAACGTAAGGCCAACAAGGCACTTCAGCAATTCTTACTTTGAGCTACTATCACTTCGGGCTCAGTTAATTAAAATCAATAACTGCATTTGTCTTGGTTTGGAGTTTGGGCCTTCACTGAACAGTACTAAGGCTTTTGTTCACAGATTCACCAATTATAAAGTCAATAATTTTCAATTAGCTAGACATACTGTGCATATTGTCTTGGCAATATAAGGTACCTCTGAATGCAGGGATTCAGGGAATGCACAGGCATTAGGATTTTAAAGCAGCACCTTGTTAGTGCTGTGGATGAAGAACAAAAACATTTCAGATACTCCATAAGACTATGTTCAGACCCTGCCACAGTTCTGGGTTAAAATGGTAGAAGAATAGGGTCCACCTGAAAACTGTATCAACAGTCAGCAAGATGACAATCTCTAAAGACCCAATGGTTGAGTCTTGCCACCAAAGCCTACAAAAATCAATTGGCTCTAAAACTGTGCTACTGAGAAATGTTGAGTTTGTTGCACAGTTGGCCTGATACTCAAGATTGTCAGACTCATGTTTCCAAAGCATTGTTTGCACGAGGAGCTTAAAAAGATAGTAAAGTTTCTCTCCCCATTGCCCTCTTTTGCAAAACAAAAAAATTGAGAGACATTTAAAATCATGAGATTTGACAGCATTCTGGGTTTGTGCCTGAGATGTGCTGTTGTTCAGCAAGGTCAAGAAATCTATTTGAGAACAAATACATGTTTATTTGAACCTTCCCTGAAATTTGAGCTTCATCCATCTCTAAACCTTTAGAAAACACCGGTCTGTTAAATCGTCTTCTTTCCACAATATCTTCTCCTGTGCCTCCTGCATCTTCCTGGGTCCCAGCCAGGCCTGGAAGCACCAAATAACCACAAGGAAGATTGTTCCTTGAGATCACCACCCAGGAGCAGAAAAATATCATGAGCTTCTTGGGCGGGCCTGTTTTTACTGCAGGAATCACCTTACTGAGCAGATGTGAAACCTTGAATGGAGCCAGAAAATCAGCCAACACCTTATCAGCAGCAGTTACTATAAAAATCAACTAATTCTACTGAAGCAGCAAAAATCCTAAAAGGATGCCTTCTTTTGACACATGGAGTCAGCAACAGTACTCTGATCAGCAGGGAGCAGAGCATGTGTGAACCAAAATGCACAAACGAGTTCTCAACTCCAAAGATTCAAAGATGTCCAGCCTGCTTGTCTGCAGAATGGAAGACAAGACTGAGGGGGAGACTACAAACTGTGTGGGAATCTAGACACACAGAAAGATCTCTCTGACACAGCTACCCCAAGGGCGAAAAGCTGGGAGAATCTCTGTTCAGCACAGTATTTAATTACCTAAAGGAAAAAGCATGTAAATAGAATTTAAGAGACACACTTGATAATAAATCTATGACAAAAGGCAGTGTAGAAATCTGTGCTCTTGAATTTATTATCTGACCTTCCTGCTGAGCATTCCCATGCAGCTGCAGCATAAAATAAATTGCACTAGCTAAAGAAACTGTAGGAAACATTTGAATATTCCCTGTTCTGAAATATTAACCTGTGATACTTTTGACCATCTCTCTCTCAAGTGGAGAATGGCAGAATGGACAGATCAAGACGCTAGGAATTTTACTGGAAGAGAGGATTGCAAAAGGGAGTAGAACTCAGACAAGACCCCTGCATTGGAAGTGCAAGAGTTGTCTTGCTAAAACTGATTAGTATTAAAAAAAAAAAACCCAAACCACAAAACAACCTTCATTAAAACAGTCTTCTGGGAAATTGCAGCATATGACTACTTAAAGGAACTGGTTTTGCTTAGAAATACAGCCAAGTTCTCATATTTTTGAAAGATTAAGGATTTTTTTATCCTTTATGTCTGCATTTCTTCTCTTTTCCTTTCTCTTTCAAAACGCCATCATAAGAATCCCAGAAAGGAAAGGTGACTTCAGTGCATGGCAGATGGACACCACGCTGTTCATCAAAGCAGATAAATAAAGGGCTTATCCTGTAAAGCAGCTGAACACCAGCACTTTTTTCTGTCAGCTGTAGAAAAGTTTCTGGCTTGCAGCACTTAACACAACTGAATTGTGGAGGCCACTATTTCCCAGGTTTAGATCCAGGCTGAGTCTCTCTCACTTCATTAATGCTTCAACTGGGCAAAGGGAGACCCTGGTCTGCACAAATCCTTGAAGCCTCCTCACTGCTTTCCCTCGCACTGCAGCCACCTGAGGAAGAAGGCCTGGCACTCTCTGCAGTACTATTTATTGTAGAGTAACATCTTGTTGATGATGGGACATCATCAGCAAACCCTGTGCCCTATGCCTACAGGAGGACACGTTCTCTGAGCCTAAGTGCTGGCAATCTAATTACGGCACGTCCAGAAAATCTCATGCTCACCTCAGGACTTAATAATAACGATACTATATAAAAACTTAAACACTGTTCAAGGTACACTAACCATACATTTTAGACTGAAAGTATGACAGGTAAGATTAGATGAGACACATTCAGCAGACCACCAGAGCCAAATTTTGAAACAGAGAGTACCAACATCATGTTTGCAGAAAAGCAGATACCTAGTAATCTCTCACTTGCAGGCACAAACTAGCAGATGGTTTTAAAACCAGGAAAGTGAATTTGAAACACCCACTCTGTCTTTTACAACTTCACAAGCATGAGTTTTGCATGGAAAAATTACATGTGTACATCATTAGCAGATGCAGGTCCTAATTCTACCACTTTGATTATTTCCTTTTAACTGCCTTCTTTCTGATGCCTTTTAAAAAGGAGCACAATGGCTTCTCACTATTTCTTCAAGATCTTGAAGAAAAATTATTCCTAGTGGGTCTTGAGCTCCCCCCATTGACTTCTCACTAGCTGCTAACATCCAGGCCTCATTCCAACACTCCACCGCTGTTCAGATAAGCCTTTCTGGGTGGGATGTTTAATTTTTACAACAACAAAGATGTGATTGCCCTCTGCTGTGTGTATGCCCACTGTATTTTAGTTGTACCACTGCTAACAGAAGTTATTGCTCTGCCTGGCCCTTCCTGGAGAGTGCTGCTACTCAGCTGAAGAGCCTATTTTCTTCTTTCTTTAGATTTCTCCCTAAGCTCTTCCCTCTTGCTCCCTGGACAAAGTCTTGTGTGATCTGAGACACTCTCCTTATCTCAGCCTGGAGCCCAGGGTTATTACATTCTCTGGATTATGTTCACCATCAGCACTCCAATGAGCTGACTTAACGTACTTAATGGTGCCAGAATTTCTGAATGTGCCAGAAGACTTTTGGTATCATTTGCCATGAACACTAATCCTTAAAGTCTGAGCTGCAGGCCATCCACATGTCACCCAAAAGGCTGGCAAACAACTCAGGTTGTTAAGAGCCTCCAGTGTGGATCAGGCTCCACTGACTCTCCATTGTTGCTGTTGACAAAGGGCGTAGCCATGCTCCTGGCTAAGGACTTTGGCTGTCTCCTGGCTTATGACCAATTTCTACAGTAATCCAATGAGAGACACTTGTTTGTTTTTGGTTTTTTTTAATAAATAACCAGCATATCTTTTCTTCCTTCTACCCATTAAATTCTTATGGCTTTTGGGGGATCTGGAGCTCTTCCTACAAAAGAGGAGATGCAGTTCTAAAATGCAACACCCTTATTTCTCTCCTGATGCAGATAGGCTAAGTTCCCAGAAGACCAGTGAAGGCACTGGAACAATGTGAGAAAGGCTGAGGCCACAGTTTAGGCCTTTTGTCACCTTCTTGGTCTTTAAGGTACATTCTCTATTCTTTCTTATCTTTACTATCTGTGTTATGCGTTCTGGATATATAAAAGAGGGAGGGAGGAACCCTAGAGGATACTATTTCATAGACAGATTCTGAATGGAATATAAAGATGGAGATAGGTCATGCTCTTCCTTTTCCTGTCCTGTGACATGAAGCTCTGTCAGGGAACAAAGGGATATGGCTGGAGGGAGCTCTCTGATTATTCTTCACTGTTAAATTGACTGCCTTCAGCAGCATCAAGGCTTATGGCTATCTGACTGCACACAAGGAATGGGAGCAAGCCCAGGTGACAAATTAATTTGGTTTTAGATGAAAGAATGGCTAAAGATTTTTACAGCTATGTTTAACACACTTCCCTGGTTCTTTTCTATGAGCCATTTGTTCTTTCCTCCAAATACCTTCTTGCAAACAACTTCATTTAGAAGCGCTTCCAGCATCTGCTGTCTGCATGGACTTGTCTTTGGAGCATTTCTTTTATGGCAGAGATTGTCTTACACCATGGTTTTCAGAATGGTGTGTAGCTTTACTCTTTCAAATATGAGATCAGACCTTTATAATGCCAAGAGCCCTCTAGTCCTGTGCAAGAGCTGAGGAAATTATGCATATTCTATTCTATTCTATTCTATTCATAAACCTCCCTTACCAGTTTCTACCTCAATGCCTTCCCATAGCACACAATGCCACATTATTAAGAATTATTTCATGTGGTTGGTTTATCACTAATCCTCAGACTAAGCTGAGTAATGCCTAGGAGACAACTGTCTTAATGAGACAGTTTATACTACAGAAAGCAGACCAAGGCCTTTCATGTGGAAGGTGGGGAAGCTTACCATCATCCTGTAAGCACTTTGTACAGCTGCTGACTGACCTGCAGGGAGCCACAGTTCAAGCAAGCACGTTTAAACCTTTATTAAACAAGTCTTTCGCTCTCCTATCCTTAAAACAATTTCCTGCTCCTTTCCACAAGCCACTTGCCCCTTCTTCAAAATCTCTTCTTGCAAACCACTTCATTTATAAATGTTACACTTCTGCTGTCTCAAATATTTTGACATAATCTCTTAGTGAGCGGAATGGTTGCCCAAAAAAAGCTGTAGAAGCTCTTACATCTCTCCCCAGCACACCTGAAGAGTAAGATCCTGAGGGCTGAGTATGATCTGGTATCTGGAAAAAAAAAACCTCTCAGAACAGATTCAGGGTTTTGTCTGTTAATGATAATCAGAGCCATTATTGGGGTACCCAAGACACTAAAGTAGCAGTACCTTCATCTCTAGAACTGAGCAATCATTTCTCTCTTTTTCTTCAAAGTTCAAACCTTCTCTGTCAACCACCTACAGTGACTGAAAGCAAAGCTAAGCAAAATACTGCCATCATAGTTCTTCCAGACCACCCCTTTTTGTTGCATGTTGACGTTGTCCCCCTCATCCATTCTCCACAGAGTCATATAATTACAGAATGGTTTAGGTTGGAAGGTACCTTTAAAGATCATCTATTCTAACCCCCTGCAATGAGCAGAGACATCTTTAACTAGGTAAGGTTGATCAGAGGCCCATCCAACCTGGACTGGAATGTTTTCAGGGATGGGACATCTACCACTTCTCTGGGAAACCTGGTCCAATGTTTCACCACTCTCACTGTAAAAAATTTCTTCCTTATATCTAATCTGAATCTACCCTCCTTTAGTTTTAAACCATTACCCCATTCTTGCTCTAAGGCAACAGTGGTAGTAACAACCAACAGCAGAGTGTGCCGAGTGGGAAATAAACCCTCAAGTGACTTAATTTGCCATGGACATTTATTCCTCGTGGGATTTGGCACATGGCCAATAGCGCTGAGCATGCCAACAGAAAAAGATCTTTTGAATATTTATTCCTTTCTCTGACCTTTCTGGAGCTGATGGATGTTTATATTGGAGAAAACATACCAAGTTTGATATGAAAATCTACCAACCTTCAGACAGTGGCACAAACCTTTGAGCTTGGGATATTAATTCCTGTAACAATAGTAAAGGCAGCACTGTTTCTCACAAGGTAAAAGGAGTCTGAGAAGGAGTGAGAACAATTAGGCAAACAAGCAGTTTTGTTTGGACTATGAACAAAGTACAGTGGGTAGTTCTGGCCCATGCATGTTATGTCAAACCTGTCAGTAGCTGCAGGTACTGTATCCACTTTCCAACACGCTGATACTGAAATAAAAGGCTGCAAAACTTAGATTTGTTTTTTTATGTGGGGAGTGTAGAAAGTCTTAGTCTAGAACTGTTTCACTGCCAACATTCAAATAAATGCAATATACATTTTTTCAAGCTCACTGGGCAGTGAACATCATAGGCTCACGTGATCCAAAAAGGAATTAAGCAAGTTAATTCAGTTGTCTCCCACCAGGCCCATTTTCATCACTGGTGACATTACAGCTATTACATGTGGTTATTTTTAGCATTAGTAAATAGCAGTAGGACTGGTCTGAGGCAGGTGTAGGAGTGCATAACCTACGTTGTTATTGAATCTTATGCAATCACTCTGTGCTTTCCTCACCTACAGAAAATAACTCCTGTCACTCAGAAGCTTGCAGGGTTTGATTTAGCGAAGTTCTTAGATGTTAAACCAGGACAACCCCTTACACTTGCTCACAGAAAGCTGTTGCTGCAATCGGCAAACGCCGGGTGGCTCTGCGGGGAGATGACCGAGCTCTCAGGGCCTTGGCACGGCACCTCCAGTGCCCAGCCAAAGGCCTCGGCCGCAGGGCAGCAACCAGGCAGGGCTGCTCCCGCTCCCTGCCCTCCTAAGGGCTCCTCCCACGCCTCTGCCCAGGACGACGGCCCGTTCCACCCTTCAGCCCTGGCAATTACTACTATTCGTGGGGAGAGAATACCCCATCTCATCAGAGATGTATGTAATAAGCCGTACCAGATGCTTCAGCTTCCTTTAGCCCCGGAATGTGTAAGAAAATGAAACTTTTTCCGCTCTCTCGCCTAATAATCTATTTTATTATAGGAGACGGTCCACCTGTGCCCGTTCTCCTCCCTGTGCAGGAGACCCAAGGGGCAGGTGGAGGCAGATGGGAGAAGCAGGTTTCCCCCTCGAGGACACCGAGGCAGGTCAAACCCGGCCGCCCCGGGACACGGGTCGATCGCTCTAGGCCGGGGCAATCGCCGCCAGCTCGGGGCCGGGCAGTCCGTGAGGGGGCAAAGAACAACCCCCACACTACCGCGCTCTCCGTTGGCCCTGCCCGGCACCACCCGCCCTCCAGCCCCGGCCGGGCGGGCACTGAGGCGGCACCGCCCGGCACCGCCCCGCGCCCCGCCCGGCACCGCCCTCCCGCCGCTCACGCGCGCTCTCGCCGCCCTCCTGTTGGCTCGCCTCACGCCCCCTCGCAGAGGGGAGAGAGGCTTAGATAAGGCAAGTTTGTCCTTCACTACGTAGCCTTTAGGCGAATAGTAACACTTTCTCCTGTGGCATAAAAGATTTTGTATTATTTTACAACGATTCATAGTGCTTGTTTTTGAAACGCAGAGCGGAGAACCGTCCTTGGCATGTTGTCTCCCCCCCTTTCCCTCCGAATAGGTCGGCCGGTCTCGTCACGCTGCCCGCTGCGGAAGGGGCGGGCGCGGCCGAGGGTCAGCGCGGCCGCCGCGGGGGAGGCACCGGTCCCGCCATGGCGCCGCCGCCGCCGGGACAGACCCGGCTCCCGGACTGGGACGGGCTGAAGCTCCGCGTGCAGACCCTCATCGCCTCCCACCGCGTCATGATCTTCAGCAAGAGCTACTGCCCCTACTGCAACAAGGTGAGGCGGTGGCGGTGGGAGCCCGCTCGGCGCCGTCCCCCGCGGGCCCTCCACTCGGGGCATACGTGGGCAGACCTGTGCCCCGAGGGCGCCCGCCCGGCCCGGGCAGGGCGCAGGGAAGCGGGGCTGAGGGAGGGCGGTGTGGGGATGCCGCGGCTGCTGCCGGCGGCGGCACCTGCGGGGTCTGAAGCGTGCAGAAGTGGCGCTGTGTCCGTCCCGCTCCAGCACCACGTGCCAGCCCTGGAAAACCACTTAGCAGGCTTGAAACCAGGCGAAGATCCGTGGCGTTCGTGGTAGTTCTTTTCCTCTGTCACGCTGGGAGATGGATGTGTGGCGAGTTCTGCACAGTGTGCCTGTTCCTCAGCTCTACAGCTGCTCGAAGCTCAGGGTGCTGGCTGTGTTCCATTAGCGCTGGGAATCTGGGTACCACATTGCTGTTCAGTTTGGACAAAGCTGCTCGCCAGGGGAGCGATAATTAAGTTTCCTGCTCTTTCTGCATTTGAGGAAGGTTGGCTCTATGACAAGTGCGTAAGTTCTAAATCCTGGTCGCAGTGTGTGTTTAAAAGAGAAGAAATGCGCTCTTGGTTAATTGTGATGCTTAGAGAAAAATATCTTTTTAGGCCTTATTGTGCATCAATGTCACAGAGTGGCTATGACTAGTAAACCAAAGTCGTTAAAAAACTCATTAGAATTTCATGATACCAACACACTGATCATAGTCCACACAGAATCTGAGGGTTTTTAGGCCTTGGGTTTCTTGGATGTTTACAAAAAATGTGTTATGAAATTTTATTTAAACCTCACACTACCATATTTGATATGGCCATGATGGGAGAACGTTGGTCAAATGGTGGGAGCTGTTGGATCTAATCCTGGTGTTTCTTAATAGAACTGATAACAGGAAAATACTCAGAAGCCTCACTCCCACTTCTAGGTTAGGTTTAGTTCTGGGAACTCTGGGGAGGGAAGAGATATTATGACCCCCTTTCAGAAAACTTAACTGAATATGTTTTGTCTCACTTGCAACTTTGAGAAAGGAAACTTCTGTGTTTGGAGGGATCGACCAAACCAATGCTTTCTGTCAAGAACCTTTTGGCAGATAGCAGACCATAGTACCTAGCTCAAATCCTTCTTAACAACTTACTGGAAGTTTCAGTAAATGAAGAGTTAGAGTCTTGCTCCAGTCTAGTCCAGTTGACAAAACTGTTATCTTCTGCTGAGGAGAAATCATTTCTTGAGGACTTCAGAGTTGCCCATTGAGAAATACTTGGTCGTGCCTGTCAGTATTGCCCTGTGTGCTTTTAGTGATTGTGATTGTAAATATCGATGCTCATGGTACTCAGTTCAGTGGGTTTGAGATCACATGATGGTACGGTAACTTTTTAAACCTTGTGCCTTTTTCCTTCATCTGTTTGTGGTGTTGTAGAGGCTCGAGACTAAGACAAGAAGCTTGAGGGGAGAAAAGACTTGATTGTAGTCCAGTAATTAAATTCCAGATTGTTCTTTCCTGCATTTGTTCATAGCTTCTCCATTAGGCAAATTGCTTGCTTCAGGGAAGCGATCTGATATGAGGAATATTATCCTTATTGTCTTGCGAAGGGGAAGAATGAATACAGGGAGTAGGAGGGCCCTCTCTCATGGCCCTTTCTAGGTTGAATATGTCCAAAACCCTGCATGAATTCTTGTGAAGGAACAGGTCATGAATAGGGCTGGGGGAAGAAGAGCTGACTGCCCTGGTAGGCAGATTTCCTTGGCTTATTTTCCTGCTTGGAACACAGCAGAAAGTTAATATAACAAAGAAAATGTGGAGAAGGGATGTAAATTGCAGACAGAGAATTAGAAGAAGAGAGATTATGGAAGAAGGAAGCCTCACATGGCACATTAAGTGATAAAACAGAGGAATATCTGTAACACTAAGGGTATTAACAATCTGTCCTACCAAAGACTTAGAAATTAGTGAAGGGAATGGGAAAACAATGGGTAATGCAGGATTCTTGCTAGCTGATCAAGTCTATAGAATTAATGAAGTGGATATAATTTGCAAGTGTAGTTACAGCTTGGGTGCTTAGCCTGTAATCACATAGTTCTGAGTTCTTAGATATGAATTGTGTGCATTGTGTTGTCTTTTACTGTGGATGGTTGTTAGCAATGTGCTTGTGGTAGGACTAATTGAAAAACTGAAGATATTTAGTGCTCATGCTCTGAAAGGACCTAATTTGGGGGTGGAAAGAATTCTCTCTTTCAAGTGGAGGTAGCCATGCACTATTCTTCAGAAACAGATCTGCAAATAAATTCCCTAAATGAATTAAGTAGATGATTGTATTCAGGTTATCTAATAGCATGACTTGGCAATTGTGTTGTTGTTCTTCTGCTAATGTAACTTGTTGTTCAGCTGCTTCAACAGGGCAGTGGTGGTAGAATTACTTCCTTGGCATGACTTAACTTGGCTGTTTCTTCAATTTCTTAGCATCCAGAAAAGATAAGTTAGATAGAAATGTATAAAGAAAACATAGTTTTTTAGCATGAAAAAATGGCAAGGCTGAACACTGTGATATGTTGAAATTTTAAGAGCAACAGCTGTGATTGCATAGAAGTTACTGGTTATTTTAGTTACATTTTATGCTATTACAGATTACATTCTCTATATTCAGGGGGTTCTGGCCAATTCAGCTGTAGCTATTACAGAGTGTTAGCTGATACTTGAAAAAGCAGACCTAGGACGTCCCATTATTATTTTATGGTATGAAGCTTATTTCAAACCTGCTTAGCTACCCTAGTGGCAGAAAGCGTCTCTGGGAAGAATTTGCTAAAGTTAGACCAATTTCTTAGTTTCAGGGGAAGTATCTATTGTTTAATAATATTTGGAAGTGTTTCTAGTCTATCATTTCTTGTGAAAACGGAAAGGGTTTCATAGGTAACTGAGGCCATTGCATTGGTCAGAAGGGAAATAAGTAATTGTATCAGTGACCCTGCAACCTTGTATCCCATCCCAGACATTTAGAGAAATTCTAATTTTGGCTTTGGGCTATAAGGAAGAAAGTCTCCCAGTGTGCTCCTGAAGTTTTCAGTGCTGTTTTCAGTGTGTGTGTGTGACGCAGGAATTTCTTGACCTGAGTTTGTATTAGTTTTATTGAGTTCAAAATTTTCAGTGGATCTTCTTTTTCATTGTTTGGTCTAATAGCTCATTTGATCTCATTTTAATTTTGGCTTTTACAATGCCGGGTAGCAGTAAGTTCTCCGGTTGTGTTTCCTAGGGAGATTTACTTCGTTTTCATTTCAAAATTGTTTTCTGGTAAATGCAGTTATTGCTGAGTGCTCCAGTGAGTATTTCTGAGAAATCATTTCCTGTTCAGCTTATCTAGATATTACTCATGATTAGTGTGTTATCTTTCTACTGCTCCTAATCATTTCCTTCTCCAAACCAATCTATTATCTCTTGCCTGCATTGAAGATTTTGTAACTGCTCACATGTTACTTCTAATTAGGATGCTGACATTTGTCTGATTTTTTTTTTTTTCTCTCTACTCAGTATCTTCAGTAGAGAATAAAGGTGGGCTAAATGCCTTAAATCTGTCCTTTCTTGAGTATAATCTTTCTTGGTTTAGTAATGTTCTGTCCTGTCCTCTCTCCTGACAGCTGCTGTTGAATGTTTTGGCAGAGTTTTTTAAAAAAGGAAACAAAAACTAATGAACACTTGCATGTTACTCTGCTGCTTTGCTGCAAACTAAACCAGCAGCTAATTTTGTGACTTGCCTTCGCATTCTTAACACTTCCTAGTAGTAAACATTTTAAGTTTTGCTTTTTTAGATCTTGTATGGCGTTTAGCTTGGGATTTGTAACAGCAGATGCAGAGCAGGATCTGGAGCAGTTCCACTGCTGTTTCCTTTTCCTTCTGCCTGTAGCCATAATCATTCCAGGAAGCAAGTCTGAACGTAATGGTGAGCTTAGCTCAAATTTTCAAGGGTCATCTAGATGGTTAGAGGACTGGAGTATCAGACACACTGAATGTGTGAAGGAGGAGCTCAGTTTGTTGAACCTTGACAAGGCTGAGCAGGGGTTTTAGTTGCTGCCTTCCGCTGACAAGTGGGAAGACAACCAGACTGTTCTTCAAGTTGCAGAGGGAAAGAAGAACCAACAAACAGAAGTTGCAATGACAGACACTCCAGTGGGATAAAATCAAAGTTCTTTACTGTGAGGATGGTCAAACGTTGAGCCAGCCCAGTGAAGTTCTGGTGTCTCTGTGCTTGTGGATGTTCTGAGTGAGAGGACAGTGCTTGAGTAGTGTCATCAGCCTTCACTTTTTGCTCTGCTTTGAGCAGGGAGTTCGTGCAGATGGCCTGAAAAGGTCCCTTAGAACTTCTGTCATTCTATAACTGTAGAGCCAATATAATCAATTACAGAGGCAAAGCTTTTTTTGTATGTTGTGATTGATATATGACGTGGTAAGAAACTTAATTTGTAGTTGGTACAGGACACAGAATCTTCCTGTTTGTTTGCATAAAGTTGACACTTCATCAGAAAACACTGGAATACTCAGTATCAGCATAGTAACAGTGTGAATCACAGCAATATTAAAACCATTTTATTCCTCATGTCTTAGACATCTTTAAACTTACTAGATGTGACTCAGCATACTCTTAGTGAAGCTCTGTCAGTAAATTTGAGGTTCATCAGAAAGCTGGTTGAAAAACGTTCAGACTCTGTGCTGGCAAATGGGTCCATCCCACAGGCATTCAGTGATTCTTGCTAGAGCTGTTTTCACATGCCAGTTTAATAAAAAAATGTTACTGTAAAAGTCTCATTTCTAAAAGGCTACCTGATTTGAATCAGGTAATGGTACACTCTGTCCATCCAGAACTGAGGTTAGAAAAACACCCAGCTGAGTGCTGAGTACATTTGGAAAGTGTTACTTCCTTCTGCAGCTTTTTATATTGTCTTTTTTTTTTTTTTCCTTGATTGTGTTTTGTTTTGCATGTTACCCTCTACTCCCTTTCTTCCTTTCTTTTTTTCTTTTTTTTCCTTAATATTAACAAGGAATCTTGGTGGTGTTTTATCTCTGGTTTTTTTTATGTGGCAGTCATTTCCATGGCTTCTGGTATGGGGTGAAGTCAGCAGCTAAGCAAATTTTATCTAGACACTTAAGTTAATTGGACTTGTATTGGAAGGTTAAATGCTCTGGCTTTAAGTGAGGAACATGCAAAACGTAGAAGTGCCAAACCACCAAAGGTGTGTGGAGCCTGTGCCTCAGAGCCCAGTAACTGAGCCTCAGAAGTTCCCCGTGTGTGTCCAGCAGTGGAGTTTTCCCCTGAGCTGAGAAACCTTTGCACTGCCATGGTGTCTGTTCCTGTTGCAGGTGAAGGAACTCTTCGGCTCCATGCGTGTGGAGTACTATGCTCTGGAACTGGATGTGACCGGTGAGTAGGAGAAAAAAAAATGTGTCGCGTGCTGCTGCTTAATGGAGCTGAATATGAGTGACTCTGCATGATTCCTTAAGCTGTCTTGAACTAACTGGGGGATATGTGAAACAAATAAAATACATTTTAATATGCACAAAAATAAAAGCAATTAGACTTCAATGTGGATTTTATACAGGATGTGTTTTTAATATAACTGAAGGCTTTGACTCTGTAAAAATCATCAGGTGATAGGGAATGTGAGATCTGATTTCTCTCCGAGGAGCTGTGACTTCAGGGGAAAAAGCCAGTGATTATTTTTTTCCTACTCTTGGTTCTCTTGTGGCTTCAGATGGATTGTTAATGTTTGACTTGGTATCTGGGTGACCTTCTTTGGGAGATGTGCTGAGTCACTGGAAGGAAGGGTAAATGCCAGTAACTTGGCTGCTGCTAGTTTCAAGTTGTTTTTTTTCCTTAAAGTCCAAGCTGCTTTAGTTTTAGGACATGTGCAGTGCCTTATGTGTATATGGACATAATGCATGTAGCTTTTAATGTAGTTTTAGGAACAAGTAGTTTCTTACATGGTTCTTAGTAAGCTCTTAAATGCATTTTTGGTAAGCTGTTGAGTGTCTATTACTAATTTTTTTATGTACAAAACTTAAGTTTCCAGTGCTTTTTTTTAAAGTTCTAATGCCTTTTTGAGGCTTTTTGGGGGGTTTTTCTGAGTTTTTTTTTCTCTTTTCCTAAGCAGTCTTTGGGAGAAATGTAGCTATTTATTGATCTCTTAACAGTTACTTTTACTTCTTATTCAAGTTGTCATCCTGTGAATTAATTATAACCCAAGATATATAAAGTACAATGCACAGCCTTTTTTTCCCTGGAATTACTTCTAATTAATAGTGTATTTACCTTGCAGTTGCTCCAATTACTGATGCTAAATAGGTACAGTCTTGGAATAATAAGATTTTAGTCAGAGTGATTACTGTAAATTCCCATTCCCACATTTGGATCTTCTGAGAGATCCAAATTGAGCCTGTGTGTAGGTGCTGATGATTCAGATGACAGGTCAGGTCAAGCAATGATAATTTTAAAACTGGAAACTTTCTGACAGTGTGGTGGGTAGAAAAAGTAACAAGGTAGCTTTAGGGAGAGTAGAAAAGCATGTTTATACTTTCCTTACCCGTTGTCTCATAATACAATGCAGCTAGGCAAAATTATGTGTCTGTGCACAGAACATACTCCAAAATAAGACAGTTCTCATGAAAGAAAAGGTGTCTGTGTGATCTTCTGTGATACCTGGAAAAGAATTTTTGTGTAGTACCAAATGTGACGGTGTCAGAGACAGAGGAAAAAGTCCCCAAAATACAAGAACTAAACTCTTACTACTTCAGCATTATTCCATTCTGGAGAATTGTGGCTTGAAATACCAATTTAATTTCTGTTCCTTTGAGAAGTAGTTTCTGAAGACATGCTTATGTCCAGGAAACCTGCAAATGGAATGTTTATAATAAAATTGTTGTCCTGGCAGGCCTACAGTATATCACAGTCCATACTTCAGGTTGTTCTAAAAGCTCTCTTCCTGAAATCTGTTTTTAATGTACACGTTTCTTTTCTTTTTAGATGATGGAGCTAGTATTCAGCAAGTCTTGGCAGAGCTGACTAATCAGAGGACAGTGCCTAATGTATTTGTGAATGGAACTCACGTTGGTGGCTGTGATGCAACATATCAGGTAACTTGGCTCTAAAAATCATCTGGAAGTAGACAAGATGGAGTAGATTTGCTGTTTGATCATAGTTAAATTTTGTGTGACCCAGTAGACTGGTGATGTAGGTCAGAGGAGGCAATGCTATCAGTTCTTTGCTCAGAAACATGTGGTTTTTTCTGTTTCTCTCCCAGGCTTATCAGGATGGATCACTGCAGAAACTCCTTGGGGACAACCAAATTACAGAACCCTATGAATATGATCTCATTATTATTGGTGGTGGCTCAGGTGGACTTGCATGTTCTAAGGTATGATGTGAAAATGGCATTAAAGAACAGGGGGTATATAAAACTTCTTCAAAAGTTAATCTCTCTATTAATTATATTGGTATAAAACAGTCTATATTTTGATGCATATTACTGTTCAACTTGTTAATTAATGAACCAGTAGTGGTCGAGTAATGTGCTCAGTCAGGAGATAATCGTTTAAGGGATCAGTTTTTAGCCAATTTCTGTTCAGTTCTTGATCATAATAATAGGTTTTAGTTTTCTGGCTGAGGCTGGAACCAAATGTTTCTTAACTATCTCTTCTGCCTGTGTAATACACAGGCACTTTCAAACAGTAATCTAGTAAACTTAAGGGCTACACTTGAAGCCTTTTGTCAGTTGAGGATTCAGTATCACCAGTCATCTAAAATTAAGTGCTTCCAGCAGTTCCCTTCAAGGAGCTGCTTCACTCTTTAGTTCTCTTTTTGGCTGCTTTCTCAGAAAGGGTAAGTGAGATTGTGTAGCCCTTACACAATTAGCTGTTGTTTAGAGTGCCTCAGGACCTAAGGTCTGGATTCAGCTTCCCATCTCTCAGCCAGGTATCCTAAACTGTCAGTTTGTTTTGGGCAGGGTGAGGCTATTCTTGACAGCCTTGACAATTGCTGAACAATACAGCCAAGCATGCAACCTTCATTAGAAAATACAAAGCAGGCAGGAGAAGCTGACAGTGGAATTCTTCAGTTGACCAATTGTGTATTTTCCGAATGTGCAGATCTTTCCTCACAGTACCTTCTGGAACATCAGTTGTAAACGTGGTGCTAATTGCCAGATTATTCAGAGTGGTATTCACAAAATACAAGACAACCAGCTAAACCTTGTTTGAGCCAGGATTGCAGTTGTTGTGCAGGAGTTCTTAAACAGGTTTGAGGCACCTAAAGATTTGATCAAAGTGCTTGAAAAATCAACGTGTGTACCTGGTTGTTCCTTGGATAGAGGAATAGGCTTATTCAGGCTGGAATGGACATGAGAAAAATATCTAATGTAAGCTCCTTACTCCAAGCAAGGTCAGCTGTGAGGTCACACAGGATTATGCAGGAACTCATTCATTTGGCTCTTGAAATAAGCCAGGAGTGGAGATGGCACAGCCTTTTTGGGAAACCTGTTTGATTGTCCTCATGGTGTGAAAGTTCCTTTTATCCAGTCTGAGTCTCTTGTTTCAACTTACAGCCCCTGTCTTTTGTCCCTTTGCTGCTTGGCCACTGTGAAGAGCCTAGCACAGTCATCTCAATGTACTTCTCATAGGTACTGGAAAGCTGTTCTTGGTTCCCCTCCAAATTCAGTTGTTCTCTAGGTTGAATATGTCCAATTCCCTTGGCCTTCCCATAGGGAATGTGCTCCAGCCCCCTGAACATCACAGTGTTGCTCCATTGAAATGTCTCCAGTTCGTCACCTTCTTTTCCGTCCATGAACAAGCCAAGTCAGTTCTGTCCTTCTGAAAGTAAAGGGGAGCTAACAGCATAAATATTCCTTTAGGTGAGGCAGAGGAGAATCATAGGCTGCTGAGCCCATCTCATACCTTTTTCAGATCATGGCTTTTGACAGCGTAGGATGATCTGGATGCAGCATTGAACATGCAAGCAGCCATTCAAAGTTTGGAAGAAAGTCAGTTCTTGAGAGATTTCAATTTATGTCTAGGAGGAAGAGAGAAGAGCTGTATATGATAATGACTAAGTAGTGAAGGTAGTAAAGAAGCCTTCTATTAGTGCTAAGTGTATCATGACCATGAATGAGTGGACAGGCTTGCTTGGTTCAGTAATGCTGACTGATCTTCTCCATCTTTTGTAGGAAGCTGCTGCCTTGGGGAAGAAAGTAATGGTATTAGATTATGTTGTTCCAACACCTCTTGGAACCTCGTGGGGTAAGATTTTGTATCTTGCATTTGATAATGTTTGAGTACCAGTGATATATACTGAGATGTTACATATTATGGATTTGTGTTCTTGTGAATTGTGGCCAAATTCCTGTAATTCTGGTCCACGGATAACAAGAGAGTTGGTCTCCTGGCATGCTTGCTGCTTTTGTAGATGGTTATTTCTGTTTCGGACATTGCTAACTCTGTTCTTTGTGAAAAGTTTTTGTAGCTTTGATCACTTTCAAACCATGTCTGGGTAGTGTGTGTATGCTTGTTCACATTCTAATATTTGTGGGGTTATTTTGCCTTTTAGTTCATCCAGTTCTACTTTTGTAGACAGCTGATAGGCTTCCCTTAGAACAGCGACTCCATGGCTATGTATGTCTCACCTTTCCCTAATTAAGGACAGCTCCTGGCTGACCTCATGAGTGATACTGTCAGCTGAGAATGAGTAAGGAACTTTAGTGAAACTTCTATTGAGTTGAGGAATGAATGTGCTCTTGTATATAGTATTTCAAATTCCACATAATAGATGATACTAAATTGTAGGAACTTTGGGCTTTTTGCCTTTCTTACTTGACAACCTGACTAAAATCTGAAGCCTTGTGGAGTAAGTAACCGGGGTCTGTGTTTGACATGCTGTGCCTGTCTTGGGTCAGTGAGACTATTAACCTCTTAAACTGAATACAAGCTTAGTGCATTCATCGTATTTTCAAATGTCCCTTGCAACAGAAATTTCATGTTACTGATGTGACTATAGCAAATCTCCCTGAGTGGTATGAGTGATTATACAAAGTTTGTGATAGGGAAAGCATAAATTCTGTTTATGGAAGCAATAATGTGATTCTTTCCATCTTAGGACTTGGTGGCACATGTGTAAATGTAGGTTGTATTCCTAAGAAGCTGATGCATCAAGCAGCACTTCTGGGTCAGGCACTCCAAGATTCAAGGAAGTATGGGTGGCAGTATGAAGAACAAGGTTGGTAAGAACACAGAGGGAAGACCAAGACTGTACAGATGAGATGCTGAGCTCAATACTGTTCTTGTACTTTGGACTTAATAAATTAGAGGCAGAGTTCAGTACTTTTCTTAGGTGAATCAGAAGGTGTCCTCCTTCTTGAGTCATAGAAACCCTTGGGGTTTAAAGTTAATTGTGTTTTGTTGCCTGTGTTAACTGAAATAAATGACAGAACTTCTAGAATGAGCTTAGTTCAGATAGTAACAAGTCACATAAATATTAATATAGTAGAACAAGACCTTAATATGTATCCTCATTACTTGATAATGATGTTTTCTTAGCATGATGTACAATGAATAAGTTAAGTTTTTCTTAAGGGGTACATTGCACTTTTATTTCCTTAAATATGAAATTAGTGTCTTTTTTCAGTTAAACACAACTGGGAGATCATGGTAGAAGCAATTCAGAACTACATTGGTTCTTTAAACTGGGGCTATCGAGTGTCCTTGAGAGAGAAGTCTGTGACATACCTCAATTCTTACGGAGAATTCGTGGAACCACACAAAATTAAGGTATACTCTGCATTTAAAATACTTAGTTGGGAGGGAAAACTCATGTTCTAGAACTGCCTTCAGTTCAACACCAAAAAGACTTCAATCTTAACATTGCCAAGTTAGGTCAACTGAAGTTAAAAACTCATTTGTGAAGTTACTGATTAAAATAATTATTGTACTTTGGTACCTGCCACAGTGTTAGCAAACCTAGTTATGTAAGAGTGATGTGGATATATGTAAACCTATATCTTGTAAGAATAGAGGAAGGTGGTCTCAGTTTCTACCTTCATGACTGACTTCAGCAGCCTGACTGACAAGGGGGCGAAAAGAAAGGATACTCTAGCTGTATGATTTTGCCACTTGGAAAATCTTCATACTAAAGCATAAAAACCATGGAAATTAAATTTAGCTTAAGCACTTGCATAAGAGCACTGCTAGAACCTTGTGCTGTATCAGCATACAAATTAAAGTGTCAGTTTTGCAAGACAAAGCTTGTTCTGGCAATCTTGCTGTAAGTGATCATACTGAAGCAAGGTTAACCTAGAAGTGCATATTGAAGGCAACTGTTGCTTTCAGTGGGTATAATTGTCTGCTTACAATATCAAGGCTGAATTACTTGTGTTTTAAACCAAGAGCCCAGCACTGAAAGATAGTAGTAAATTCAATTTACCTCGTGTACCACCTGTTCACATGTCCAGGCATGCAGGTCATCCACCTAAGTGTCTCTCATCAATAAATGAAGTAGAACAGAGAGACTTCCCAGCAGGAGGCTGGACTAGATGACCTCCTGAGATCCCTTCCAACCTGAATTACCTGTTGACTCGATGGGGAGAAAGTTTCCCTTCATCTGTGTTGGAAAATTAAAGAGCAGGAATGAAGGTCAGATTTTGGGAGAGATGCATTGGCAAGATGAAATTTCCAAAGACCAAGGGCCTCTAGAGATCACATTAGTTAGAATTCGCTCAAGGTTGAGTCTTAGGCCCTCTGAACTGAAATCAAGTAACTAGTTACCTTTTTTTTTATAATTTTTTTTTTTATTTTTACATTAGCCTAAGAACTAATTCATGTTATGCTGTCCCTAGCATTGTGTTGGCCTTTTATTGTGGGGATAAGGGGCTGTCTTAATTTGTTGTGGCTTTTTATAACTCGGAAGTCAAGTTATGAGTAATCCAATATAAATTAGTAGTTAAAATGGGCAAGATTCAAAGAGTAAGTGATTTTAAGTGCTCTAATGGGAGAAAAGCCTGATAGTCTGTTGTTTAAACCTGTTGTTCTTCAGTGACCTGTGTGACTTCTCTAAATGCATTAGTTCTTGTTTCAAACTGCTTATTCTTGATTTTTAAACATTATCTACAATAAGTAAGGAAAAGATTGCATAATTTTTATCTTAAAGCATATGAAAAGGTCTGTCTTAACTGTGTCTTCATCAACAGGCAACTAACAGAAAAGGACAAGTAACCTATCACACAGCAGAGACTTTTGTCCTGGCAACAGGAGAAAGGCCAAGATACCTTGGTATCCCTGGAGATAAAGAATTCTGCATTACAAGGTAAGATGAAAAGGCACAAAAGACTGAACTTCGTCTGCTCTAGTGTTTGTCTAGACAAACAAGCTTGTGTTGGAAGAATTTTGTAGCTTACACTTCTTCTCTTTTCAGTGATGACCTCTTCTCCCTGCCTTACTGTCCTGGCAAGACTCTGGTTGTGGGTGCTTCCTACGTGGCTCTGGAGTGTGCAGGGTTCCTGGCTGGCCTGGGTCTGGATGTCACAGTGATGGTGCGTTCCATTCTTCTGCGGGGCTTTGACCAAGAAATGGCAGAAAAAGTTGGTGCCTACATGGAAACACACGGCGTGAAGTTCATCAGGAAGTTTGTACCTGTTCAGGCAAGTGCTTCTTTCAGCTTTCTTCTCTTAACACAACATTACTTTAAACAGCACACATAAAATGCAGGTGTTGTCTGGGAAGGCTTTGGCTCTGTGCAGAAATAAATGTTTTATGAGATTGAGCTTTTTATACTGCTGAATGATAGATTAGTAGGTCAGGGCTTGAATGACAATGGAAACGAACTCTACTGCTTCAGGTCATTCTAAGCTTACAAAAATTTGCACAGGTTGAACAGCTGGAGCAAGGAATGCCAGGAAGACTGAGAGTGACAGCAAAGTCTACTGAGGGACTGGAAATCCTTGAAGAAGAATATAACACTGTAAGCATTTCTGGATTTGAAATAAATGGCTACAAATGCACATGAAAAATATTAAAATACTTTTTCTTGAACAACTTGAAGGGAACTCCTCCTTAAAACGTTGTTCATGTAAATTAGTGGCAGGAAAAAAAAAAGTGAAAATTCAATATTTGTCTTTAGTTGAACCCTGTCAGAAAAATGGGTGAAATTTTATGTGCCTGGAATTTAGTTCATATAAACAGTGTTGTTGCTTCTATTTTTTTTTTTGGCTTTTCTCTTTGTTTGCTCTCTGAAACAAGTTTTACGTGGAAGAAATTGAGTTGTTGGTGGCTCTTTCAAATTTTGGAAAAAACAATTTGGAAGTAATTTTATTCATATGCTTAGTTTTTTACTAAAAGACCAAGGGAGATCTTATGTTGTACTTCTCTTGCATAAAGTTATTGCATTTAATTTTGGGGTTTTTTTAGGTTTTGATAGCCATTGGTCGTGATGCGTGTACCAGGAATATTGGTTTACAGACAATTGGTGTCAAAATCAATGAGAAGTGAGTATTGCTGAATGCAAGGATTTTTTTTCTACCTCTGTAAAAATACTTCATGATGCTGACTTTTTTTTAATTTCCACTCTGACAGATGGCAGTTATGTGAACCTTTTAAAACCCTTTTTGTCCTGGATTTGAGTACAATTATCCATTAACTTAATTTCTTTAGTAATACTTTGTAAAACAACTATTGAGTGAACACCTACTAGTTGGTCATTGTGCTGAAAGCATAGAGCTGTATAATAATCAGGTGAAAGATTATGTGTCCAAAGATGTCAGAGTAGCCTGACTGTCATCAGCCAGGCACTGTTGTTCATGTCAGAACTGACCCACTGAATACAGACTTCAGCCATGTGTCAGAGTTGAAGGTGATTGATGCTCTGAAGAGTTTACCGTTGAAGTAAAGAAGGCATAAGTATATTTAATGAAATGAACTCAGTAGTCAGAATAGAGTTTCTCCCCTCTGTTTTTTGCAGAGATCTAAGGAAAGTTGTGGTGCTGAATTCTGTGGTCTTCTGTTTGTTTTAAAGGAATGGGAAAATCCCTGTAAATGATGAAGAACAAACCAATGTGCCTTATGTTTATGCTATTGGGGATATTTTGGATGGAAAGCTTGAACTTACTCCAGTTGCCATTCAAGCAGGGAGACTGCTGGCCCAAAGGCTGTATGGGGGTAGTTCCAGAAAGGTAAAGCTATAAGCATACAAGTTCAACTTATTTCTATGCTTTTTGCCTCAAAATTGCAGTAACATGAGTTAATTTATCCACTTGTCTGTGGGCTCTGCAAGTGTTTTGTAAAAAAGGAGAAAAGTGCTAATAAACTTTTTCTGTTATGTACTGTATAGAACTTGCATAGTCTAAATATGATTTTTTTTTTATTTTTAGTGTGACTATATCAATGTACCAACAACAGTGTTTACCCCTTTAGAGTATGGAAGCTGTGGGTATCCTGAAGAAAGAGCCATAGATGAATATGGAAAGCAAAATTTGGAGGTGAGAACACCCAAGGATCAATGAACTTGTAGCTTGAGGGTGTTTTTCTTGGGCCTTGCTGCTTTATTCTCAAGGCATAGTGTTAACAGGATTAGAAGTTTAGACGGGTAGAGCTGTTATGGCTGTGTTTTCATGTGGCCAGCAAGGTACTGGACTCACAGAAACTCAGGACTGGACTTAATGTGCATTTGACTTCAGGAGGCCAGACTTGAGTTGCAGAGTTGTAGGGGTGTTTTTTGTTGTCATGAGTTAAAGGCTTTTATTGCTGAAGTGCACCAGACTCCTGGGATGAACTATTTTCTGCTGGTTCACTGTAGTTGAATTGTGAATTAATTTTTTGCTGACCTTACTATATGTCTGTAGGAGTATTGGGGATAACTTCTCCATTTTATGGTAGTTCCTTGCTTCTACACATCTCTGAGGAGTTATGTTGAAGTTGCTTGCATGCGTTGTGTTTAATTCTTTACGTCTTTCAAAATCACTTGACATTATTGAGCTTCTGCTGTTAACTGTTCTGCATAACAGGTTTAAACTTACAGTAATTGGATATTAATTTTGCACTACTCTTTCTGAAAGTTTGATTTGCAACTACTGTATATTGTAGGTGTTGCTGTATTTATCAAGTATTTAAATCAGGGCTACATGGTTTGAATCAAGTCTTCCTCTGCTGAGTTTTGGAGGATGGACTCTGCGGGCTGAGTGGAAAAAAATTACTCTTGTCTAATTTTTTTAGACAAGAATATAGATGGTTAAATGTCAAACCACCTATTTATAAAGATATTTAAAAAGTAGAATTGTGCCTGACTGAATCAATGAAATTCTAATGCTCTTTTTCTTGTTTTCCTCCCAGGTTTATCACACTTTGTTCTGGCCACTTGAATGGACAGTGCCAGGCAGAGATAACAATACCTGTTATGCAAAGATTATCTGCAATAAACAGGACAATGTAAGTAGCAAGCTGGAATGGATGTGCTGATGGTATTTTTGAAATGGGAAGAACTGCATAGCTACTTTATTTGAAGTAGTTAATTTTTTCTTAAAGACTCTGCTATTGCCCTGCTTGTGTAACGTTTTTAGTGTAGTGGGAGTTACACAGTAGAGCTTCTGTCAAACTTTGCCTGGTACCGACTCGTGTTTTTCTGATCTCTTCTAAAGAATCGTGTGATAGGACTGCATGTTCTTGGACCCAATGCTGGAGAAGTTACCCAAGGTTTTGCTGCTGCAATCAAATGTGGTCTCACCAAAGAATTACTTGATGAAACAATTGGTATCCATCCTACTTGTGCAGAGGTAAGCAAGGGGGAAGGCACAGCCTGATTTAAAACCTGCTCTTGAAGACAGTTTTACCAAGATGAGCCTGGTAGCCACGTGAACGATGATGCAGACAACAGTAAATAAGCTCTTCTTTTGGTCTCTTACAGGTGTTCACTACAATGAATATAACCAAATCTTCTGGACAGGACATCACTCAGAAGGGCTGCTGAGGTTAAACCTGCTGTTTTACATGTTTCCATGTTGTGCACTCTTAGTCCTGTGGAAGCTCTAATACGTCCAACTGCTTTGCAGCAAAGTAAATGTTTGCATCAGTACCACTGTATGTCCTGCAGCTGGGAGTGGTGCCTTGGAGAGGCTTCCTCAGTGTAAGTTGTGTTGCACATGGGAACAGTAATGCAGCAGGGAAATCTTGGACTGTAAATCCTGACTTTGCTTGGAATTAGCACTGCGGTGCTTTTTTGACGTTGTAGCTCGGAACCTTCTTGCGAGGTGAGCTATGACTGATGGCTGCCAGGCAAGGCTGGGAGCTTCTTGTCTAGTCAGATGACTGAACTCCTCCTGAAGGAAATTCTTAAATTGCACAAATTAAAGGTAATGCTTCTAGTTCCAGTGTCTTGTACAAATGCTTGAAGTAGAAGACAAGTATATAATTGAGTGATTCTTGCCAACAGTTTACAGTTGACTGATATATCTTTTTGATGCATTTTGTTGTACTTAATTGTATGTTCAGTTGAGGCAAGATGGCATAAATAGAATGCAGTGTTGAGCGGTGCAGTTCAAGCACTAGGCTCCCGTCCCAACCAGTCTAAAACTTCAGAGTAACCTAAGACACCACCATTGTTCGCATTCACAGTTGTTTGACCTCAGGTGACATCATGTCTTTAAAATAAAAATTTGAGTTGTAGGTGTGTCAAGGCTGAAGAGCGTAAGCGCAACATCGTGTCAGTTTGTTTAAATCTGGTTTCAACTCTGTAATTTAAAACCTCACAGGACCCAGAATGACGTCTGTGCTGTTATGTGGAATGCTGAAGTCCTGGAGAAGCAGACTCTGTCCCACTAACACAGTAGTGTTAGTGCCCATGGAGGCAGAAGGTGTTGTACAGAGCTGCTCTGAATCATGTGGCAGCACAGAGCAGTGACCTGCTGTGCTTTGTGTGGTGTTGTGTACTGTCAGTACTTTGAAGCTCTCTTCCTCCCCTAGCATTCTGTCCTGGGGAAATTGTGCTTGAATCTGGCTCTTAGTTTTGTCCAAAGAGCTGTTTTGAAAGACTGTTCTGAACATTGTATGATAGTAACCAGTTTTTAACTATTTAATCGGTGACCTACCATGGAATTTGAAGTTCAATAAACAATCCATACAACACTCTGTGGTGTCTGACCTCGTGGTTTGTTGCCTGAGATTTTATTGGGTTTCAGTTATGTTGCGTATCCCATACGGCACTAAAATCTCTATGGACTTGTGCATATTGTAATCTCTTAAATGGAGAAAGAAGTTGTCTTGTCACCCTTGGGGCCTTGCTCAGGATATCAAGCATGCTTCTTTTTGGATATGCAGAATTGAACTTAGGTGAGCTCAAACTGAAAGAACAGTTTTATACCATTTCTGTATATTCCAGAAGATTCTGAATACCTTAAAAATTGTGTTGTTTAACTGCAACACAGCTCAAAGACGCTGAGTAGAATCTAGAGTGTTAGTAGCAAATCTTGCTGGTGTTCAAGTTTAGTAACTCTTAGAGACTTTGGGGTTTTGCTCAGTAGCGCTGCAAATGACTTCCACTTGACAGGGGACATGCTTGCTGAGCTGCAGGTGCTGCTTTGCTGCAGTGCTCTGGGGAGTTACTTCTCCTGGTCCCATAGAAGTGATGACAAACTGACTGGGAATAGCAAAGTTTACCTGGTGTAGCTCTGTTGGAGAGGAAGTGAAGGACAAAGCAGAGTGCTAATTCCTGAATTTGCTATTAGTAAGCACTAATTGAGTTTCATTTCAAATTGGGATTTGATTTGCAGGTTCGTGTTAATTGATCAATAATTACCACTTGCATATCTGTAACGGCATCCTAATTGCAGATGTTCCTTATGTCAAGCTTGCCCCAGCTGTCAGCTCTAGGTGATAAACAGAGCTGGTGGTCCCCTGAACTTTTATACAGTTACTCTTTTAAGCTTCCAATCTCCAGTTGAAATACACAGTGAGTAGCTAATAGCTGGAGGAAAGTCAACATGTCACTTGAGTTTCAGTAGGCTCAGATGTAAAATAAAATGTGCTGTGACAGCAAGACATAGATCAAAGCCAAAATTTTCAGCTGGACCGTAAGTGTTGGAGAAGAAGGTAAGATCTGAGAAGTGGAATCTGTAACAACGAAATAAATATCCTGAGTTTGGGCAGCAAGGACACTCCAGCAGTGGCATCAAAGGCAAATTGGTGCTTACATTTCTATTGTCGTGAATGTTCAACAAATTCTGAAGAGCTGTTCTGTATTCTTAAAACACTGGTATTTATTCATGCTCTAGTACTGGGAACCTTTTTATAAGCTGTAGTTGAAAATGCTCAGTTGCAACTCAGTCTGTGCTTAGCGGCTTGTCTAGATCACTGATAATTATTGCACTCTATATCTTGACTGGAGCTCTTGAAACAGTGGATGAACAGCAAAGCCGTGTGGTTTTTTTAATTTATTGGTGAAATGTATCCATTTCAGATCCAGAAGTGGTTATGATTATGGTTATTGTAAACATGGAAGACGCTTAATCATCAAGTTAGTAGATGGCTTTCCACATAACATGAGTTTTAATTATATCTTGAGCACTGTAATTTGTCTTGAGTAACACAAGCAGCTAAAGTTGGCGTGTGCAAGAGCTATGGGGGCAAAAGGGGGAGCAGAATATTCTGTAATACGCCTTGAAATGCCAAAATTAGAAAAGATTTTTCCTGGGTAACTGAACTGTTTAAAGCTGATTCTCACAATTCCCCTTGGAGCTGCTTTTGACAAAGACTTGAAGTGTTTACCCTTTTCAGCACATCTCATACCAGTAGAAAATTGAAAAATAGGGTTGGGTTTTTTTCCTTAGCTCTAAGCTGGAGTTAAAAGTACATGTTTGAATCCTGTGCTTGTCAAGCCTTCCCTGAATATTGGCAAGGGAAAAATTCCTGGATGTGCCGTAGAATAGTTGGGAACAACAGAGGAAGGAAGGATCAAGCATTTTAACTAAAAATAGTAAGGGATCTATTGAATGTCATGTGCTTTGTGATGCTTGCTCTGCAAGGGGAGAAATGTTCAAATTACCAAAATCAGCTGTAAAATTGTCTGGAGCGGATGGATCTGAATAGAGAAAAGTGACTCTTATCTAGAGGTTCAAGTAGAGATAGCCAAGTTTAGAGGCTTGCCACCCTTACAATGTGTACACTTCAAACATTATAGTGGTGAAAATCTAAAACCTAGTTTCTATACAGAAAAAGTTGTCTTAAAAAAAAAGACTTTTTGTAAGATTTATTTGTAGGGTTTGCAACCATTAGCAGCTTTGTGATTTTTGACCAGTGAGGGGACAGAAGTGTTATTTCTTTCGTTAACTTGGTTAAAAATCACTACTGCACTCTTACCTGAAATACAAGAGTTGGAGGGTTCTATGTGTACCATGGCTATAAGGAATTTGGTTTGTCTCCTTTCCCAGTAGACCCTGCTGGGATGGATTTGCCCTGTTTGTGCCGCTGCTCGGTGTCTGCCAGTGCAGGTGCACCTCAGCTGTGACTGCGAGCACAAGGACCCCGAGCTCCTGGACGAGGAGCTCCCTGTAAGCAGTACCTGTGCTGTGGTTCTGTGTGCTTCTCACAGAGCCTGTGGGTAGATGCTGGCAGGGTTCACCACCGCTTTGCCTTGTAAAACTGTGGCTTGGAAACCTGGCACTGACTGCCTTATGTAACCTTCCCTTGGACGTGCTCTGACTTGGGGCTTGCATGGTGTGTGGGCGAGGGCAGCTCGGAGCAGGGATGGGGTCTGGCCTATGGCAGCCATGATGGAGGGCAACTCATGGGGCTGGAGTTGTGCGGTGGGAGGGCAGGGAACCCACACTGCCACAGGTTGGGCAGAAGAGGAAAAAATTGGTGGAAGGGGAAGGATTGGTTTCATCTGGGATTTTTCACTCACCTCTTCTTTTCCTCCCTTACCTCAAGCAGGATGAAAAATCATGGTAGAGCCTATACCAGCTTGTGGTAAAAATGCTTTGCTGGGACTGTATCAGGCAGGTTTGTTGGCAGGTGATGAGTCTGCATCTCCCCTCTCTTCTGGGTGTATGTAGAGTCCAGGAGCAGGCCGGGAAACAGACTTTACTATGCACAGTTCCATCCCTTTGTAGGAAGAACTTCCCTCAGCTTGATTAGTTCTGTTCCTCTACTCATCTGCCCCCTTGAGAAGATTATTGCCTCCCTTGTGGGATATGACATCTGCCTACTCTCTTTCTCCAAAAAAAGAGGCCCCACGCTTTCCCTGGAGCAAACACCACTTGCATTAATTCTCTTCCCCCTCCTCTGGCACCTTCCAGGCTTTCAGTTACAGCCCAATTGTGTTTCTACTGCTCTTGAATGTTAATTTTATTGACCTTTGCCAATCTCTGCCCTTCTCCCAGCTGAAGGACAAGCTTGAAAAGGATTATTCCTCTTGAAGGTGATGAAAAGTGGTCCTTGATTGCCAGATTGGCATCTCCATAATATTCAAGGTCTCTGCTGGGCCAGGGAGGTGGAGAAAAAAAGCTTGGGAACCAGGCCAACTACCTCCCACGTTGGATGAAGCATCATTAAACAGCCCCTTCCCTTCAGGCTCAGGTTTGTCTCTCACTCTCATTAAAGGAGCTGAGTTTCTAAATTAAGAATCCTAAGATTCTGCTGTTGAGATGTTCACATTTAAATTATCTTGCACTCTAGAGGGGCTGAAGTTCATCTCGCTGATCCTGACCTCAATCAGCAGGAAATGCAGACTTTTAAAATGTGTTTGTGCCTGGTACTCAGGTTTGCCAACGTGGGCTGTGACAGCAGAGGTTAAAGCTTTGCTTTGTCTTGCATTTGTGGTGTGACTGGGTTGGTTACTTACCATCTCTGAGAGTAAGCTTCTGTTGCATGAGTGAGAGGATTAGTTGGTGTTTGCACAGCATTTTAGAATTCTGAAGTGAGATGTGTTAAGGGCAATGTCACCGACAGGATCTATTTGACACGGAACTGTTTCTGGCTGAGGGCCTGCAGTTGTGCCAGGTCTTCTTGGGGGCCCTGAGAAGTTGAATTCCTGGACTTCCCTACAAAAATTCTTCAAGTAAGGTGAGGTGGGTTAGCCTTGGATGGCATCAGGTGCCCACCAAGCTGCTCTCTCATTCTGCCTCCTCCAGACAGGGAAAGAAAACACAAAAAGAAAGCTTTTGGGTGGAGATGAGGACAGAGACACAACTCACCAGTTACTGTCATGGGAAAAACAGACTCAACTTGGGAAAAAATTAGTTTAACTTACTGCAGATCAATACTGGAGTAAGACAGTGAGAAATAAACACAAAACCAACCTTCTTGCTTGGCTCAGCTTCACTTCCAACTCTTCCACCTCCCCAGGGGCACAGGGAGATGGGGCATGGAGGGCTGTGGTCAGGTCATAACACTACATCTCCGCTGCTCCTTCCCCACACTGTGCCCCTGCTCCAGCTTGGGGTCCTTCCCAGGGAAAACAGGCCACAAACCTCCCCATGTGCCTTTCCCACAGACACAGGTTTACATTACTGCCTTCAATCCCTTTTATAATATCAAGCACAAATAAGTAGTTAATGCTTTTGGGATGGGATTTTATGGCTTGGATCTTTTCCTGTGGTCCTTCTGCTGTTCACAAAATACCATGAATAGGGCAGAGCTGTTGTGTTTAGTATCACACCATCTGTGCATTGCTCCAGTATTCCAAGAGTCTGTACTTGTAATCAAGGATTAAACTATCTTTGCAATTCATCCTAGTGGCACATGATAGCAAGCATAGATTGCTCCTAAATATTGCAGAAGATTGTTGAGCCTTGAGTTACTTTCTTCCAGCAGGGTAGGAAAGACAGCTGTATTTGTCAGACATTGAGGAAGTAATGCATTTCAAAATTCAGAAAGTTCTAAAGATAAGATGAGTTCCTGATTAGAGTTTGGGCACACTTTCCTTACACGGTTATTTTTTTCTGTTCTAAAGCAAAAAAATAAAAAGATTGGTTTCAGCACATTATCACTAATGTTTTTAATTAGTGCTTTTTATGTATATCAAAATACAAAAAAAAAATTATCTCTAAACCTAACATAAATGAGATTAGCTACTCACACTTGTGGATCCCTTTATAAATATCTGCTCCACTTTTTCACTTGGGAGAGTTGTTTGTTTTTGGGGTTTTTTGGGGGGTTTTGGTTTTTTATAGATTTAATAGCTCAAGGAAATGGAAACAAGGATGGGAAAGCATAAGAATGGATCTAAATGTAGCTGTCCCCAAAAATCTTCTGATTTGTGTCAGGGGGAATATAGTCTGCTATAGAGATGGGATATGTTCATCTCTGACTTTGGCCAACCCTGTGGTCTCTATCCATGTCTTACTGGAGACATCACTGCTTCCTCTGGCAGAGGTGACTTGGTGGGCCACATCATGGAGAACTCACCTTGCTGCTTTTTCATTGCTTCTGTGCTGTAACAGATGGTTAATATCTGGAAGATCGAAATAATTTTTCCAGCTAGTCTTAAAAATAGTAGTATGCATTTAAAAACTTAATAATTTTCAAGGTGAAACGTAAAGATTTCAGGGTTAATTCTTACACTAAATTGTTGGAGTCTGTTTATTCTTTTGGTTTCCTAAGTCATCCTTTACTAGAATGATGGTACTTTAATATTCATTAATTATTACAACGTGAAAGATTTTAGCCTTTAGTTTGAGGAGTACTTACCTACTGTGAAGGAAACTAAGTGATAGTCTAATACTCTTTATCACTGATTTGTGTTACATTAAAATTAGGATGCCAGTAGCTGGAGCAAAGATAACGTATTTTATGGACCCTTTTTCAGCCTCAGTTGCTGCTTTGCTTCTTAGGTGGCTGTTTTCTTAGTTCAAGTTGCCAGCTTGCAAAAGTCCTGTTTCCAAAGGACATCCAGGATTCATTTTCTGGGACAGCAGCAGGTCACAAAGCTCAGGGAGTGCCTGCTCACCCAACTGAACTCTAACTCAGATATGTTTGTATTTTTCAATTATCTTCTCAGCTGCTCATAAAAGAGGTGTTAGAGATGAGACGTTTGGTTGAATTTCACATGACAGGAGGTGATCCCTTAAGGAAGAATATTTATATAAAAACTTGTGAATTTCAGTATTAAAGGGGATTTTTTGAGGTGCAATATGCTCCCTGCTCACTACAGGTTAAAAATGCCAACATAAGATTCCCTGTCCAACACAGTCAGGCTTGGGGCAGCCTCTAATGTGTCCTCAGCTCAAGATAAAGATCACCCGGACATTTCTTCTGCTTTTAATTTTCAGGTGGGCTTTTAATAGACTCTGACCCCCTCAGTGTTGTGCTGCCAGCAGGGTCTGCTGCCCTTCAGGAAGGATTTTACTGAACTTGAGCCTTTCTCCCAACTCTTGTGCTTTTAAAACTTTGGGGCTTGTGCTGTCGCTGTGCTCTGGTCTGGGAGTCTCTCTCATCTCTGAAAAAGAAGGAAAGAACCCTACCATGACCAGATAAAACTGAAGCTTTCAGTAAAACTGCTCCTGTTTCAAATCTGGGTAAGAAAAATATTTTTATGTAGACAAATGGAGCTCGTTTTCTTGAAGTGTCATCAGAGCTAAACAGTGTTAGGTAAACAGAGATGATGGAAAGAAATCTGGATGTTACCTATGGCATGCACAGTTAGACTCTGCTGTCGTGCAAGACTAATAGAATATCCTGCTACATGGCAAAGACTCAAGGCTTCTCCCACCCATGGATTCTGGCAGAAATGTTCTTTGGTGGGAGTAGGCAACAATGCCAAAAATCTTCTCCATCATTTAATCATTACTATGGTTTTATTTACACGAAGGTTCAGCATGAAAAGGATCCTCTCCCATTAAAAGACCTCTCCAGTGATGTGTGACTATTTGTGCTGAAGCCCAGATATGCAATGGACTTTTAATTCACAGCAGCAATGAAAAATGAAGTAGAGGCTTGTATCTTATTTGCAGTGTATCTTCCTGCCAGTAAAAAAAAAAAAAAACACCTCCCCTTCTGAAGCATATGTAACTCATAAAATCTGAAAATTGCTTTGAAGCATTGGCCTTGTACAGAGCTACACTGTGTAATTGGCTTTTTCAAGAAACCTCTGCATCACATGCTTTAAGGTATGTACTAAGTGATTTAATGGGGTATGTCATTTTTAATTACTGTGGAAGAGCATTCATAAGTATAAAAATGCAAGTCATGTCCTCTTGGCATTACTGCTTCTAAAAGCATTTTTATGTAACCTGCAGGAACCAGTACAGTGTTTTCTTTATCCTCTAAGTGCATGATAGTTTTACATTTCTGTGATCTGCAGGATGAGTTCAGTGGATGATTTGAGGTAAATTAGCCTTAACTGAGCTCTCAGAAAAACTGCTGCCAATTTCTGAGTTTAAATGGTCTAAAATTAGCTCATCCAGCTTTAGAATACATCACTGTCTTAGAAGCATTCCAGTTTTCTCCACCCTCTCAGTGCCATCTAATGCAGCATAATCTCTACTAACAGGAGGGAAAAAGCCATGTCATTGTGATTGCCCCATCCGTGCCACAGCTTCATCTGAGTCCAGTGGCCATCTGTGGAAAATAATTGATTTTTTTTCTTTTTTCTCCTGATATTGAGTTCTCAGCAAACCATTAGAATTTAAAAATGACATAAAACCTCTTTACAGGAGAAGGTGATTTGCTTTGAGTAAGTGTCATGTGCAATTTAACCTGCAGTGTATTGTAATTGATGTTGGCTGCCTTTGACAGTTATTTCATGATTTTCTCCTCTGTGCCTGTGCTCTGGCCCTGCATGCTGAAAGGAAGCTGATGCCTGACAAAGGAGAAGCTGCTGTGCTGTTCTCGTTGCAGCCTCCAAGCATTGGAATGGTTTTATCCAATTCTGAGTTTGTCAGTAATCCCGTCCACGAAGTGCAGGGGAGAAATCCAGCAGAGCAGCGGTGCTGGTGGCTGACAGCAGGTTTGTGGACTTAGTGGGAATCCCAAAACACTAAAACATTTTATTCCAGAAAGGAGCCGAACACAGAAGCAGCTGGGTAAAGCTCTGAAGTTTTGGATGAGTAACAGGTTTGTTAAAGAAATAAAATGTGTGGGAAAGCTCCCAACCAACTAAGTAACCTCTTAGCACTTACAGGTAGAAGCACATATTCCAACAAGGCTGGAGCTGGACATCTCCAACTGGAGTTGGTCTTTCATCGTCTGCAACACTTCTAACAACATTTGAAAGTTTCCAATAATTTCTAGTGTTTAAATATGTATGAAGTATATGCTGTCATCCATTTCACTGTGTCAGTGGGGGACAACTTTTAGCATAGAGTGAAGCTGTGGAAACACTGTTGGAAACAACCAGGCGTGTTCCTCAGCAGAGGACTAGGGGAATGGAAGCATTGAGTTAGGTAATCCTTTTCCTTTAATGAAAATTTAGCTTTAATTTATAATTTTCCCTTGTTCATTATTTTTTTCTTTTCCACAGCTAAGATTAAAGTGCTCCTTCTGCACCCAGACAAGATGGGATAGCTCTGTCTGTGTCCTTGCTCCAGCCAGCCATGCTGTCCAAACACCCCAGTGGAGCAATTCACCTCTGGGGAACATCAGACCCTGCACACCAAGGACCTGGCTTTACTTTTGCCCTTTTCCTTGCCTAAAATGCTGCTTGTCCCAACTTCTGCCCTTGGTTGCTGAGTCCTGTCCCATCTCTCTTACTTTCTTGGCAAAGGAAAAATTACAAATGAGGTTTTCTAGCTGAAATCAGATGAGATGATGGTGAGGGGGTGTGTATATATGAATATAGATAACAAGATATATTTATATTGGTGCCTTACATATTTCAATGGCTTCTGGTTGCAATGTCAATAGTGGCTTTCTTCCTTCTACAGGAATAAACACTAGGGAAGCCACAGAAGACAAAACAGAAAGGTACTCGGAAGTTCATTCAATACATTTTCTTCACTTAAGGTAGACAAAAAGTCTCCTGAAAATGATCTTGCTTGAGTTATGATAAGCCTTGAAATGCCCCTGCATCTGTTGTTATTTGTATTTACACATATATTGTGGTAAAGAGGATAGAAGATGTTGCTAAGGAGAAAAGAGAGGGAAATCTGAAGCCATACAAGCAGCATGTGGTGAAACTGGAGAAAGGTTTGCACTGTCCTTGCTATTTGATGAATGCCTGTAAAGTCTGGATTAGACACACGACAACCTCTTCATCCTACTGGGCCAGGTGAGTGTAAAGAGGGTGAATGAGTGCTTGAACAGGTAAGAGTTGTTGGTTCTGTGCTGCTGTTTTCTTCTTGTGGAAGCCCTGGTTGCCTGAACCTGTTTATGGCAAATGATGTGTCGAGAGTCTCAAATTTACCAAATGCTTTCACATCCCTTTTTTAAGAACCTCACATTATAGAAGTTGTTATTCTGCAAAAGCTGTGACATAATTATAAAGGAAGCTGTGCTGTTGTAACCTGATATTTCCCTTCCTAATACTATTAAAAATACCCAGGCTTTTATGCCTTACTATAAGCCTTCACCTTGCTAATACTGCTTATTCTCCTAGATTGAATAGGAAGCTACAAATGCTGAATTGTAACCACACTGAAGATGAGGGAAACTGAGAAAAAAAAATTGATAGAAGAATAGGAGTCAGAAAATTCATTTCCATTTTAATGGGATTTTAGTTGTGTTCTGAATATGCTTCAAGTTTAAATCCAGCACTTAGAAAGCTCACATTACAAATGTCTTGTATTTTCAGTGAAGGAATATATGTGTTGTCTCCTGAAGCACCTGGTGTGATGCATGCAGAGAGGATTGAGTGTGTAATTGCTTATTTACAGACATGTCTGTGGGACTTAGAACCATCACAATACGTTCAGAGTCCATTTGTATTGTAGAGAGTTTGTTTGGGGTTATGTGAAGGCACAGTAGATTAAGAAAGCAAAAAGAACCTGTGAGGATGCTGTTCATTAGGGAGATGAATTTACATGAGCTGTAGTTGCAGTCATCCAGTGGTCTTATCTGCTGCAAATAATCAAGCAAACTTATTAGTTTTATTTCCTTTTTTATCTCCAGACTGTATTTATAATTTCTCCCACAATTAAATCATTAAAAAAAAAGAGAGAGAGCTTGAGTTTTTGCTAAAAAAAAAAACAGGAAAAAAGAAAAAGCAATACTTATTTGTCTTCAGCCTCCTTCAAATATTGTCTCTTGCAAGTAACAAACAAAATACCAATTCAGATAATCACTGAATTTTAAAATAGGTGCCATCTCCAAATAGACCCTGTTTTACTGTCTAATAAAATAATTCCAATCTTGCTGAATTGTTTCCTGTGTAATATAATAGTGACTCTTGGGTATTTTCATTGGCTTTGCAGTGGAGCTGATTACCAAAGGCTGTTCTAATGTGTTTCTAGGGAATCACCAAGTGACCCAGAGCAAAAATTCCATTACCTCCTGTGTGTCTCAAACAGGAAAAATACAAAAAGGAACACATTTAAGATACAGAGTGTAGACCAAATTGTTACAAAACTCATAATATGGGCCACTGTTTCTGCAGTCTCTTTCTGTCTCAATACCTTCTCCTGTGCCTTTCCAACAGCAGAGCTGCTGCATTCCTGCTCTCCTTCAGGCCAGGGGAGCATTGCTTCTGCTGCTGTGCTCAGGGAGCTGCTGAATTTCAGTTAAAGCATCAGCACAACAGTTAATAGGTGTCATTCATCCATAATGCCCGGGATTAACTTGGATTAGTCCTCCCCTGAGTTTGTCTCTGGTGAGGGTGCTCTGGACAGCCAGGTGCAAAGAGCAAAGCAGGCAGAAGGCTGGGGATGGTGAGGTGACCTGCTCTGGTGCTTGTCCCTGCACCTGTGTGTGGGGACTCCCCTTTTTTTCACAGTATCAGACTTTATAGATCAAGAGCTAGAGCACTGAGAATGAGGCTGTCTTTCACAACCAATTTTTATTTCACTGAGCTGTTATTCTGGTCCTTTGGTGAGGCTTGTTGAGGGGTGTTGTGGAGCAGGTGGAAAGGAAGCTAATGTGTTATGGATTATCTGACACGTCCAGCTGCATCGTTCATTCCCAAGGAACAAAAGTCATTCCACAAGTACAGAAACTTCTTTTAATTAACCATCAGAGGTAAAGAAGCCTCCACCTGCTCCCCAGGAGCTAAGTTGTCAAATCAAACCAGGGCTGGTTAATCTGCTCTCTCTGGTTCTGATAGTTCTGTTCTTGTCGTTCTGGTACAGATCTGTGGGTGGTGGAATCAGAGTCAAATCCCTTTTCCATTGATTCAAAGCAGAGATTGGAACCAGGAAATTGCAGAAGAAAACTTTCATCACTGCATTTTACAGTAATATGGGGCATGGATTTCTCTGTCTCTAGGTAGAATTTTCTTTTCTACTTTTCTGTTACTTCCGTTTTCTGCTTTATTGCAGAATACTCACAAAGATATCAGAACTAATAAAATGGCTTTTAAGACAGACATTAGGAATCAGGAAGCCTGACTCCATTCTTGGCTAGATTTATAATGTTATTCTTTCCACTTGTATTTACAAATAAATCTGAAAAAAACCCTAACAAAACCCTAACCCTAAAAAAACCCTATTTGGCCTAACAAACCCTAACATTTGTTAGGCCAAATACCAAATTGAAGCCTGCTTAAGTGGCTATCCCAAATCCTTGCTGCATAAGGGGTCTGTGACTAAGGGATAAAAGGGATTTAAACTGAAAGGTTTAAGTTAGATGTTATGAAGAAATTCTTCCTTGTGCGGGTTGTGAGGCTCTGGAACACATTTCTCAGAGAAGCTGTGGATGTCTCTTCCCTGGAAAAGTTCAAGGCCATGCTGGACAAGGCTCTGGGCAACCTGTGTTAGTGGAAGATGTCTCTGCCCATGGCAGATGTGCTAGAACTAAATGGTCTTTAATTCCCTTCTAACCAAAACCATTTTGTGATTCTATGAAGATTTCCATGAAATATAGGCAGGAGAGGATGAGTCACATGGGGTTCTGGTGGCCTGAGTGTCCTTCACTAATTTTATTAAGCTACTATCCTTCTCTGGTTAAGATATTAAAATCTAATGTGACTTTAGGGAAAGCTAATGGAGAAAAAATAATGCAGCTTCTCAAATAGAATAAATCCAAGGTGAAAGCTGTTAGCTTTGCCTTACAAATAAAGTAAGTGAAAGCTAGTTCTGAATAGCATTTTAGAGGTTGTTTCATTTCTCAAACTTCTTTGATAAACTAACAAAGTGTTATTAACACGTGGCTCTGTCATGATGTGCCATAGTGAGATGTTTACCTCTCAGTAACTGCTATATCTGTTAGATTTACTAATAAAAAGTCATCCACACAGGTAGGGCTTGTTAAATCTGACCAGGACAGCTTAGGGTGCATTGAGCACTAAGGGAAAATCTGGCTAGACAAATTCCAGGGCAGTCCTCACTGCAATTTGTACTCTGCCCTCAGTAAGAATTTGGCAACACCTGAAGTCTCAGAGGGTGTGTGCAGGTGTATCAGAGGGCAGTGGAGATCAGCTCTGCATCTGACAGCTGGTTAAGGATTGTGTTGACGGGATGTGAGAAATTACAAAATACAAACTGGATTCTCTAGGAGCTGCAATGCTGTTTGTAAGAGAACGTTATTAAATCATCTGTTTTCACTAAAGCGAGCATGTAGAAGTGGATTGCAAGTGCAGATCTATATGATTGCTTGTCAGTGCTCTTTGGCAGTGGTTAATTTCAAAATGCACTGCACAAGCCTCTGCCTGTGGATTTAATCTTCAGACACACCATTGATTTAAATATTTTCTCCCAGAAAATGGTGAGAGATTTACCTATGTAGCAATAGGAAAAAAAACAATCCTCCTTCCTTCTTATACACATATACACAACACTCATACAGCCAGAGGTGTAATAATCCCTATTTAGCTGCCAGAGCTGCTGGGAGAGTAGTGGTGGCCCCAGGCAGAGATTAAGGGGCAAGTACAGGGAATGACTCCTTGTGTTATCTAACATAGCTCCGTGGAGCCCTAAGTAATTGTTATCTGACCCTTCATTTTGCTGGAGCCAGCTTTAAATCCCCAATCAATAAAAGGAAGTTGCACCATGACTTTGAATGAATAATGCAGCAATTTTGCAGCACAGTGTAGCTGCTGAAAGGCAGCAGTTTATGATTCAGGGCTGATCAGGCTCTCACAGGCCGGGGTACGTGCACAGCTGAAGTTCACAGAAGTTTACTACGTCTTCATGACAAGTTGAATGTGGGGAAGATTATTATTCTGCTGACTTATTCGTGGCTCTGGATGAATGGGTGTGTCCCTGTTGGGATGTAAAAGGCACTGGGAGTCACGTTGTGTTGTGCAACCTGTGGGATCGTTGCATATGGAAAAGGTTTTTACAGTACTCAGTCCAAGAACACAGAGTGAAGAGAGCTGATCTCTCCAGGCAGCTTTCTTGTCCTGAGCACTCCTGAGCTTTATTGCAGTTTCAATCTGAGATGTGAAGATGAAGATATGAGTTACAGTCACAGTTACAGAACTTCATTTCCTGGAAAAGTTTATGGCAAGGGAAATCACAGCATCATGCAACACCATGGGCATGAAAGATATGAAGTGACTGCCCCAAAGGTATAGTGGTGGCAGAGGAAAAAATTAAAACACCGAGGTAGAGCTAAGGAGATTTTCACTAGAGCAAAATGAACATTTTGCACTAGGTTAGCAGTAAGTAGAAGATGTGGACTTGTCAAAACCTCAGTGTTTCCTAGAAGCACACCAGCTATATTGAAATTAGTGTTAGAAAAGATCCTAAAGATCAGGATGAATTTTTTGTTATTTTGTCCTGAGCAAGAAGCTGTCCCAGTGGCCAAGGTTTAACCTAGGAGCTGGAGAGTGCAAGTTCACATTTTTGCTTTTTCTCATTCAGTCTGGGTTCTTGAATCTGTGTTTCTCTCATCCCAAACAGTTGGGAATTTTAGCCTTTCACTGTTTCCAGGCACTGGCTTCATCAGCATTCCTTGCCAAATAGACATGGAAGTATCATTGGAGTCATTAGAGCTTAAAAGGGTGAACATCTCTAATTAAAAATTTTAAATCCTATAAGAACATAAATGGATGAGTTGAATTGTGTGTGCTGCTTTTACTAGGAGAAAAATAATTATGCTTTGAAGGTTAAAAGTCATCTGTAATTAAGGATAAATAAGTTACGGCAAATTTATTAGACTTGCCTTTTTTTTTTTTTGTGAGACAATTGTTTTTTAGATTTTCTTTCCTCTCCTGGCATTGCTGTTATATATTGATATTAATGGCAATAATATATAACAACACTTCACGCATAGCATGAGAAGGCAGCAGTGCGAAACCAGAAAAACATATTAAGCCAAGAAATGTTTCAGGTATTTCCCCAGCCCTTTGTTGTTGCTCTGCATTTTCCTGTGTGCTGTTGTGTTTTGGTTTTTAAGCACTGAGTGTGCCAGGGCTTGCAGTTTGTCTGCTGAGCCCATTCCTGATGCAGCACCCAAAGACTGAGTGGTGATTTATGTTGCAAAAAATACCTGACATAATGATAGATCACTGAATCCCTCCATTTGTGACTTATGGAACGTACAGACTGTGGGCTTCCCTAATGAGTAAAGCACGAGAATCTTGTTTCCTGAGATGACATTCAGCTGTTTCACTCAAAAACAACCATAAAAAATAAACTTAGATTACATGCAAAACAGAAAGCATTCAGTTGTTAGGAAACCTCATCCTCTAGAATTGACCTAAAGGACTCTCTGGAAGGTTTTGCTGCACATGTCTGGTTCACCAGACAATCAGCAGCCATGTATAAAGAGGGAGAAATTGCACCAGCAGCTTTCTGGGACTTTTAGCTGTCTGAAAAAACACAGAAACACATTGATTGCAGCAGAATTACATTAAAATCCAGGAAACTGAAAGTACAATTTTAGTAATGTTCCCATACTCACGTGGGCTTGCAAAGCCCAAGTTTCCTGGGCAGCTGCCAAATGCAGGTAATGAAAGGTTGTTTAGCACTTGGGAAGTGTACAAAGCAAATGCTAAACACCAGTCACATTCTGCTGTCCAAGTCACAAGACTGCCTAGGGAACTGCTGGTGATAAATGTTCACAATTATGGGATAGAAATGCCATCAGGCATTTAGGGTGGAAAGGCAGGGCCACCCTGGAGTAATTACATGGACTCAAGGAGAGGAGAAACTTCCTTGAGAGAGAAGTTTTTAAACAGACACGTTTGACCAGAGAAATGCTGACTGTGTAGTAAGAAATACTTTCATATAAGCCTGCAGGAGGATAAACTTACTAATTCCAGCTTGGAAAGTGTGCTGGATCATTCACAGAGCCACTGCGTCTGAGGGCCAAATGTGCTGCTTCTGACTGGAAACTAAAGCCACTTCTCACTGCTGCTTTTGCTCTCTGCAGTACTTTGCCTAAGTCACTTGAGCATCTGCAAGAAGTTGAGTGGTGCATGAGATGAGGAAAGGTTCAATATGTGTGAACAGGTCCAAATGTGCTTCCAGGCCACATTTTTTCCATGCACAACAGCACCAAAATTTGGGTAACAGCCAGAATGTTACACTAAGTTCTTTTATTTGTCCTCCTTATTGCTTTATTAGCAATTCCAGGATAATCTGTTGTTTCAGACTAATTTTACTCTTGTTTTGCAGCTTTACTGAAAGAACCATTGTACCAATCAGCTAAGGACACTGAAACACTTGAGGTCTGATCTCCATTTGCACCTGGGGAGGGGATGTACCGTGTCTGTACAGAAACTGCACAGCCTGTAGATAAAATATAGCAACATCTGAATAGAAGGCATCCCTTATCTTCCTGAGTTCCCTCAATTAGCTTGGCGTAGAGTTAAACTGCCTCCCCTGCGGAATTAAGATTTCTGCTCATTTACTCTTTGTTTTCTGAATACTGCTGGAATCTTACCATTTTTATAAATGTGGAGCTTCTTTCCCCAAAGAGACTCCAAGTGTTTAAGCTTAATGCAGCATGAGAGACAGGTCAATGAGTTAGGAGACTATTCCTGGGGAGAGGGAAGAACTTTTCTAGGCTGTGACAACACAAATTCTGTAGAGTATTTTGTAAGAAAGCAGAAAAGCTAAAAAAGGAGGTGAGGGATGATTAAAGAGAGGTGTGAATGAAGGAATCACAATTAGAAGAGAAGGGGCAGCAAGGTGATACATGAAGCCACAGAAACAAGGAGCAGCAGCTAAATCTGAACTGGTACAAAGGAAGTCAGACACACAAATTTATCTCCTTGCCAGGACAGTAAATTGGGTGCTGTCATGTTGGTGCAACAGAGCAGCTCTAAATCCTCACAGGCAAGATTTCACTGGAGAAGTGACCAAAGCAGGGGCTGCTGCTGAGGGTGGAAAACCACAGAACCTGCAGAGGAAGAGACAGAACTTGTGCTCAAATGGTCGTATTCATGTTAGCAGTTCAGTTACTTATCTCTTATGAGGTCACTTTAGAGCCACCTGTAAGTCCTTTGAATATGATAGACAATTACTGTGACTATTTGCTTTTCCTTCTTGAGGATTGTCAAATTTTAATCAAAATTACCTCAATATAATGACTTTGCAAAAGCTGACTTCCTAATGGTTTTTTCCCCAACATTTTTACAATCTGATCAATCTTTAATAATGAGACTGAGCTGAAAAAAAACCCCAAAAAAACCAATTTGCTACTCAGACAATGCAATCTCATCAGAAATGAATCATCTTGAGCGAATACATTGATTTAGATTAAATTTGATAGGAAAATATCAAAATGAATAATTTCACCTTATTTCTTTCTGGCAATGTTGAAATATTTTATATTGGCATTTTCTTCATTTAATTTCAACTTCTATGATATTTACATTATTTTGATATTCCCATACTATTGCACATAAGAGTTTCAGTGATTCAAACCCTGTATGTTTGTTATTTGCACTGAAAATAAATGTCAAAATGTTGGAATTTCCCATGGGATCAGAATTCCACTTTCTATTTACAATAAAATGTGTAAAGAAATACAGTACTCCGGAGTAAGTCTGACCTTAGTACTCAGCTCTGGAATGCCAGGCGATCTAATATATGGATCAGGATTTTGTAATAAGATTTCTGAATGATTTATGCCAATCACATTTTCATTATTTCCTCACTAATACTGGCAGTGGTAATTCCTTGTACACTAATGTATCTTTTCCATCCAGTTAGATACAATTTATGTAAAATAAGCTGCCAAGAATCTCCTTGGAGCATGGCTGCCAGCTTTAAGGATTGTTCAGCTATTTCATCTTTGTTTGCTGAATTAGGTCCAATGCTGATCAATTTATGACTTCAATCCCCTGTATTATCATTGATACTTACTTTACAAAATGTTTTGCAGTGTTGATGAGTTACAATCCATGCAGAGATAATGGCAACTGTCCTCCTGTGCTTGCTCATAAAATTGATCTGGAAGTGATCAATGAGGTGGTGAAACTTTCTTAAAACACCAGAATGACACTGTCAAAGATTAGAAGGGATTTTTTTTTTTTTTTAATTAAGCACATAACCAATCTTCATGTAAAGTAAGATGGCTTCAACTTGTGGTGAGAAAGTAATTAATACATCAGGTGCAAGTCCACCTCTACAAATGGTGTTCCTGAAGGTAAGGGAAACTGAACACACATTCTAAGTTTGTTCATCTGAATGTTACCTGTATAAAAATTGATTGATTTGATACTTTCCTGAAACAATTACAATTGCCATTTCCATGCACTTCATAAACTATTTCATCAGCTTGTCTACTGGAGAACAACTTACACAAACCCACTCTGAAATTTAATAGAGGTAAACTTCTTGATTGAAAAGTTTGAATTTGGCTGTCTTAGTTCAGATCGGATTGCCCTGTCCTAAAGATGTAGGTTTTGATCTCTTAATAAGCTATCTCCTCTCAAAACATTGACAAAGAGCTCAGATAATAGTATTGAGTTTTCTTCTGTGTCATTAGCCCCTCTGGAGTCTCTTATCCACCTGTTCTCCTCCTTCTAGGAAATACTTGGAAACTCGGTGCAATAAATGTAAGGAAGCTTACACGAAGGAGAGATGGTAACCAGAGTTCCATAATAGACTGTACTGAACTCTCTAAACCCACGCACAGAGTAAATTATCTTCTTATCAACTCAATCTGCTGGTGATCCGAAAAATAGGATTTTTGTATTTAGTTTCTCAAATGCAAACTTAAGATGCATTTGCTGATGCCGGCTGAAAATTTCCAGAGCCCCTTGTGCATCCTACTCCACCAGAAATACTGCATGGAAGTAGTTTGTAGAAACCCTGAGGGGCAAATGCTGATCAAACCCTCTAAAATTCTGTCAGAAACAATGCAAAATATCAGCATGAATGATATCAGCATATTTTTTTTTTCTCTTTCTGTCATCTAATAAGTCCAATCTAAAAATTGTAAATGTATCTGGTTTTTCTCTAATCATAATATTCTCACCCTGTTTTGGTCTGCAGGGTAGCTGGTCTCCCTTCCAAGATGGAAATATTGCTCTCAAAAAAGGTGTTTCTGGCCTCTTCTAGACTCAGGGTTTGGGCTCTACTTTCTATTTATTTCAGACTTATTCCACTGACCAGGGACACCACAGGAATTCCTTTACACTGAACAACTCCAATAACTCCTTGAACAACCCTCTCTCCTCCTTGGCTCTTTCCTGCTGAGTGTCTGCTGGCCTGAGCTGGTTCGTGGTCATGGCTGGGTAAGAGTGAATCCATTCTGCCTTGGAGAATGGCTGTTTTGTGAAATCCTGCTCCTGAAAAGTGTATTTACTGGATTATAAACACATTACCTTAGATTTTGTGCAATCTGACAGACTGATCTCATGGCAACAAGACTGCAGGAATGTGAGTTACTAAAGATTTTGTGTTGTCAGATTTTAATATCATTCTTAGTGTTTTTTATTTATTTTTTGGAGCAAAATATGGTAATATGTGTTGCCATGTTTCAGATGTAATATTTGAAAATATTTCCAAGAAAATAAAAATAAAAAAGCGTCACCTCTCTGAAAACAACCTGCCTCTAAATTCAGGCCGTGCACTTTGTTTCACGTGGAGCCCAATTTTACAGCCTACACGAGCACATTTCCTTGTCACTGGTTGTTTGCCAAACTAAACCATCCATTCCACGTCTACAGACAATCCACGTTTGGCCTGGGGTTCCCAGATACCCCTCTGGGTTCTGTAAACAGGGAGTCAGCCAATTGTTTCGATGTTATTTTCTTTGTCAAGAAGAGTTCAAACCTCATCCTCTGCTGGCAAGTTTCCCTCCTAATTGCAGCAAAGTGGTGCTGCCGAAGTCGTTGTGCAGTGGCTGATAGTGGCAGTGTTTTAGATGACAAGGCACAGAAGAAAAGCCCCTGCTCTCTGGAACCTGCTGTAGGAACAGATAAATGTATGTTAAGTATATAATTAGTGAGGCAGATCTTGCAGAGGAATCATTCGTGGCCTTTACAGAAAGGATTTGTCCTGTAGGGCTGATGGAATAAAAGGCAAAGGGGTGGGGGATACCTTAATAAAGGCAAAACCAGAGCTAAGGTTGGACTGACAAGCACAAAGAAGGGAAGAGATGAATTCTGAAAAATTCTGGGGCAGAGCGTCAGGATAAATGAAATAAAAGATGCAGAGACAGGGAGGGCAGAGACATAAGGGTCTGGGGTTTCTGAGGAGGGGAGAATGATGTGGGTATGATTGCTGCTGGGTACGGAGTGAGGGGGAAAATTGCAGCTGTGGGATGAGGTTTGCTGGGGAAGCTGTCAAAAATCAAAACAGCTAAAGGACAGACAAATATTTTAGCCACAAATTTCTGAAGGAAGATCACGTACTTTAAAAAAACCCCAAAATTGTGGTGGAGAAAAAAACAAAGGAAGTCTGTGCTAAGGGCAGCGTGGATGTGCCACAAGGATGATTCCAAAGTCCTGAGAGTGCACTGAGACAGGGAACCTCGATGACATGATAAATGCTTTATTTTTCTCATGCAAGCTGTCAGAAATAATTACACTTAATTTATAGTTTTCATTTGAAGGTATATTCAGTGGTTCTCAAAAGACACTCCTATGTCCAAAAGCACATTCCAAAAGCTCTTACCCCTCCGGTAGAAGTAATTGTTCTCTTTTGTAGCTCATAAAAACATGTTTGGCCTCCTCTCATATCTGCCTCTGGTACACAAGCTTAGCAGATGCAGACATTCCTGTGCTGTTTGTTCCAGCAAGATGCATTATGATTATAACACTGGGGATGGGCATCTGACATTGACAAGGTTTTTCTGCAAGTCACCGTGAGGTAACGAGAAGTGTCTGCTTTCATGATCTTCGCTGTTTAAATTTTTATTGTATTCAGCTGGATTTTTTTTTATAGCCTTTGATTAAAGTTCAGAGGGAAGATGAATTTAAAAGTCTTCAGGTTTGTTAGATGTGCTACAGCTTGCCAGTCACCCTGCCAAAATTTTCCACTGTGTACTCCTTACAGTTCTGCGTGGTCTAAATTTAATTGACTGCAGATGAGAAGCATTATTACAGATCTGTCATTGCAGCCACTCTTCACATGTTTCACTAGCTGGAATGAGCAGTCACTGGGTTTGTTTCTGACCTAATTTATAATGATGTAAAGCAGCAGTGATTTCACAGAAGAGGAGACAGATTTAGCTGGTGAGAAGGGCAGAACTGGGCTCAGTGCTGCTCCAGTAGTGCTCATTTACAGGTGAGTGGAAGACTAAAGTCAATTGTTAAAACACTAAATTTCAATTTTGTGGGAACAGAGGTACATTATATAAGCTGTTCAGCTGATATAACAACATAATTCATCATTTTATTTCACTGACTCTCTTAAGGCTGTATGAAAAAAAGACAATAATCTGGGCTTTTCAGCCTAGCCCCTCTTTAGGATACTGAATAGTGTCACTAGAAGCAAAGCTCTAAAGATCAAAGAATGGACAGAGATGTATTTAACATGTCAGCTTATAAGAACTGGTAATGTTATTTTGGTGTATTGAAACATTATCATTCCAGCAGCCTCATTTTAGTAAGTTAAAGTAAATTAATTTGTATGTGGATGTCTGGATTCGTCTGCACATTGATTTATCAAGTATATTTGTTTATTAAATCCCCCTTACTGATAACAAACAATTACTACTTCAGGTAATTGATTTAAACATGGGGGAGACCATTGCCAGCTGATCCTGTGCCAAGAGTCATAGTACAAATTAATACAAACCAGAAGTTTACGTGCCTTGTACTTGCTCCACCAGATCAATATGTGAAGTAAGACTGTGGCATCCACCAGGATTGTTGACAGGATCTTTAACACAATCTTGTCAGGAATACAAATGTCGAGCACATTGCTGGCGGGATCCTTTGGTTTTCTGCGTATAATTTGTATTAATAGCTGAATTTGGGAGAACAGAACGCACTATGATCTAAGTGGGAACATGCAGGGAGAAGCTGAGACTGTGATTGTCATGTGATGGATTTGGTCTCTCCCTAATCTGGGACAATCTCAAAAATTCCTGAGGGTCTTCTTGTGAAATGCAAATGTGGTGTTGAAATGGAAAGCCTTTTGTGCGCAGCCATTAGCAGTATTTTTAGGCGTGTAAGATAGGAAGAGACAGAAGGTGAGATGGACTGAGAGACCCTAAAACAAAGCCCTCATCAGAACAGAAATGTCCAGCTTCCTGTCAACACCAGCAGTTAAATAACTCAGAAACTTTTCGAACAATTGCTTTGGCTGGAGACAGGAGCTGTGACATCTGTGCTGACAATTAAAGCTCCATGAAGTCACTGGAGAAGGACAAGAACAAACACTTGCTAACAGGGAATTGAATATGAGTAATTGTCCTCTGCCCTCACAAACTGAAAGTGGTCGGTAGTGATTTACTGCTGAGGAAGAGAGACAGTCATGGCATGACATGGAATACTGCTTTTCCAAATCAGATTTTCAATATTATTGTAGAAGTATTATTATGGGAATCACTGAAAGTAAAGGGTCAAATTAAGGATTGGAGTTTTCTTCCTTAATTATTCCTTCCTAGTTACGTCAACTGCTTTTTACCTGACCAAGGACAGTAAAAATTTAATTGTATTTATAGGGTTGTTGCATCCAAAATCATGAAATCTCTCAACTTTTTCTCAGAATTTGGGCTTATTTCAATAGTCTGTACATCATATCTTCCTGCTGGATTGTTTCTCCTACTTGGAATATTTCCGTTTGACAGGGAAAATCCATACTATATTCGCAAACTGGAGTTTTCAAAATTTAGTCCAAATTCAGAAGACAAGACTCAGACTTGTCTTTTGACAGAATTTGTACCTTGGTAGTCTTTGGACTTTCTGAAGGACGGGCCAATTCTCAAACATTTCCAGCAATAAAGATTTTCAGTTTACTTTAGATTTTTGGCCTTTAAAAATGTGTTTTCTACCATTTCTTGTACTAATGATTTGTTGTTTTTTCACAAGAGTGCTCGCAGACGGCAAAGTTTAACTAATAAACATGCAAATGTGTTCACAGGAAGGTTTGTGCCAGAAATTTTTATGGGTCGCTGCTCTGCTCCTGATTGTATAAACCATGGTGGCTGCTTTAACTTGCTTCCTCTTTTCAAATTTGGTAACCGTTGACAGAGCAGGAAAGGGCTGGGTCAGAGGAAGGTTGTCAGTCCAACATCTACAGCTGGAAACTTTAAGACAAAAGCCAGTCTGACTTTTCTCCAACCAGAACTCTACATAATGTGAATTCTGTTGAAAATTTTAAATAGCCAAATGAAAAAAGTTTGACTCATGAGTTATTAATATGCAAGTAATTCAGGATTTTTAGAAAAATGTTATCGTGGCAAAATAGTATTTGGGAGGGCTTTTGTTCATGGAAGTTTTTTTCAGTTATTTTAATTGAAAGGAACTAGGGAGCAAAGTGTGTAATAGTGAAGCTTTATGGAAATGTGCTTCTCCATTTCAGGCTTAGGAATCTTAGATGCTTCTCACTTTTCTCAATGGTGTCCTTCAGTTTCTTTCATTGCCTCTTTCTCTCTTCTCTCTTGGTCTTTGAAAGACATAATATCTCTAAACCAGAACATTTTACATGTAAAATAGTCCCACACACTTTTAGACTTTGAGTAATAATAGATTTCAAAGACACATTCAAAGAATAAGAATAAGAATTTGAATTGTGTTACTTTCCTCTGCTCACCTTCCACTGGCAGTGTTCAGGGTTGATTTGAAAGGCTCAAGGTGTGGGTTGTGTAAGCCAGTGCCAGCCCCAGTGCCACCTCCCTGTCCTCAGTCACCAGCTCCCTCTTCCCTCCGTGTCCTGCGTTGTACATCCCCTGTGTGGGCGTTGCTTCCGGAGCCTAAATCTGGCTCATGGACTGGGGCAAAACCCTCCCTCATTTGCCCTGCTTTGAAGACTGAGAGCTTAAGCTTGGTTCTTATGTTTCTGTTATGCCAGAGACAGAAATAAAAGCTTATTTCAGAGTCAGTCACCTGGGAGAATATTAAGATTCACCCCATGCAATGAATATTAGTTCAACCCATGTAATAGCCTCTACCACAAACACGGACTGTCCCTCTCTCAAAATAACATGAGTCTTAACATCTGTATTGCCAAACATTAAATTATCCTGCAAAGAACTTGCATGTTATGTCTGTGTCCCTAAAGTATTAAAGAAATTTGGGTCAAATTCAACATGACAAATCTAAATGCCATTGGGAAGATGTAGTTATATTTTATAGTTCTGTAAAGCATCTTTTAATTCTGAAAAAGCACATGGCTACTATTACTTTTCTCGGCAGTTGTGTTTACAGCAAAAAATGTTCAATTTGTGTGTGATATGGAAACAATGAAGAAATCAAAATATTTAAGAACTACTTAGACTGCAAAGCAGACCAAATGGAAAGATATATTGCTGTGACTGACCTACAGAGGACATGTTGATAAAGAAAAATCGGTGTGCTGATGCTTATTCTGTCAAATGATAAAGTACAAACAGAAAACAAGGCTGAAACCTCTTTTAGTAAATACAGAGCTAAATGCCTCCCAGACCCGCCTCAAGCATCCACTTTTGCTGCTTTGTGATTTGGTAGGGCTGCCTATAGATCCAGGTTGCTCAGAGATTTTTCATTTAAGTGTCTGTTGCTGTGGTAACAGCATGAAGAGCAGATCAGATGGATGCCAGGACCAGATGGGTTTCTCTAAGAACTCCACATACATGGACAGTTGGTGGTGACCCAATTCCAGAAGGTTACCCACACAGATTTGTACTGCAGCTGACTTGGCGTTGCCTTCTCCAGGGGTCTGGACCTTCTCTCTGAACCCCAGGGCTTCTCTTAAATTTGCAGCCCTGGGCTTTCATCAGAAGCTCATGGACTTCCCACAGAGGAAATGCTGGCGGATTAACAGAAGTGATAGAGTTTCATACCCTGATGTTTATGCTGCCTTCTCATTGTCGAGGGCTGGGCTGAGCCCAGTCTTGAGCTCTGTCAAAATGTTGAGTAATTATTACATGATAATCACACACTGCAATTTCTCCCAGGCTTAATCTGATTTCTGCACAGTAGATGCTTACATCCCACCTAAATTCCACCCACGTGTAGTTTAACCAATATAACTGATTAGATTCAATTGTCCATGGTCAGAGCTGTGTTACATAAAAGGTGTATCAGCAAATATTTGACCTTTGCTGACGTCTTCTTGGTTGGTTCTCCTGCATTTAAAAGTGAATTAATGTTCTTATGAATAGCTCCGTTGAAATCAGAGTGATGGTCTGGTGTTTATTGTTTTGTAAAATGCCAAGTTTCCTTTCCTGTTTTGGAAGTTTGGGGCTTCTGTTTGTTTTTTGTTTCCATGAGGAATGTGTGAAGGGAGTGTGCATGTCTTGGTTTAGACACAATTACGTGGGCTGGGCCAGTCAGCGTTCCAGCTTTATCTGGAAAGGGGATGGAAGGCAACTCCTTAAACAATGCTCATTTCCCTTCCTCTCCTACCTCCAAAATATGTTCTAACATGTTGGTTTGTTTATCTTGATCCAATCTCAAGTATATTGAGGGTTTTCAGAGAAATAATGCTACGTCACAGATTTGGGGGAATAAGGGAATACTCCCAAAACAAGGTCCTGCCTGTTCTGTATGGATGATGTGTGTCCCTCACCTGCCTGCCCTGGCAGATTCACAGCAGTGCATCTGGGTAGATAAAAAGGTGTGGACCTTGACTTTAAGAATATTAAAATCTACTTAAAAAAAAAAAAGACATTTGATAAAAATGCATTAGGGGGCATTCACAGAACTGAGAATAGTTCTGTTTTCTGCTTTTCATTGCTACCGATTTAGTACTTTGGGGTACAATGTTAGACTGTGTAAATGGACAAATGTAGATGCCAATTTGTCCTCTGATCTTCAAGCCTCTTGCTTCATGACCTCACTAGGTGCTCAGCCCATGCAAATGGCAGGTGATTTTGGACTCCTGACTTTTTTTTTGTCCCTGGTCAGCAAGCACAGTTCTAAAGATGTCTGTCAGGAGGCTGGGAGTAAGGCTCCACAGCAGTTAGATTCTGTCAGCTTTGCCAGGCACTCAAAGCAGTGAGACCTGAGAATGTGCTGGCTAAATTTATGTGGAGTGCATTCTTTCCTCCTGCCCTCAGTCACATGTTTGAGATTGTGCTGCAGCTGGAGATGCACCACTGGCACCAGGGAACAATCTGTGCCTCTGGCAGGTGCTCCAGGCACTTTGTGGAGGGCAGCCTCCCAGTTTCTCTGGTCACAGCTCAGTAGATTAGTCTGCCCATGGTGCTGAAATGAACCACAGACTGCTGGTCCTCACAGGCTGTGCTCGTCCACACAGAGAAGCCTCAAAGTGATTAATTTCCACAATTTCAGCTCTGTGCTTTGAACATAGAGATGAAGAGAAAATACTTGGCAATAGAAACCCAGAGAAGAGCAGATTAAAAGAAACAGAAGAAGTCAGAAATATCTGCGGTAGTAAAAGGGGAGACTGGAGCATTTCTGGGGCAAGGCTGCTGAGTAAGGGGGTAGAACAGTTAATTTGTGTACTTCTGGCTTTGGACCAGAATGCAGCAGCCCGGAGGTGTTGATACACAGGTCTCTAAGTGTTCAATTGTCCACACCTTCTGCTGGAAATGGGAAGAGATCAGTTCAAGTTTAGCACTTCCAGAGAGCCAGAGCCCAGCCTGTGGTGCTTCAGGCAGGCTGGTGCTGGCTCAGGATGCCCCACACTGGTGCTTCTCAGTAGGCTCAGCTGGCCATGCATGTGCACGAGTCCCCATGGTAAAATGCTGCCTTACCTCAACTGAGATGGGCCTTGCTTTTTCTAAGGTTAATTTGGTTGTTGTCTGCTGAATTTGCTCAATGCCTCGCAAATGGAACAAAATTACCAGGTGATGGATTCCTCCTGTGGCAACGTGGCAAAAAATTATTCCCCAGAGAGGAGTCCACAGGCCGTGTCTGCGTCATGTAAAGCTCTCAGGGATCCTGAGCCTCATCTAGCCTGGGCTGAGTTGTATTCACAGGCAATTACTAAATCAGCTTTAAGACGGTTTCATAGATGGTCTTGATTCCTTTATCTTCCAGTGCAAGCTGTTCAATGAAGCTCTAGGATATTTAGTAGAATTTGCTGTCTGAGAGCCTTCTTGATAACACTCCAGTGTTGTTTCCTCCCTGCGTTTGAAGGTATCTTAGAAGCTTTTGAAAATGATCTTTATCTCTTGCTGTGCAGTTAATGCACTACGTCTCTCACTGGTATGTACAGGGGTTTCTTGGATATTGGTAACTGCTAGAAAGTGGGAACATGTAAAAAACCCTAAATCTCATGGATATTCCATTTTCTTCAGCTATTTTTTTTGTCTGTTTCCATCACCTGCAAAATAAATTACACTGTTCCATCAGAGAGCAGGACTGGACCAAAATATATCCCTTGAAGAAAATCGGGTTAACCTGAATTTCAACAAGACCCAAGCCCAGCTTTTTGAATCCCTTAGTTTTGCCATTTCACTGTGTCCTGTGAATTGGAATGACTGCCCAAATAGATAAATATGCAAAGGTTAATTCTGTGTAAAAGACAAAGAAGTAGGGCTCATAATTTAGATCCAAACCTAAGCTGGAAAAAAAATCCTTCTAATTCTTGTATATATTTAAATGTTTTATTGAGTTACTTATATTTAGAAAAAAAGAATTGTTTTTACTTCTCTGAAGCACTTGCTGTCCATACACAGTAGCACTGGGCTACTTAATGTGGAGAACCCAGAATAAATCACACTCTGACTTCTGCATTGAATGAGCTGCTCAAAAAAAGAAAATAACAGCATAATTTGCAGGAAAAATAAAGAAGGAATGGGGCAGGGTTCCTAGTAGGGAGCCTTGATTTGGAACTCTGCAAACATATTCATATGTAGATAAATGAGGTTTAGGCTTAATGATGTCCAGTTTTATTATGTTCATAAAATATTATTCTTTTTATATCCTTACCATTAATCATCCATCTTTGAAAACCCATCTTTAAACTCCAAAAGGGAGAAAAAGCTGCTGTTCCTGGGGTCACTGTCATCAATTCCCACCTGGAAGGTTTCTTGATGAGAATGTAATGTATGAACAGCCATAATGAGCTGGACCAGAGGTCTACAGAGCCCTGTATAGAGCCCAATAAAAAGGAAATTAAAAGAACAGGAAAACATCCCATGACAGCCCTCCAGTACATCCTCACAGCATCCAGTGCCCCGTAGTATTGCTGCTACTTGAGCTTTAACTGGGATATCTCATGGATTTTTCTGTCTTGGATTTGCCTGATTGATTTTTCAACCTGTAAAAAATTTAGTTGAACTTGCACTGCTGTGAAAAACGAGGAATTGAATTCTGAATGAGCTGCTGCATTCAGAAATATAAGAATCAGTTCAGAGTGAAGAAGAACTGATTCCAGCAGCTAAGCCTGCCACCATGTGCTAAATATACTTCAGAACAATCCTTTGTGGCAGATCTCTGGAGGTGCATTGTTGGGAGTGAAAGGAAGGAAGAAAGGAACCTTTTGTGAAATCCAGAGCCAGGGCACAAGTCCTGCAAGAACTGCTATTATTCTGGCCAAAACCTGGAAGATTTCCCATCCTGCTTTAGTCAAGAGTTGCTTCCAAAGCAGAGATTGCTGCCCATTGAAAAAAAGTAAACCTTTCATAATAAAAATGCACACAAAATGCTTCTATCAGATTAGACTGTGCAAACAAACTGGCTTTTGAATAGCAGGTTTCTTTACAAGATGCATGTTGGGTTTCTGAAAAGAATTTTATTACAAAGACTAGACACAGTAGCAGTTATTTATTTCTCCTCCATTCTCCTTTCCCTGGTACTCTGCTCCTTCTACATTCCACTCACTAAACACACAAAACTAAATTTGTGGGATTTTTTGTGAAAGTTCTCTGCTTGTTTCTGTATTTGTCATAGGTCTTCCATTTTTAAAAAGGAATCCGTATTTGAAGCTGTTCATTGAAGCTTAAATTTTGATGAAGATATTAAAGAGATATTTTCATGGAAGCAAATATCTTTTGATCAATTGTAACTTTGACATTTCATTTACTTGTCGCAGCCTCTGTGTTTTGGTTGGTTTGGGTTTTTTCCCCCAAGAATTACAGGAGAAAAACCTTACATAGTACCAGATACAAATAAACAAGATCTAGCAAAATAAAAGATTGAGAATACTTTTTCAGAGGGATACTGTGGGTGAAAGCAGTACTCAAGATGAAATATGCATCTCTCCTGGTAGGCAGGGAGCTTGAAAGCCTGGAGATTTACTTTTGCATTTTTAGTCTGAATTACTTTTTTTCTTGTTCTGATATAAGAAACCATAACACAACACATTCATTAGACTATTTAGTACAGCTAATGGTCTTTCTTGTCTAATATTTATGTCTCACCTAAACTTCATATTTGAATTTTACTCACCGGTGGAGAAAATACTTTTTCCAGTGAGATTTCTGCTGCCGTGACTGGTTTTTGGCACGTACACCACAGAGGTGAAGGTGTGGGGGCTGGATTCTCATGTTTCTGCATGCAGGTGGGGGTGGGTTTCGAAGCCATTTAGAGCTGTTTTATAACCACCTGTCTTGTAGGAATGTTGATTTTTAACCATCCTGAAATTCCATATTGCCACTGCACAGCCTGATCAGTGCTTTGTCAGAAACCAGCACCATCGTGCTCCCGGACTCAGCTCACAGCAGCAAAGTGCAAAATCAGCTCGGGGATTACCTTCTCCTTATCCAAAGGAATGATTGTGACAGACAATTTGAATAATCACCGGGGCCAAGGGTTGCAGGTGGCAGGGATTTGGAAACTCCTACGTTTGGAATCTCCCTGCGCTCTTCCCTCGTCCAGGTCTGTTTGGAGCAGCCTGAGGAACAGGTTTGCATGGAACCATAGTGCTGGCTGTACAGAGGGCACCGTGTGTCACCGTGTGTCACCGTGTGTCACTGTGTGTCACTGTGTGTCACCGTGTGTCACCCTGTGTCACCGTCTGTCACTGTGTGTCACCGTGTGTCACCGTGTGTCACCCTGTGTCACCGTGTCTCCCCCGGCCCCAGGCAGAAATGCTGATGAATCATCTGTGCTTCGGCAACCTCCTCCTCCTCGGGTTCCTTCCCAAACCACCGGTGGGAGCTGGGCGCCTGTGGGCGCACAGGTGGGAATAACCGGGATTCTCCAGGGCTTCCACAGCCATTTCCCTGCTCCGGGTGACATCTACTGGTAGAACGATCTCTGTGATGGCAGGAGGGAGCTGGAAAATATACAGCACGTTCAATACGCGCACCTAAATCCAACGCAGAATTTATTAGCGTAAACGTTTCTGTATTTGTTTGGGTTATTCCGTGAGCAAGGGGAGGCAGATTTGTGGCAGGAAGGCAGGGTTCTTGGCAATATTGAAATGAGAGCAGAATAAATCACTGTAGAGGCTTTTATAGGCAGCACTTCAGCTGAGCTATGAATAAGTGGGATTATGCTGTCACTGCCTCCAAGGCTTTTCTGTGGTTTTGTTTCGTTTGCTTGCTCTGCTCTCCCTACACAAAGGAGCTGTTGGTAGGAACTGTCACACTGTCAGAGGATGCTGCAAGCCAGGTTCACTATGGGAATGTGAGATGGCACCTTTTTGTTTGTAACCAATGCTTTCTGGCCCTGGCACGTCACAGGCTGTTGGTTTAGGAAACTAGTGTAAAGCAGGCTTTTCTTTCTGCTAGTGGCTTCTCTTAGATGCTTTTTTTTTAGGTTACTGACACTGAAAATTAATCCCGTGTTAGAGACACCTTCAGAATATATCAAGCAAAGAACAAGAAGTTAGAAGTGAAGAAAGAGCCAAAACAGATATTTTTGGGTTTTTTTAAAAGCCCTTTTGGCAGACAGAAAATTCTATTTGGAAAAGGCATAGAGTTCAGAAAAAAAATAGAAATCAGGATTTAAAGATTATATCCCTGTCCACATTATTAGTGTAAATATATTTACTTTGGTCTATGAATTCAGAAGCGAAATGCACTGTAACTGCAATGGTTTAGTTTTGGAGGGTTGAATTCTCTTCACTTTCCTTCAGTGGATTGGGCTTTACCCAGGGTTAAGTCCTCTGTTTGTCCATTTCTCATCTCTCCCATGTAAACTTCCTCAAGGTTCTGTATGGCTCAGTCAGTGTTTGTGAGATCCTTGAGGAAGGGAAAGCATTCTTCAGCTGACATTAAAGTACTTGATTGAAGACTTTGCAATGGGCAGACATAAAAAGTTAGCACAGATTTGGATTTTTGAGAACCCACAGAATGTAAGGACCTCTTAGATTCTGCTTGGTCTCCATTATAACAGTGAGTAATTTAGATATGATTCTATAAATCGTACTCTAGAGCAATATTCCTGGCTGTTAAGCTGGATGTTGCTGTGCTCACAATGTCACTTCATTATACAATAAATGCTTAAACTTGTATTTTAATTATGGCTTAGAAGATTACTTCAGGGAAGTTTACTAAGCCAGGTCCCAGACAGACACAAATGCCAAAACATGTAAGTGTTTCCCTGGTGAGACAGCCACCAGACACTCACTGCTGTAACTGTAGCTGTGTTCCACAGCAGTGCTCTCTGTTTGCTCTTGTGTAGCATGTGGAAAAGCCCCTGATGCCCTCAGACTACAGCTGGACAATGAAAGTTGTTATTGCTGAAGAAAACTCATGAATGATGATGAAACAGAAAAAAAACTCACCTAAAACTGCTCTTTTCCTAGGATGTGTCTCTTGGAATGAAGTCACACTGGAAAGGACTTTGAAGGCTTTGATTTTATAGCTCTTGAAAAAAAAGTGTTTGTGTATGTTTTGGGAGCTTTTCATGTGTTGTGGGTTTAGTTTTTTTAATGTTAAAAGCAAGTCTACAGGTTTCATGAAATTGTCCATACTGAGAGAGTACAGAAAATAGGAAACTCCTGAGAAATGCCTGAAATAAGAAGAAAGTTCCTGTTATCCATATGGACTATTCTATTCTAGAATAGGTACTTCCCACAAATGCTACTCACTCAGTATTATTTACAGGGAATGACATATTAGTCACTGAGCTGGGACTCTAATGACCCATAGCAGGATAAATTATGTTGTGTGCTCACACAATTGTTACTTTGAAATATGTTTATTTTTCTGTGAGTGCAGGCTGGAATCACTGGATGGTTAGAGGCATCAAGACTGTCTTGTGAGCAGGTTTAGCTATTCCTGCAGGCAAGGCCAGCTGTCTTTGTCAAATTTACACACAAATTAGCAGAGTTAAGAATTCATTTGCTCATTGCAATTTGTGAGAAAATTAATGAATCATCTCTTGGTAGGTGTTTTAAATCTGAACAAGAAAACTTTTGTAATTAACTCACTACAGAGCCTGTCTACACTGAAGGTCCTAAAATCTAGGAAAGTTGTAGACCTGGGAAGATGGGCACTGACTGGTGTTGTGTGATGGGCAAGTCTGAATATTTGCTTGAGTATTACATCACTTGTCTTCCTTGTTCTCTTTCCCTGCCACAAATATTTACCTCACCCTGCCTTCCTTCCATTTCTATGGGTAATTCCATCTCCTTCCACTGTCCGTCAGTTTCTCTACAGAGCTCTTTCCCAATGTCACCTCATGCTGAGAGGATCAGGTACCCCACATCAGGAGAATCTGAGCTTCCTCTCCACTTGTGACACTTTCTGATGACAGCATCACGCTGAGTTACCTTGAAAACCAGTTTATAAATAAAATGTAGAAATAAATAGTGCTGTGGATTCGTTACACTTTGGAGCAACAAACATTTTCCTATAATACTGATCATTGCAGAGGATGCTGCTGTTTGTATATAAATATATGTGTGTGTCTGTGTGTGTGTATATGTTTTTTATATATTTATATATTTTATATTTTTATTATTTAATTTGTATTTCTATGGAAAACTTTTATAGAAATAAACATGTGATGTATTTTTATATTTATATGCATAAATATATATTCTCTTTAGCCAGTTTTTACTTCCCCACCCAAGAAAGGTCAGTATTTTGTAAAATCATAGCAGTTGAGAGCCCGTAGGTGAGGTGCCGGTTTTCCCAGCGGGAGCCCCGCAGTGCTGCCCGGCAGCCGGGAGGTGGGGCACGGGCTTTGCTGGCTCCTGCTGCTGACAGCACCGATGCTGAACACCGGCCTGAAGGCTGGAAAGGTTCCGTGAAGATAAAGAGGCAACACATTGCAGATTGAAATTGCGTAAGTGAAGTAGCAGAAAGTGAGACTTCTTAATAACTCTCTCAAAAAAGCCCGTTGGCCATGAGGTCTCTTGGCACTGCTGAAAACGTTGGCAAATCCAGGTGGCAGAAGTAAGGAACAGGGAAAAATAGACGAGTAGGGAACTGAACTAAGGGAAATATCATGTAGCTCTATTTGCCACTGTTTCTGAAACTGTTCGGGTCAGTAACTAACTGAGAACACCGACTGTACAGATTTCAGCTTAAAACAGATGTATTTTGGATGTTCACTAGGCAAAATCCAATATAAAATCTGGGTTTGAATATAAGGCGAAAATTGTTCATTTACATTGAGGTAAATTTAGATCAAGCCCACAAAGTCCTCTAGCAGGGTTGCTACAAGTTTATTCTGCTGTAATTGTGAGCAGAGACATCTCCACTCTCTGGACAAGCTGTGAGAATCTCAGCCTGAGCTTCATTACATACAGGAGTCACAGCAGTACTTGGCAGCTTGCAGCAGCCTTTAGTTCGAGGTTGATAAGCACATAATTGTGATTCAATTAAACTCAGAACAACACTGCATTGATACCCACAAAGTTTTTTCCTTCCCTAGGCTGGTTCCAGTTCTGGTGCAGTCAGTGCACATCCCTGTTTAGGAGCAAAGGGTGCATTCAGATGTTTGGAAAATTCCGTAAGTGCCCATATACAGCTGCTCTGAGACAGCATTGCTATTAATTTATCTAGCATATTTATGCACTCTGAATGGACTGAAACTGTTATTTTGTAGTTTATAGTGTTCCATCTGCTGGATGTACTCCTCAAAATGCTCTGTAGGTAAAGGTGTGTGTTAAGACACATGGTTAGTGCCATGTCCTAAATAACAATGGGCTTGGGCTCTTCCCCAGAGGAAGAACTCGACCCACTTGGCTACAGCCTTCTCTCAGGGAGTTGTAGGAGCCATAATGTCCCCCTTGAACCTCCTTTTCTCCAGGCTAAACAACCCCAATTCCCTCAGCTGCTCTCACCAGACTTGTGCTCCAGCCCCTTCTCCCGCTCTGTTGCCCTTGTCTGGACACACTCCAGCCCCTCAATGTGTGTCTTGTTGTGAGGGGCCCAAAACTGAACCCAGGATTTGAGCTGTGGCCTCACCAGTGCCCAGTACAGGGGACAATCACTGCCTTGGTCCTGCTGGCCACACTATTGCTGATACAGCCAGGATGCCACTGGCCTTCTTGGCCACCTGGGCACACCTGGGCTCATGTTCAGCTGCTGTCAACCAGCACCCCCAGGTTCTTTGCCACCAGGGGGCTTTCCAGACACTCTTTCCCAAACCTGTAGTGCTGCATGGGGTTAATACATAAATATATTGCACAACTCATAACCTGCTGATAATTTACACAAAACTTTTGCTTGCCATAATTAGGTCCTATTAAAATTTACTCATGCCCTAGAAACCTTCATCTTCCTTCAATCCTCCCTTTTTTCTGGTGAAGAAGAGAATGAACATCCCATGTGCAGTTATCTGTGCCATGACTCTAGTCACAACATTGCTGCTGGTGCTATCAAAGCAGGTCAGTCTCCCTCAGTTTGGAGAGCCTAATCTTTGGCAAGACTGAGTAAAAGCACTCCTCTAAGTCAGGTAAGATCCTTCCTTCTCAGTGCACTGATAATTATAATTGCTACCATCTTCCTTCTGCGTGAGGACTGCGAATCCAGTTGGGGATCTGGCGAGCCATCTCTGACAATATCAGATGTTCTCAGAACTCTTAATCGAAGGCAGCCCATGAAAGCACCCTGGGGAGTGCTTTATTCTCTGTGTTTAAAAGGACATGAAAGTACAATAGTTCTCTTTATATGGGTACAAAGAAGCCAATTGATCTTGTCAGTTTAATAAATAATACAATTGCTTCCATCAGACACTGTTAATAGACTCCTGTCTGGACTAATGTTGTACAGAATTGTACAAGTAAAGAAATGTTATCTTCCTCTGTCTGCCTTGAATTAGCCATCTCCCCCTTTATCACCTAGAGGTAAAGCTTCCAGCAGTAGTTCCTGAAGGGCATCAGGTCCCCTGATCTTCGTCTCTTTCTTCATTTTAATGTGGGTTCTTGGAAGAGATGAGTTAATTTCCTGACGCATCTGCTGTCTGGCTGGTTCCTAACATTTGTATGGATTCAAAGAAGCCTGAGAATGTAAAATATGAAGCAGGTTTAGGGGGTTTCTTCTTGTTTATTTTTAAGCCATCCGCTGTCTATGAGGTCCCAAGATGCCAAATTTGGATCATGCTCTTGAGACACTGCAAAGGCACAAGGAAGCTCGGGTGCACCTCACACCTGGGGCGTTATGAACACAAGGACCAGGCATCAGCAAAATTCATACAAGGCTTTGCTTCAAGAAGCTCAGAGCTCAGGGGTTTGGGATGTTTCTTGTTCAGCATCAGCATAACCAGCTCACGTCCTTCTGTAGATGCCCCATTTTAAAATGTTCAGCATTTTAAACAGGCCCTGAGTTTTGCATTATCAGCACTGCTTTTTAGGTGAGCTTTAGGTGGAATACACACACCAGTGTTCACCAAGAAAGTTCTGGTAGCATTAGCAAAAGTAGCTTTAAAACTTCTCATTGCCTTTAACTCTTTTATTGACTTACTTTCTTTTCTCTGCCATGACACAAACTGTTTCTGGGTTTTGCAGCTCAGGGATGTGCTAAACAGGGAAAAAGAGGAAGTATTTGTCAGAGAGAATAGGTTTTCAGGGGTTGCAGGATGTTTTGTTTTGAAGATAGTTAATTTTACAGCAGTTATGGATGTTACATTTTTACATATTTCTGCCAAATACGTACCTAAATATATGTTCATATATGCATAGAAGGTTTGTAAATATAAAACTATAAAGGTTTATATATATATGTACATGTGTATATGTATTAATCCAGTGTTTTCTGTCAGAGTCCCCACAGGTGTTTTCCCCAGATCACGATGATGGTGTTTTCTCTTCATGCCTCCATCAGAGTATCAAAAGAGGTATTGTGGTGAGTAAAACAATGGCTGATACCCTTCTGTGTGTTTGCAAGAAAAAAAGTTCTGGTTTTAATGCTGAAATCAGTTGTTCAGTTGTTAATAATATTTTGTTTCTCTATAATAACCTGAGTGAATAATGCAGTTACCAATGAGTAAAAATAACTGCTGCTGGCCGGGTATTTGGATTCCCTGTGCCTTGGTTTTCCCTGCTGTAAAAGGTAGGTAGCAGCAGTGCCAGAACTCAAAGGGGCATTAGGAGGATAAATACAGGATTTACATTGAGCTGTTCAGGTATTTCAGGTGCTGGGACAATATATGAAGGCAAGGGATTTGTAGCTAAGCAGAAAGATATTCAGGTTGAACAATGAGGCCCTACAGCATGAGGAGAAGTCGATAGTCCTGGGATTCTTATGGATCAGTGGGAAAATAATTTCTGGGAATTTAATGCTTCATCCCAAAAATCTTTTTCTCTGGATCTCTGTGGGATCAAGTCTGTGCTTGCATCAGTATTGCTTTCGAACTGTTGTACTGGTTGCAGAAAAAACACATTGCTGCCCTCCTACTTAAAGATGAATTCAAATGTTTTTAATTTAAATTCAAAACCTAATCAAAATTTAGGTTCCTTGGCTAATTTTAGATACAACTTCAGAAAAAAAGAAATCCAGTTCTTCAAGTAATAAAATGTTCATGTTGAAAATCAGTTTTTTCATTCCCACATCCATTTTGAACTGAGGTTACTGTGTTTGAAGGGTGAGACCAAATAACGCTTCTAAAGTCACAATTGGTATATGAAAGGCAGCTCTGTGCCCTCCTTTGAGTGCTATTGATGCTTTCAGCTGGGGCATGAAAGACCTAGAACTCTGATCTCTGGTTTTGGCAAGTCGAGTCATTCAATTCAATTTCAGAACTGTGCAGCTGTGAAACTTTACAGTTTTTGATGTTTAAAAAGGTGGGGATTATTTCTGTTCTCTGTGATTTCTGAGAACTGCTGCTTCTGTTAGCAGACCCAGGAAGGAACCTGTCTGTCTGATGTGCACGGACTATAAACTGATACGTGGCAAGCACCTGAGCAGATATTACACATCTGGCTGGCATCTCTGAGATCAAAGCACTCCCTGATGCTCTGTTGCCCTTTGAACAGCATTTAATTGGCCATGAGACCACATTTTAGAACCTGGGACTGAGCTTTGCCTCCTCGGGTCACTGGATGAATCCAGTTTATGTCTGCAGGAGACTGGTTGGTGTTCTCAGCCTCCTGTCTCGTGGGCAGAGGGCCGTGTGCTCTGGTTCTCTCAGGTGCCGACTCTGCAGCCCCTGCTCTCCCGGGTGGGGTTTCTGCAGCTTGCCTGAAGCACTTCAGCACGGACTGTTGGCCGGGGATATCCCTGGTGTCCCCTGCAGAGATTGCAGGCAGGTCTGACTGGCCTTCCCGAGCTTACGGGGCTGGTGCCAAACCCCTCAAAACCCCATTGCTGGGGAGCAGAGAAGAGGTTATGGGGGACAGATGCAGCAGGTCCGAGGTCAGACGATGAGTCCGTGGCAGGGAAGCAGCACGTGGTGGTGGCTCCTGCTGCTCACCCTGCTCAGCCCCACACGCTCATGCATGGTCCCATCCCCTGATGGGGACCCCAAACCCAGTTGTCAGAGCCCCTCTGCCCCCCATGACCCCCTGGCCCAGCCCCACAGCCCCCATTGAAGCCAGCAGCCCCCAGTGACCCAGAGAGTGATATGGTGACAGTGATAATGGATGGGTGGCCATATCCCCAATCATGATCAACTTGTTCTGCCCCTCAGGGACCCTCAGCCAGCCCCCACTGTGGGGTGTAGCCTCTGGTCCCATCCCATGCCATTTAGGGGGTCCCAGGGACTTGTGCTTGGCTGTGCCAGAGGTCGTGGCTCTCTCTCTGGGATGCTCTAACGAGTTAAAACCTGCTTTTTGCAGAAATTATTTTCTGCAATCCATCTCTTTCCTCTTTGGTGGTTGGAGAGGCAGGGAAGGGCAGCAGGAATACCTTTTTTCTGGGATAGGGCAGAGCATTGACCCTGTTGTTTCCACCCTTTCCTAGAGAAAAAGGATCTGGCACTGTAGAGAGGGGCACACCAGGTGTTCTGAGTGGGAAAAATAGGGTATGTGCACTCTACCCCCACAGGATGGACTTCTCAGCTAACTGGAGTATGGAGTGTGCACTGTCAGTGAGCAGCTCTCTCTGGCTCGTGACAAGGACACTGTGCTGAGGGTATCTGTTGAGTGTATGGTGCAAAAGGATCCCAGATCTATCAATTCATAAATAGGTCTGGGATCCAGCTCTCTTCCATGATGGTTTCCGGGCCAGGACAGGTGTTGGATGGAGGCATGGCAGGGAGGTGGGTGGTCAGAGCAGCCGGAACTGGTGGTGGGTGCCAGGACACTGGCAGCACCTCCTCACTCCACTGGTGAGCAGGTGGGGGGGAGGAGTGTGAGATGGGGCCAGGTGTGCACTGGGGAAGGGAGACATCAAAGTCATCCCGCAGGAGATTTCTTCCGAGCAGGGAACTCTCCCAGGGCTCAGTCCAGCTGTGTGCAGCACTCCCGCTGTCTGCAGCCAAGTCCAAAGGCACTGAGGATACCAGTGCCTTGCAAGATTAAGCTCTTTGATTCCAATCTCTTCAGCTACAAAGCATGTTGTTTTATCTAGTGCTTGTCCCTGTCTGTTTTAGGCTGTGGTGCCTGCTGAGAAAAGGTATGCATAATGAAATGATTAAATCATGCATTTTCAAATAATCAAAGTCATGCTGTTTCAGCTATGCAGAAATCCTGTTCCTCTTATGAGGCATCTAGCCAGATTCAGAATTTGTTTTGGATTTTACATTTCTTAGAAGGACTCAGAATGAAAAAGAGAATCTGTTTAAGGCCAGTTCTGCATTCCTGTATGCCCAGGGCCAGAGATGATGACATTCATATTCTTCTTGTGTCGCTGCAGAGAGAAAATAACTTTGCAGTCTGATTTTATGCTCTAAAGAAAATCATTCACACTGTGACAGCACTTCAAAATATTTCAATCCTTATTCTGTATATGCTGCTGGCTATGACTGCAGTGCAGAATAAAAATGCTTCACTGAATCAGTACTTATGGGAAGGGGTAAAGTTTCCAAATCACTCCTTTCCATCCTAATTTTGTAACTAATCCCTCATGCCTGCCGTATCTCCAGTTTGAGATGCGTCCCCTATAACTCTGCACAGCTCTCAGCTTTGGCATCCCTGACACAGTTGGTTGCTCAAAACTGCTTGAACGCTGTGCAGGGTAAGGTCAGATGCTGCTCTGTGGGCTGCTGCATATGGAATCACCCCCTGGCTGCGGGGAATCTCCCCAGGGAAATGTGCCCTGGAGTGGGTGCTGAAGGAAGTGAATCAGAAAGACACTTATGGTCCAAGTCTGGTGCGTCCTACCCATCCACCAAGGTAAGGTTTCTTTTAAAAAGGATGCTGTTCAGGCTTTTTTACCTAAAATGAAACATTGTGTGCTTTTTTGAGTGATGATCATATGTGTTCCCATGTTACACTCTTTGGGGCCGCTTAGAGGAGCACATGAGAAAGAAGCTGAAAACAAACAGGAAAGTTGTTATCAAGGAGGACATGGACTTGCCAAGGCCATGGAAGTGACTGAACTGATGGACATTAATGGACTTGTTTTAATGACAAAATTTATTTACAGGGGACGTGGCACAGCACATATAAAGGAGCTGCACTATAAGACTCACTTATAGGTTAAATTTTGCAGATCCTAAATAGAGCCTTAGGGAAAAGAGCAGTGAAAGTCCCTCCCTCCCTCTGTATGCCACATTTATGGAATTGAGTAACAATTGCAGTCTCTCTAAGAAGGCAGAAATATTTAATCAAAAAACAAAATATCAGATGTACACTTCAGAGAAATGGTATTTTTTTGGACCGAGGAGAATAGTTTAATTTTGACAAAAGAAGTTGTAAGAACTCATCTACTTTACCATCATGAAAACTGCCAGCACCAGTCTCGTTTTTATTACAGAAGTGCTGTTCCAAATGACTCCAGATCCACATGTACAATTCTACATCTGAAAATCAAAACATCACAGACCAAATTACACCTGCAGTTTCAGAGAGCCCCAGTGAAAGAGCCAGTGATTATATGGCTGCTCTATTGGGATGCCACCCTTGCTCTACAGCTTAGATGATGTGGACAGCAAGGTGATAAGACAGAAGACATTAATCCACCAGAAAGCGTTAATCGTGGACAATGGAAATGCCAGAGTATCTATATGCAGACAGCAGATGGAGATGGAAGAAAAGGAAATAATCAAATTGTGCATTAAGACAGAGCTTGCTTAGATGTCTGTTTACATTTCCACTAATCTTGTGAGATGAACTTGCTATTTTCCTCTAGATATAGATTTCCTCAGATGACAAAATTTAAGATAAAAGGCAGAACTCCCAGCTTAGCAGCAGTGTAGAACAAACTCAGCATTTGAAAGGCAAAGAGAAATTTCTTCTTCCTGAAAGAACAAAACTGGGTGGTTATACTGGTTGCCTTCAGCTGTAAAATGCTGCTGCAGAGCAGAGCCTGACACTGTTGTCTTTTGCTCTGCCTGTGGTGCTCTCTGGGACAGGACATGATGCTGCCATGGAGAAACCCACCCGGACAGAAGAGTCTGGCAGATACTCACATACCTTCATGTGGAGCTTATAGCCTTTCCCAACTAGGAGATAATGTCAACAGCATCCATGTCCAACCTTTCCTTTGCAGAGTTCTGCCTCATTCTCTTGGCTGCTTTACACCCTACTTGAACCTCAAACTCCAACCAGCAGCCAAGAGAAGAGCTGTGTGTGGGTTTTAGAGTCTTCAGTGCAATCTATTTGAAAAATGTCTGTTACTAAATGGTGTAAAGCCTTTAGCAGTCAAGAGTAGAAAAACTTTTTGTCAAAAACAAATTACACCAGTCCATATTGATTTTTCTTGTCTGAGCAATTCCCAGATCAAATGTGCTCTTTCTGCAAGTCAAACGGTGATATTTCTAATGGCAGTCACTCCAAAACTGAAGAGCTAAATCCCAAGTTTTTCCTTCTGTGCTCCATCATTGCTGTAAATAAAAACTTGACGGTGAAGACTCACCCTATCATTTTGTTGCTGATCCATAAAGCTTACTTTTTAAACAAGGAAAAAGCTTCCCAGCTCCATAAACTGGACATGGCTATGAAGAGCAATTGCACACAAAGGCACAGTTGCGTGCAGCTTTTATGTCGCCAAGCATCCCAAGTGCTCTGATGTATCCTGCCCCCTGCTCCCACTGTCTGACCTACATGCTCAGCTTCCAGAGGACAGGAGTGCTTTTTCACAGGAGTCTGTACTCTTCCCACCAACTTCTCTCTGCTTGAATCTGACAGTAGCAACCTCTGCAGACAACAGGGACATGAAAGAGCAGAGTGAAGCACGAGATGAAAACACCCAAGCTCTTGGCATCAGGTGAGATTGGTACCTCCATTCCTTGTGGCGTTTAGGTTTAACTCTCCTCCTCCTCCTCCTCCTCCTCCTTCTCCTCCTCCTTGAGGTTTGCCAAGGAGATTCTTCTTCTGCCAAGTGACCAGTGATGGTGATGTTTGAGGTGTGCTGGCAGAGCTGACAGCAGCAATATCTTCAGCTCTGCACGGAGGTGCTGGCTGAGGGCAGGCCTGGAGTGAGCCCCACACAAACCTGCAGTAGTGTCACCCAAGTAACATAACACAGCCAAGATGATGGATTTTAGGAAATTAATAAATCAACATTTATTTATGAGTAGACTCTGAGAGGATTCTTAAAATATATTTCAGTAACAACAACAATAAAATTTGCATTTCAAAAAACAGAAAATGCGTCAAATACCAAAAGGACATCCTATTGAAGGAGAGGAAATAGAGTTGATTTGACTCCAGAAACAAAACCTGCATACTTTGAATATTTCTTTCTGTAAAACTGATTCAATGCCTTGTGTTATTCCAAACAAAAACTAATTTCCATAATTTTTTCTTTTTTAAAATAAGTATCAGTCCAATATATTTGTCATGAAGGTGGAGTGAATAGTGCTGGCTTTCATTCTTGGGCCCCCCTGAGGAAACAAAATTATCAACAAAGAGGTGGTGGTGACCAGACCTGGAGTTACACAGCTCTTACAACACATTGTTTGAACCTGTGTCAGAGCCCAGCCCACTTTTCTCTCTGACCTGAGCCTCAAGCCCCTGTCCCAAAGTGGTGGCACAGAGCTCTGTGGTCCCCAGGCTGTCACCACCAGCAGAGCTGTTGATCAACCTCAAGTGTCCAGGCTCCAGAGTAGAATAATCTTGAAGCCCTTCACTGGGAATGAAACCCCTTTTGAGCAATCCCTCTGGAAAAAGCACACTTAACTGCTCTGTGGGCTTTTTTTTTTCGGTGTATGGCACAGGCTTTTTTTGTCCCCCCAAGGTTCCTTCCTTCTGTTCCAGATCTCCCAGCCTTTCTGCACATACGCTTCTCCTTTGATCTCCTTCCTTCCCAGCAGGAACTGGCAGGGCTTGCATCCTTTTTTTCCTGATTATTGTCAGTATGAGAGATGTCCTAAATACCAGGCCAAAGCTGAATACCAGACATTTTATATCTGCAGGAGAAAGGGCACTGCACGGTTATTTCCCATCTCCAGTAAGCGTGTGGTGCCCTTCACATTCAAACAGACCACTCGATCTTTCTTAGACAATTTATCTCTCTCATTCTTTTCTCTTATAGTCTCCCACAGCAAGGTCCCCAAACTTATCTAATAAACATGGATGTTACGACATCCTTCCACAATAATTCTAAATATCATACAGGAAATGTCGTCTAATAAATGATATAATTACTGTGAAGAAGGAAAACAGCAGTCCTGAAAATACACTGCGAGATGCTCTTTAGCTTGTTGTAGGAATTGTTTCTATTTCTTTTCTTGAGTGTGTTTTTTTGTCCTGATTTGCTTTTCAAGCTCTTCTTTTGCCTCAATGCTTGTGATCACGTGCGAGAAATGTATATCTCCAGGCACAGAAATATAAAGTGCAGTCATTCTGAACTGGCACGGGAATGCAGGTCCACCCAGTTAATTTTTTCTCATTGTACTGGGTGGAGCGGCTCTCCCGAGCCGCTTATACACACACCCTTTCTTTTTTGGTATTGTTAATTATTTTAAACTGCTATTCAGGTTGGTAGCACCGCTTATTACTGTAGAAAATGGGCAGTTTCTCTCCTTCTGTGGTGACTTGCAAGTTATGAAAAGCCTTTTAGCTTGATTTATTCTGAATTCTGCCATGTCTTGCTGATTTATCTATTATGCTCTAAAATAAGGCCAATTAAGCCCAGCAGTTAAGCCAGACAAAGAGAAAGACATGCATTTCCCTCCCTAAAAGGTACTTTTGAAACAAAAGGACAGTGCTTTAAGCCAGTAAATTGTATCTTTTGCTTTGAACTAAGGACAGCACCATAGGATTATCACTGACTCTGTTGTCATGGGCACCTCACATTATTACTCCACTTTGCTTTGTTACCACATTCAGTCAAAGCAGCGGCACACAAAGGAGAAGGCAGCGCTGTCAAGTGCTCCAAGGATGGGATTGCTGTATTTTAATAATCTGACTTGTTCACATGAGCCGAGCCAGCCTCAGCCAACGCGGGAGCTGTTGTTGGCCAACCAAAACACAGCTGTTGTAGCTCTTTTTGAAGTCTACCAGCCTTTCTGCTGTCCCCATTTCAGAGATTAAGCTTAATCTTCTGTATGCAAGGCTTATGTCACCTTATTCAGGAAGGGTTTCACTGACAGCCTTGGCGTTTTTTTCCCTCTTTGCCTCATTCTTTGCGGTTCTGGTAGGAAAAAAGAAGATTTAATAGAAATATACTAAGGCAGGAAGCAAAACAGTGTGAATGCCGTGTGGTTCTGCCCTACAGCCAGCCCATGGCTGTGCAAGGGCCCAGGAAAACATAAGGTTTTTGGGAAAAGTGTGAGCTGGATTTTGGAATGTTCTCCATACTGGGGGAAGCCGACCCTCTAGCGTGGCTTAAGCCAGTGGGCACATGCCCAAAACAGAAGCTGTGTTTTATTTTGGGTTTTTTTCTTTTTTTAGCTTTCCCTGAAACCCAAGTGAAATTAAAGTGTGGGAGGGGAGGCAGTTGTCTGATCTGTATGGATCGAAATTTCATAAACTCCTAAGTGAGTAGCAGCAACACAGAGCGGCCGCAGCTCCCCAGCCCACCAGCCTCTCCCCACAGCCTCATCGGTGCTGTGCAATAGCCAAATCAGAGCTGCAAGTAACTCTGCTCCACTGCCAAGGACTCATCACATTGGTTTATCCAGAAAGGGTTCTGCACCAAAGATAGCCTCAGGCATGTGGGTTACATTTCAGGTCTGCTTTTAGAAGGGGGCTGCTCCCAGGGAAGCTGAATGTTGGTCTTCAGGTCTATGATTGCTGTAAAAGCCTAGATTTGAGCTTTTTTTACTGCCTGGTGTCACAGCACTCCTCTAATGACCACTGGTTGTTGCCACAGTTGAATAAGTTTCCCAGATTAACCAGCAAAAAGAGAAACCCTCCACCCGTGGTTCTTTTTCATTTTATAATTATCTGCTGTTTCTCTACACTTGCTCTTTTATCCTTACGTGTTCCTCCTGCCTGGATGTGCCCAGTGTCTTGCAATTAAAACGAAGCTGCTCTGTATAGTTCACAATCTAAGATCACATGCTGCCAACCCTTGCTCATTAGAGCAATCCCACTGGAGAGAATAAGACTGTTTCACACCAGGCCTGCTTGCTTGGTGAAGTTTTGTAGGTTCTGACCTTAAGTTACGTATTTTAAAACATCAGCAAAATGTTCTCTGGCTCACTGCTAATAACATAGCTGCTAATGGAATGAATCTCTAAAAAATACATCCAAATATTTTTATATTATAATCAGAAAACTTTCATTCCCAAAGGGAAGGAACAGTTGCACTTTCAACATCACTTGTGTTTTGGCCTGGAGGTGTCCTACATGCTGTGCCAAAAAGTAATAATTAAAGGGACACAGTCAACATAAAACTAAGTTTATTGAAATTCCTAACCTGTGCTCCTTCGCAATGTAGTAGAGTGTTCAGAGTGAAGAGTTTTTTATTTTAAGTTTGTTTTGCACCACTCAGGCTCTTTGTTCTTTCTGCAGTGCTCAGTTTTAAGTATGAAATCTGTTTTTTCTGGTTTCGCTTCTAGTTTGTGTTCGATCACTCAGTGTTTCTGTGCTGTATGTGTTCTGAATTTAAAAGACATCTGCTTCACTTCAGCTGGATCCCCTACTGTCAGTCTTTGCTTCCTCCTGTTACATGCATGTTAAAATATCACTGGCATGAATATGCAAGGAAACTAAATGCAAAGCCAGCACCACAAATAATTGCTGATCCTTTTAAAGTGTCCAGCTTCTCAAGAGGTCTTTGATACAGAGGCTGTTAAGCAAGACAAAGATTTTGACTGCTCTCTTTGCAAACAACAAGAGTGAGCATCTGCAATTACTTTATGAAAGCAACCACTGGTGAGAATTACAAATCAATACAATGCAATATGCTTGGTGTATTTTATTTTAATGAAACCATGCTTCACACAGCATTTGGAGTTTCTCAGCTGCCTTGTTCACCCCTGGCATCCAGGCAGGGTGATAAAGGAGTGACCCACCTCCTTCCCAGCTGGGGTCATATGGCAGATGCTACAAGAGACCTCACAAATTCTGCTGATTTCTTTTATTGGTAGGGTTTCCCCTGATTGGATGGTGTTGCAAGTAATTCACTCTAAATCACAATTCACCTGGTTGCCAAGGGTTTGCAAGTAAAATTGCAAGAGATTCAAATGAAAAGAAAAGCAGAAGTACAGAAATGCATAACTCTGAGCCTGCAGGCAGGCGTGACCCTCCTGCCCGTGTCAGAAGCAGCCGTGCCAAGCAGACATACCCCAGCCAGATGTTGGCACCCTGCCCTGCCCAGGGAGTCTTGGATGGAGGGTGGGGAGTCAACTCCCACCCCTGGGTTGGAGTGTGGGGGGCTCTGCCCCTCATGCCAGGCTCGGGGTCTCGCTCAGGCAGCCCCACAGCTTCTGGCCAGGAGCCACCTTCATCTGGCCAGCAAAAAAATGAGCCAGAGGAATTTATGTCCATCTGCACCCATGGCCCGTTCCTGCTCAGGGTGAAGTTGGAGGTTAAAGCTAAACCAATTTTGCTTCTAGGAACAGTGCCCTGAGCGAGGCCTGTCTGATCCAGAAGATTTGATGTTCTCAAGATGAAAAAAAACCCCAAACCAACCAACCAAAAAAAACCAAAATAACCCCAGCCAAACAAACAAAAAAAACCCCACGAACAAGAACAACAACAACAACAACAACAACGACAACAACAACAACAACAACCCAAAAATACCAAAACAAAACAAAACAAAAAATCCAAGGGAAAAAACCAAACATCTTTACTTCATCTTTACTTCAAAGCTGTGCCATTATTCTCCTACTTACAGGTGTCAGAACAAAGGGGTCTGGCGGTCTTACAGGGACAAAGACAGCCCACAGGCTGTGCAATGGCCTGCTCTGCCAGGGACTCCTTGTAACATCTCCAGAGAGAGGGAAAAAGCCGAAAACAAAAATGCTATCAGAAAGTGTAGTGGATAGACTTGAGAAATCCATAGGCTGCCCATCAGGATTGCTCAAGATGGACTGGAGGATCTGCATACCACAGCGATCCTTGCCAGGGAGAGCCAGCCCTTCCTCTGCAGCAGCAGCAGCAGTGAGGAGGAGACCCAAGCAAGAGACACTGCGCATTTCCAAAGATCCAAGAGAGCACTGGGAAATAAATATTACAAATATTTAGGTTTTGTGAATGCTCAGAGAGGTCAGAAAGCCAAGGGGAAGATGAGAGACGCTTCTGGCAGAGCAGCACTGAGAAACCCTCTTCCTCCCAAGGACTGGGGGATTTGCTGTAGCTGTGCTGCTTCTCTTTGGAACTTCATTTGATTCAAATCTCTTTCAGCCTCGATTTGTAATTCTTCCTGAAAACTGGTTGTTGTTTTTCAAGGGCTCAGCAGCCGCTTGGCTCCTTTCCAGCGGATGCTCCCCACACACAGCCAGGGCTGTGTGCTCCTCTGTATTGCAGCTTTTATTTATATATTCCCTCCCCTGAATGCAATGAAGAGGGGTTTGTCTGCACAGCCCCGTGCAGGGGTGAGAGGGGGAGCCTGCAAAGCCCACAGGGTTCAAGGGTGAGTTTAGACAGAATCACAGCCACGTGCAGGGGCTGCTCCCGGGAGCTGTGGGGCCTCTGTGGATGTGAGCAGCTTTGGCAGCTGCGTGTGGCGTGGGCACAGCTGCTGGGGCTCTGCCCCTCCGCAGGCACAAGGCGCTCCCTGGGACAGGCTCCTGCTGCTCCTGGGGCCGGGGCACTGCAGAGCACACCCTGCTCTTGGCTGCCCTTGGAAGAGCAGCAGCACCTCTCTGCAGATAGGGGCTGTCTTTGGCCTGGCAATGACATTATTCCCTTTTACAGCATCCTTAGCAGGTTTGGATAGAAACAGCCAGGCTGAACAGCTTGGCCTTGATCTGCACTCAGCCTGGCCCCCTGCTGCAGTGGGCATCCAGGAGAAAATGTCCTTTTGGGCTTCCAGTGTTCCCAGGGTGGGGAGAAAGTTCAGTGCACCCCTTCAAAATGCTCCACCTCTCCTGGTGGAGGTGTGGCCCCCAGGGAGAAATGCCTCATTTGCTGCAATTCAGCCCATTTCTCTGCCACATTGCATTTGGGATGTCCAAATCCTATCCAAAGAGGCTGGCCTGTGTGCTGCAGTGGGGAACGAAACCCCTGTGAGAGCTTGTTTGCATTGAATTGTGCGTGTGCACAAGGGAGAATCTGCTGAAATGGTAAAAACCCAGGCTATGTCCCCGTGCTGGTGTTTGGCTGCACTGATAAATTGACAAAGTGACAGGTTTACCCTTTACTCTGGAAGTGAACTGAAAGTGAACTTTGAATGCGTAAGTAAAAGAACTTGAACAAAGAAAACATTGGATTAATTCTGAAAGGTCAGCAAAACAGCCAGAAAAGCCCTCCAGGTCCCGGATACTCACATGATGTGGGTGTTCATTGCAAGCCAAGAGCCCTTTGCTTTTGGTGGCAGCATTCCAGTTTGTGGCATGGGGATTTCCCCATGGGTTCCGTTTCGGGGGGATCCTCTGTCACAATATGGGCTGCTTTGGTACCATTTGAAGGGTTTGAAAAGTGTTTGAATCCTTTTGTCTTCCTGCAGCAGGTGGTCACTGGTGCCCTAAGAGGGTACAGGAGAGGCAAGGATCACCTGATAACACTTGACTGTCCCAAGAAGAGGTACCTGCTCTTCCTCAGACACCTCAGCACTGAGCACATGGCTTGCTGCACCACCAGCCTTCACAGAGGCAGGAGAGGGAGGATGGTGTGTAATAAACCTGGATGTCCCTCAGAGAAGCTCCTTTAGATGTACATTAGGAGGGATTAACTTTTTTGAAGTAAATTACCATGAATCAAGTTACCTCAGTTCTGTTTTGCTCTGCCATTGACTTGTTCTTCCATCACAGGCAAGTCACTTCATCTTGATATAAGGACTGTAGGAACATGTTTCCAGGGGAAGTCTGTTCCATGCTTTGCTGGTAATGCCAGTGGTCGCTTTCTACTTTGTCCATGTTCAGTTGATCTGGAGATATGCCTTTAAAGTTTGGAAGAGGGTAGTATGGATGAGAAGTCCTTGTTAAAGAGCCAAACAGGCAACAGATGGTTTAAAATTTTAGAGAATGTGTAATTGGTTAAAGAGTGAGTTAAACCTGTGGTTGGTAGGGCATAGAGCTCCATGTTCGCACCCCATCAGCCCACAAAAACGATTATGGGGTTCCTACAAGGTTTTCAAGATTCATTGTACACTTGGCTGCCCGCTTTTTGCCATAAAGAGCTATAAATGTGTCGTGTTCCCCATGGCATTAACTTGTCTGGCAACACAGCCTCTTCTGAGCTAAGTATTTCTACAGTGGCACCACAGAACAGTGCTGCAGCTTGCCATGAATCATTGAGTATCCCCTTTCCAGAGCAGAAATGTGCAGGGGAAACTGCTGATGCCCCTGGGCCTGTGGACTTTCCTTCTGCCTGTGCCAGCTTTGGGAAGTTCTGCAGAGCTCTGCATTCCCCAGCTGCTGCCCATTGCTTTTACACAGGACACATGCAGGGTGGTAAATTGGGAACAGAGCTTGTCTTTGGGTGTGGTTTTGGAGGACTATTTGATGAGACACTTGTGCTCTTTTGCACGTTTTTGATGTGCTTTAGTACAACTCTGATCTTAAAAAGTATTGCCCAGCAAACATTCACCCCAGTGAGTCTTTGGGGTTCTTTGTGTTTGAAGTTACTTTGACAATTCACTTGTCTTGCTTAGGTAATAGCAAAAGTATTCCCCTGGAATCCAGTTGTAGAATTTAAATTCAAGACCCAGGATGCTGTCATTATACTGATCTCTTCTTATGCAACTGTCAATCCAACTCAAAGACTGGTGCACCTGCTCTGTGCTCCTTCTGCACCTCTACCGTCGCCACCTTCCTCATCCTCGCTCTCCTACACAGCTTGGTCCTTTTCTGATACCAACTATACCCACATTTTCACCCCCGAGCTTCTAATGCAGAGGAGACACAGCACTTGTGTTCCTGGCTCCAGCAGTGTCCCCTGTTGTTCCCATTCCTGGCCTCTGTGTTGGAATGGATAATAAAATGCTTCTCATTTCATCTTCATTAGGCTTTCCAAAAGGCTTTGGGAAATAAGATGTCTGTCTGAGTGGGTCTCAAAATTCACAGGCTCAGTTAACTGCATGGACTAGAAACCACCTGGAGGGCTTTTTAAAAAAATTTTTGACCTGTGAAAATTTAAATTCAGCAACCAATATTTTCTCTGCAAGAGAGGGTGAAATTACAACCTCTTAACTCCAAGGAAAAAGCTGCTTTCCCTGATTTCCTTACAATGCTTTAGGTGTTACTGATTAACAGAGTCAACCTTCTTTTCTTTCTTTGCAATACACAATTTTGTGCATATGGCAAGAGATGCAGGTACACCACCTATTGCTAAAATGGACCAGCACTTCCAGCAACAGTAATTCATTTCAACTGTTCATAGTTCTGCCAGATTGCAACTATTTGGGTTGAAATTTCCTAAGCAGAGAGTGTCTGCTTCATGTTGATTAATTTGTTTTAAATATCAGCAAAAGTGTTTCAGCTGTTCTTTGGCCAAGGTTAACAGATGCAATATTGGACATTTTTCTTACCACTTTGGTTATGGTGGAGGTTTTCATCCGTTTCATAAAAAATTCTACCATCCATGTGTTATACTCTAAGCTTCTTCTTTCTTGGATGTGCTTTCTGGTATCAGGCAGGGCTGTCCTGAGAGCCTCTATGAAACAAATGGTAAAATCACAGCCCATTTCATTACCTCCTGTTACAGTCTGTCTCCTGGAAATCTTGCTTCTGCTGCTCCTGTCCTCAATCCCAGCATCCAAGCCAAATGGCTTTCTGCTGTCCCCTCTTTCAATCAAATACACTTGGGGTTTCACATCTCCTTCCCCTCGGTGTGGCAGAGCTGATCCTTACAAATCTGTCCCAGGTGCTCAGATGTACACTTTTGCCCTCCCTGAAGTCAGCAAATGGGCTGATTTTCGTTGGCTGTATGAGTCTAGCCATTGTGAACATTTCCCACTTGATAAAACCTCTCTGCACTTTCTGCATCTGGAGAGGGTATGGACACTCAACTCCTGGGAAATGCTTGTGTTATGTGAATTTCTTCTGGTTTCTGCAGATTGTTGATTGATTTTACAGCCAATATTCTTTTGGGCAGGTGGGTGGAGGAAGTATTCTGGACAAGGAGAAAACCAGATACCTGAAGCTAGTTAAGAAAAGATTCCTTCCCCTCCTGCCCCCCACTTAATTAATAGGACATTTACTTAAGATCACTTAATATGATTTATAGTTGGTAAGAAAGACTTGCTGCAGGAAAACAGAAGTATTACATCTGTCATTCTAACTAACCAGGACTTTCTCTGAACACAGCCCAGAAAGTCAGGTGCATTTGTTTTCATTGCTGTTGGATCTTTCACCAAAAGCATTTGGTTCCCCAGCAGGATTTACTGCTCTGGCTTCCATGAGATTAATTTTTTCAAAAGCTGGAGTGGATGGAAAGTTGTGATGGCTAAGTCCATACAGAGCTAGCACTAATTCTGCATGCAGGAAAAGCTGATATTTTCAGCAATGCCATGTGTTTCTGTGCAGTCTAATATTTCATTCAGCTGTTACATATTTTACTTTATTCAGGCACTTTATTTAACACATTAAGGTAGGACATGAAGAGGTTTCATGCTGCTGTTGATTGATACCTTTTCCTTTATAGTCTTCTCATAGCAATTTTTAAAGTTTCATTGTCACAAACATCAACATGCACTCACAGATCAGACTTCTTCAAACCCAGGACAGGTATTTGAGGCACTGCAATTAAAATGAGGATATTTTGCTTTGTGTCATTCACTGCTACTCCTAACCGTGGTCACAAAGAGTGGGATTTAGGATTAAGTTTCTCTCTGCAGTCCTGGCTGCAGAACTCACTTGAGAGACTTCAGCTGAGAATGGTGTTCTTTTCCTGGCTTCTGCATTGTCCAATGAAGATTTCATTGGAAAACTAGTTAAGTGTATCTTTTCTTCAACTGAAGCTGTAGCAACCACATAGCTATAAATTCCTGTGTAGCCAGACAGTGGCTCACGAGATCCATGGAGTCATGCCCACTTTGTCAAGCTCTGGACATCCTGAGAGGAGGCTCTGGAAAGTTAGCATTTGCGTTGACTGCATGCTTGGCTGGTTTTACACCATGAGTCTCTGCTGGGCTCTGCAGGAATAGTTTGGCTGGCTACAAACCAATGACCAGGGAAAGTACAGCTAAGGGAGCAGACTAGGAGAGGACAGCAGTTGTGGTTTAACCCAGCAGGCAGTAAAACACCACACAGCTGCTTGACAGTCTCTCAGACACACACACACGACAGAGGAGAGAACTGGGAACAAAAAGTACAGGACAACAGTAAAGTCATATATACTGCACTGCAGTGTGGATAAGAACTGTCAGAATAGCAGATCTTTATTAAATTCTTTCCCCTAATTTCTAATCTTTTCCTAGCATGGAGCCAGGGTGTATATTCTGGGCCAGCCCTATTTCTAGATAATGTTTGACCATGATTCCCTCTCACTGATTACCTTACAGCTCAGTTTCAGCTGCTTTGCTGGGCAGCACGAAGCTTTTCCACATGGTCTGTGGACATCATTAAAACGTGACATGAGCCTGGTGCTTTCAGCCCAGAGGGATCTGACCCCCCTTCAGCAGAGGGCTGAGGCACAGCAGCAGCCCCTGGTTCTCGCCAGCCTCGCGGTGCACAGAGGAGCTCTGCACAGGGAGCCCCAGCCCGCACACTCCACACAGGCTAGGACGAGCTCCCTGTTGCAGTACAGTACAGATTCATAGCTCATTCAGAGCACGTCCCTCTCTGCCACCCCTGCCATGTGAGCAGCAGGTTTTTGTTTCCTCACTAGTTATTAGGTATTCCTCGTCTTGCTTTGTTCAAACCAGGAGGTTGGGGGTGGCTGTAGTCCCCCATCCTGCGTTTGGGAGAGCCCTCTGGAGGACTGCGGGACAGAAATGTTGGCCAGGGGCATCTCAGGACATAAACCACAGAGAGGCTGACTGAGGCACTTTATTCAAGCTCCTTCACTCCATTAGCTGCAGGATGCCAAATGAAAGTAAAACAGAGCAAGCTTCAGTGCAGTTACCATTGCTTCAGGTTTTAAACATGGCAACATACGCCTGAGCTACCTTGTACTGTGTCCAGCTGGTGCTTTCTGGACATGACCTCATTGAAAGAGATAATCACATTTTGTTTGAATTAATTTCTGAAGTTTAAAAGCCCATTTATATCTGCCCAGTTCACTGAATTGAACCTCTGGACAGTAGCATATTCAGTTTCTGCTGTAACCTGCTGCTGCTGCTTTTAGCTGTAGCTGTAACCGCAGAAACAGCAGCCAAAAAAAAAAAAAAAAAACCAACCCAAAAAAAACCCCAAAAAACCACCAACCCTCTATTTGCTTCGTTTTTTTCCCTTTTTTTTTTTTTCAATGACACTGGCTGCACTGTTCATTGGAGAGAGGGTTTGGGCAAGGCGTATGACTGTGCTGTCTTCCTCAGCTGAGAGAGGAATTGGAATTCTCTATGGCTTTGCTGAAATCACACTGTTGCTGAGAACATCTGTAGAGACGAAGTAGCTTTTTCTCTTCCTCTCTCACTGATGGCAAACTTCAGAGCAGGTCAGGCTCATGGGTGTTTCTGTGGATTATTCTCATGACACTGAAAAGGGTAGAGCCTGTCTCTCTGCCACCAGCTGGAAATCCAGCAACCCCCTTAACAAGCACATGAGTTAGCTGCCATCAATATATAGATTTGGTAGCAGCCAGACTGTTCTTCAGCAGTGTCAGCAGTACTAACACAGCAAGGCAAGTGCTGTGAGAGGAGGTCTGGCCATGCCCTGAGCAGTGCAGAGCCCCAGCGGCTCAGGCAGCCCCACTCTCTGTGCTTGAATGCTGCTGCCTGCTCCGGGCTGGCCCACAGTGGCAAACAGACTGCAACCCAGAGCATTTGCAAATCTCTGCAAGAAGAGGCCAAGGCACTACCTGTGAGCCTTTGATCTGAGGGGTTTGGCCTGCAATCTGCAGGGCTCCTTGGCCTGTTTCTCCTGAATTGATTGTGGTAGTAATAACAGCTCCAGCTGCAAATCCAAGGCCCTGTTCCCTTCGGTCTGTGGACACTGGGCTGAAGTGCTCGTTTGAAAGATTTCTTCAGGAAAGAGAGAAGCCAGCTGGCTTGGTTTTCTTTGCAGTGGCTCAGAGACTTGGAATGGTCTTTCTCTACTCGGTACTAAGCTGATTTGGTACCTCTCCAGGACTAAACTTCTTGCAAAAGACACCTCTGGATATAGTTTCTGGTGGAGGCAGACACCATGCCTCCTTGATAGACCTCCTAGACATTATGGCTTGGTGGATATCTGATTTTAGCAGTGCTGGAATTTCCTAATGCAGGCATAATTCAATTAGGGCACCCAGAGGATTGGACAAGAGTCTTAATTATTTTTAGTCTAAACAAAAATAGTATCTCAGTCTTCCTAGAATAGTGAAAACACAGAGTATCATGAACAAGAGCTGGACTAAGAATATTTATATGCCTTTTCAGCTATGAAATAGAAGCTGTTTCATGTTCGCATGAAATAGAAGCTGTTTGAATTGGATTTGACCAGCCCTGTCATGTTCAGACATATGCAATTACTTCTCTATGCTTAAAATTGCAGTAACAAACCTGAGTTTGACTTTGTGGCAGTATGTACAGGGTACAGATTTACTAATGGTATTTAGTGGATGATGATTATTTTAACTGCACCTCCTTCTGTAAACAAGTTCTGTTTTTAGTCATGAGGGAATGTAGCAGCAGTACTAAAGGGATTTAGGAACCTACAACCTCATCTAGACATGGTCAGTAGGGGCAGTACCTAAGTCACACAGGTTTCTTTGAAAATGTCATTCCATACTGTTATCTTTGTCCATTTTCCTCTCTCTCCAGGGCCAGGCTGCTTCACTGTAGAAAGATTCAGCAATGTCAGTATTTCAGGATGGCCTGGTTATGCTGTCAGGACATGGGGTGCTGAGGGGAGAAAGGACAGACCTGCTCAAGCTTCCCTGATGTGAGAGGGACAAGAACAACTGAGACCTCTGTCCCTGCCTGTAACACAGGCTTTAAAGGAGAAAGAGAAGTTTCTCAGCGTGTTCATTCCGTGGTTGAGGAGACTTCTGTAGTACTGTTCTGAGCACTAATGGCAATTTACAGGGTTGTTATTTACAGTGTGGGGTTTTTCCCCTTCCCTTTGGAGCCCATTCAGGTGGATGTGTGCATCGTAGCAGCAATGTGAATGCTGCAGGGAAGAGAGCTCTCTCCAGCAATGCCCTGCCGGGCTGGGAAGGTGCTTCCCTTGGCCACAAGTATTTATCCCCACAAAACACCCCCTCACTCTGCTCTCGGGGACAAATTTGCGTTTGCTCAGACCTGGGGAGTTACAGAATGTTACAGCCCAGGTCCCAATCTTGGGGTCAATGCCCCTGTGCTAAGAAGGGGGCTCTCCAGACAAGGCACTAACACTAAGGTCTCTCTTGTGCTGTTTCTTGCCTGTGGCTGGTTGGATGCAGAAGATCCCAAGACCAGCATTGGTCTCAGGATTCTGCTCATGATCAGCCAATGTAAATAGATTGAAGTTCAGGAAACAGGACTTTCCAGAGAGAGTTCTGAGCAGTCTTAGCTACCTGCTCTGCTCCTGTGACACCAGGCTTGTCTGTGCTGCTGAGTTATGTGCTTTCAAGCAAATAAAGCCTAGTTTAAAATAATCCAGTTTATGCCTTTTATGAAGGTATAAAAGCATGCTGTTAATGAATTTCTTTCTATCAAATACATGTATGCTGGACATGGTCCCTCATCTGGGATAAAAATGAATACAGTCTCTGAGCAAATGCTTAGAGCAGCCAAAGGTCTGGACTTTTCATGACAGGCTTCGATCTAACAATCCTGGGTAGCAAATCTATCACAAAGGCACTGTGTCTGCGTGGGCAAGCATTGCCTTTTGCTTCTCTATCACCAGCTTCAGGCAAATGGTTGAGAGCATGGTGCTCAAATTGCCCGGAAATATGGGGAGGTTTCTCAATTTCCAAGCCCCTCTTTCCCCATTTTGGGAATACTTTTAATGCAAACTCTGCCTCCAAGGAGAGGATTTCTTGTTCTGACATGCTGGAACTGTGGTAGCAAGGTCAGCATGTGGTGGTGCAGGTACCGTGCTCATCTCACCTGGTTCTGCTGGGGAGGTCTAAGAGTGCCTGAACGCAGACAGAGGCTTAACAGAGCTGCCAACACTGGATTTCCAAACACCCTAACCAGGACATGGTGAATTTCTGTGAGGTTTAGGGCTACCCAGTAATGCAGACCCCCCAAAGTGTTCCCCCCAGATGTAGAGAATAGTCAAACAAAACATTTCTTTGGGGAAGACTGGCCATGACCTGTTTTTAACCCCAAATTTGGGCAGTAGTGCAGCTCTCATAATCCCCCAGGGATTTAAATACTGCTGTGTCACACTGTGAGGTGATGCAGCAAGGCATTGGATGCAGTCAGGCTTTTCCATCGATTCAAAAATTACAAGCTTGGGCCCTTGAGAGACCATCCTGCCCTGAGGGATTTGGGTATATAACTATAGATATATTTGTATTTTTTTTTTCCCCAAGACAGAATTTGGTGTTATTTGTTGGGATTTGCAGTACAAGGTATGAGTAAGACAAAAGATATTTTTATTAAATAGTGAATACTCAGTGGACACAAATACTGAGAAACCTTCAAGAGAAGGTAATTTGTGTCCTATAAAAAGTCTGACAATGTACCTGCTCTGAGTCAGGTGTTTGTGAGCCAAGCAAAATTCTGTGGGTCTTGTTTCAGGAATTTTTACCCTGTCCTTAAAAGCCCATGTGATATTGCAGATACAATTCTTCCTTGGAGGAAGCAACAGCTTAAGGAATGAGAGGAAAAAATTCCCCCCTCCAGAGGAAACTTCAAATGCATGAGGTTTTTTTGTGCTTAAAATGCTCTAATTCCTCTTTCTCAGCCACCATAATCAAGCTGTAAGAACAAGCACTGAGCGTGAGAGTCCCTGCTCTGTGCAAAGCCTCGCTCACAGGAGATCTGTGTGACACAGCAGGAAAATTCCTTCCCTCCATCTCCTCCCTCTGAGCTGTGTTCCCTTGCAAGCCAGAGCAGCTGTGCATGGAGCTGCTGTGCTCTGCCCCACCATGGGCACGGCCCTGGCGGGGATTTGCTGCAGAGATTTCCTGGGTTCCCTTGGGATACGAGGTCCTTGGCTGGTTCCCATGTCAGCCCTCACCTTCTCTGTGACAACCCTGACCGCAGCTGGTAGAGAGGTGCAGGGCAGAGCCAGCCAGTTGCTTTGTGCAGCAGGGACAAAAGCTGTGGCTTTCTGCTCTGAGTGGGCAAGAAACAGCAGAGCAGGAGGCAAGCCCTGAGCGTGCTCCTCTTGGGAGGCTCGACAGGTTTGCTGCTCTTGCTGTCGAAGGAACTGCACAACTCCCATTGCTGTGCCAAGCTCAGCTGGCTTTCCAGTGGGTATCTGTAAATCACATCCCTTCTTCAGGTGAGCCCCTCAATCAGACATCAGCAGAAGGCAAGCTCCCAGCTGGGAACAGTACATAAACTAATGAAATATAAACGACTGGTACAAAAGACAATACAGGCCCTAGTTTTCACCACTGAATAAAAAGATTGATGGGAGTTTCCACCCTACCAACAGCATTTCCAGTAGATGTAGGCAGAGGGCTGTCCTTAGAGCCTGTAATTTGGTTTGCTTCCATCACCACTGGTACTTTTAAAAGAAAACAGCTGCTGTTTTTGTTTTACTTCATTTTTAAATTGTGGCAGAAAGAAAGTTAAAGGAGTGTTTCCTTGAAATATATTTTGACAGAGGCCAGCATGCCAGAATGAGACAGCCCAGTTTTTAGCTCCTTGGTCTTTAGGAAGATTTCCGAGGAGATCAGGAGATAATTGAAAAGGATCCCTGGGAAGTCATTAGCTTTTCCTTTTTTAGGTGGTGAGGGGGTAACAGAAAAGTTGACAAACTGTGGAATTAGCTAGGTTACAATATTGACTACTCAGAATCAGATGCTATGTGCACTATTCTAACCCTTAGTACTTTTTTTCTGATGAGGCATAAGAACCTGAATAACTTTAGGCATAACACTCTCATACCCACCAAACCAGTGGGATTCCTCAGGGTGTGGAATATCTTCGGGATTGGCTGCTGTTGTTTCCCTGCCCTGTCCTTCTGAGACCAAGGAGATTTCTTCAAACCTTCAGCGCTACTTTGTATGAAAAAGTGGCAAAATCTGGCACTAGATTTTAAAAAGATACACGAAGCATCTTGTTATATTCTATGTAAATAGTAATCATCCAGTTACCTCTCCAGAAGTATTTAATGTCATTTTTACCTTTTAGCCAACCTGTGTCTTTTAAATACTGACAGTGCCAGTACTTAGTCCAGCACCCAATGGTGAATAGTTCACCCCAGCATGGTTCTCTGCTGCTGTGAAGTAAGGCTCTTGTATATCAGTGCAAAGTGAGCATAAACACTAGTGCATTTATGAAATAATATTTGAAAGGTCACATTCTGCAGGTGCAAAGGGCTACAGGAAATGATGGGAAATCAATGCACAGCCTGAGAAAGCAAGTATTCAAGCTCGGTGCTATCAGCAGCAGTGACCTTTCCTTTTAATACAAAGAAGTGACAGAAGCTGGCACTCCACTTATCTTTCAGGGCAAAATGACATGGGTCCCTGTTTTAACAAGGATGGTTCAGATAAGGTGTTATGAAAATTTTTGAGGGTTTGTAAATCTGGAAAGGATTGCTTGGCAAGATCTTAGGTGTCCATCTTCGGGAAACTTCCAGAACAAGTTCAAGCAGGGGATGGGCTGGGGTTTTGCAAGGTCCCTCTCAGCCAGCATGTTTCAGTGATGCCATAAAATTTAAAACACAGCATTGAGTATCAGGTTCCACAGGGGCCCACGGAAATCCCGCAGGAAGGGTGGTGACTAATGCAGTTCTTAGCAAACAGAGAGGAGATGACCCACGGTCACCCCTGGAGCACCTCCCAGCTGCTGGTCTCTGAGGAAAGCCTGTGCTGCAGCAGTGTCATTCCCCACATCTCTGCACAAGCCTTTACTCGGTGACACCCGGGGCAGTGGCAGCACAGCCAGTGCACCAGGGCCACCAGCAGATGGGAGTCTCACCGGCAGGAGGCCAGGGAAAACTGCTTCTGCGGCTCCAGAATTAAACACCTGGGTGCAAAGTCAAAATCCCCTAGAAAGGCTCTTTTTCACTGTGGCTGGACACCCAGGCCTCGGGGAGGAGTACAACAGATTCCTCAGTTTCCAGCAGAAACTAGATGCTGTTTAATTTCTATTCAACATGGTCATCAGACCAAAGCCTGGGTTAATCTTACTCAGTGGCACCAAGGTCCTGTGAAAAAGCAAAGCATGTGGGGGAAACCTGCTGAGAAGACAGTAATGAGCACTACTAATGAGCAGGGAGGGAATCAAGCATGCACTGCATCAAAGGCACAGCATCACTCTGCAGGCAAACAGCACTTCCTCTTCACCTACAAGTCAGCTGCACTTCAGACCTTGCCAGTAACAAATAATTTCCCTCTGCAGCAGGTTTTTAGTACCTTTTGACCATTATTTTTGGTTACCAGTATTAACAGTCATAAATAGTTCCAGCCATGGTCTGAACCCCACGGTGGAAGGCACTGTGCAGACAGGGAGCAGGGTGGCTCTTCCACGAGGAGTTCACAGCCTGTCAGGGAAGGAGCCATTGCCATTCTACACCAAGTACTCATTTCTCAGTCCTTCCAATTAACCTGGCAAAGCAACAGATTAAGACACCGGGGATCAGTGCTTGCCACACTCATTTCATGTGTGCGGCTGAGCAGTTGTATTTTCATGTGTGCTTTGAGCATCTGCTGTTCTCCAGAGGCCAGTGGTGCCTGGGGAGGGAGAGAAGGGCTTCTTCAAAGCAGACTGAATCTGATGATTCCATTAGAAATAGGCTTGGGTTCATAATCTGAGACTCTGACAGCTTCATCTTATTCCCTTCTACATGTCTGGGGTTACCTTTCTTCTCAAGCAAGTACTGGTCACTGCTGTCTGTCTTAACGGGCTGGGTGGCTCTTTTCTGAATGGTGGGGCTGCAGGGGAAGGGGGATGGTCCGAGAGAGCAGCATGTGTGACCAGGGAGGTCTGTCACACATGCAGGAATAGCCAACAGCAAAGGCCTGGCCTCCCAGCAGCTGGTGCCATTGCCAGCTCTTACCATATTGTACCTCTTCCCCCTGGAAAATGTGTTTGTCCTTCTAAAAGGGGTTTTGTCCTTTCAAAGGGGGATTGTCCTTTGAAAAACTGAGCATTTGCAGCTGAGTCCACATAGGAATCCCATGAAATCCTTAGGATGTGCTTTCGCTTTTAGTCCCATGGATCTGAAAAGCACGTTCACTTCGGGCTGCTGAAGACCAGCCTTGCATATGTGATGTGCTCACAGATGGCCCTGGCCCTGCCCCCGGGGATGAAACACAGACAGCAGGCAGCAGGACTCAACAGGTCAGTGCCTGAGTTTCTACTGGGATGTGTTACTGTATTTTCCTTAAAAGGAATTTCCAACTATGGGTGAAGTTTGGTTATTTCTATTGTTTTTATTCCTCCTGCTGAACCCAGCGAAGCTGGGCTAAAAGGATGATTATTTTCCCTAGCTCCTCTGGGAGCCTTGGGCTAGATTTTCTGGTGCTTCAGTATTGGGAGATGCAAATAGTGAAAAATTCACCAACAGTCTTGAGTATACCTTCTAGCTCCTGAAAAGCTACTCCAAGGGGGCTCCCACTGCACAGGCTGGATATGCCTTCAGTCTTTGAACTCTCTCTGGCCCCAAGGACAGCAGTACCAGACATACCTTTTGCTGCCACTGAGGGCTATCAGCCCATACATGTGAGGCAGACCCCAAGTCTTTCCACACTCATCAAGGGGCCAAAATTACTTCCCCGGTTGCAACAGAGAGCAGGCTGCATCTGCAGAGCCGTTGCAGCCAGCAGCGTTCCCCTGGCACTGTCTCTTGCTCCCCAGTGGTTGGGGTCACAGTCCCTCCCTGCACGTATCAAACAGGCACAGGGCTCTGAGACAAGGTTCTTCCCAGCTGGTTACTGCAGGCACTGCTGTGCCCTTGCAACGAGGGGTACGAGGGTCTCAGTTGTGGTCTCATTTCTATTGCCCCTCTCTAGACCATTCAAGAGGGACTTCAAAGAGCTGTGTAATTCCATGGTCATAGCCCAACACAGCCTGAAAGATGCTGCGTGTGTTCTTATTTCATCCCAGCTTTCTTCACTACAACGAGATTCTCCTCCCGGTTCCCTCTGCCCTAAATGAGGGCAGAATGAAGCCCAGCATGTGCATGTACCCAGGCTTTCTTTGTCATTCCCAGTGACTCATCCTTGAACTCTCCACTTTTTCTTAAAACTAAGTGTGTTGGGGCTGAAGAGAAGCAGTCAGTGTTGTCAGTAGAATCCAGCTCTCTGCCTGGCTAATTTGGCAGGTGGCCTTTGAGTAGATCTCGAGTGTTTTACAGAGCTTGGTGAAAAGTATTGCTGCTATTTCAAAACTGGGGCAACAGAAGCTCTGGGCTGGTTCTGCCTGTAATTATGGAGCCTGGGGGGGGATAGAGAATGCAGTAAGAGAACCTTGTGCTCTCACTTTCCAAAAACATGCCGAGAGTAATAGAAAATTATGTCCTCCTTCGACAGAAATTTATTGCTTGAGGTGGAATTGGTCAGAAGCATTATTGCTTTCAGTAAAAGACTGCAGGGCCGGGGGTAGCCAAAAGAATATTAAAAAAGGAAGAAGATCTGTATTTTAAGGCCACGTGTATTTTAAGGCCACGAAACTTTGTGACGTTTCCGAAGTATTGACCGTGCAGAGGAAAGTCATCAGTAAACTCCCAATCCTGTCACCACATCAGCGACTCTCTTTTCCCCTCGGGGAGTCCTAAAGCCGCTACGGGAGCTGGGCAGCGAAGTGAGCACTCCCGAGCGCTGGCAGGGCGCGGACACGGCACCGGGCGAGGAAACCCCCCCGGCCCCGAGCCCCGGCCCCCGCCCCC
>WEKY01032050.1:773553-785651 GCA_013390045.1 Picathartes gymnocephalus | reverse complement strand
GGCGGAGCCGGGCGCCGCGGCTGGCGCTGGCCGCCGGCCTCGGCTCGCTCCTGCTCGTCCTCTTCTACTTCCAGAGCAGCTTCAGCCCAGGTGGGTCCGCGGGCGCCGCGCTCCCGGAGGATCCCCCGGCGGTCGCGGGCGAGCGGAGCGGGGAGCGGGCCACGGCGGGCAGCCCCTTCCTTGCTCCCGGAGCCCCTCGGGTGTCGGCCGGTCCCCGGCGAGCTGAAGTTGGGTCCGCCGGTGAACTCGCCGCACATCCCTGAGCTGCGCCCATTGAAGTTCGCCGCTGCGCTCGCCCGCGGTGGGAGCGGCGGTACCGTCCCGTCGCCGCTGTTCCGCAGTGAGACCCGTGCCTCCTTTCAAAGCCACCTTCTCTCGGGTCGCTGTCCCGCTCGGTGTCCCTGTGGGGCATGAAACTGTGGTCAGCTTTGTGCGATCATGCAATTGTGCACAGCTTCGTGCAGCCCTCCCGAGGCTGTGCCGGGGTCGGGACGGGAAAGGGGAGCTGCTCTGTCCCGCGAGTGCCCATTTACACCCGCGGTCACTGAAATTCCTAGGAGTCTGTTTGAATGGCTTAAGGGACTTCTCTAGTATGAGCTCTTAGAAATTTCTTTCAAGTTGGGAAACAATTCTGAACTAAAATCTGAACAGTTTTGTACTGGGAGGGGGTGGGGTGGGGTGGGGTGGTAATTTATTTCCCTGCCGTTTTCTGCTCCTTTGGGGAAATTAGTTCCTCTTTCCTAAGAGACGTTATTGGGTAATTCCTGCCGTTTTAACAATGTACTAATGTTTTCTGAGTACAGCAGCAATTCATCAATGGGGCCTTTAGAGTTGTATCTTAAAATTCAGAAGACTGACTTGACTGAAACGTTAATGGAATTTTATCAGTGTGGACTAAATGAAATGTGATTTTCCTTTTATAGGGGCTGCTCCATCACTTTAATGTGGCTTTTTTTTTTTTTTTTCCTAAAAATAAAGAAGGCATAACTTGTTGGCTGAGTAAGATTGAAAAGGAGTTGGGTTTCAGCGAGCATTTGTTATTTCTAGACGAGCATGTGAAGCTTGTCAGATGAATTCAGAAATCCCGGAAGACCATAATCAGTATTGTATTCCTTAGTAACTTTTTATTTTCTTAAAGAAATGATTTATGCATTTTATTTTAGTATTGCGACTGCTCAGTAAAAAGTGTAGCACTGAATCAGCTTTAATCTCCTGGAGTGCTATTGAAGAGACAATTGTGTTCACACTGGATACGCTTTCTAGCATCTGACTGGAAAACATGCCTCTTTTCAGGGCTCTGGTTTTCAAAAAAGAGATTCTGCTGGTCTGAGTCAGCAGAACTTTCTGTGCTTAATTGACTTTAATTCCTTACCTGATCTCAACCTAGTTTCACAGAGAGTTCCCGTGAGGTCAGAGCAAACCAGGTGATGGTAATGGTGGTGGTGTCTCACGAGGCGCTGGAGGGAATTTGGGTCTGGAATGCTACTTTGAGAAGTGCTGGCCAGCTGAGGCTTTGGGAAATGCAACGCCCTGCAAATCTGTTCTTTCACGTGAGGCAAATATGATTTTTGAAAGTTCCCATAGATGGTGATAGATCTGAGGTAGGGATCTCTAACTACTGGAACCAAGCAGTATTTGTCACTCAGTGGGAACCCCTTTGTGAGGGTGTGGATGGCCTCTGCAGATTTGCCCGTTGAAGTTCAAAGAAGAGGTGCGTTAAAGCAATGTTCACGTTCTGTAACATCAGCTTATTTTCTAGCCACAATTGTCTCCCTGGGTCCAGCTTTTATTTTTGTGCCATTTCTTTCCCTTATTATTTTTCAGTTTACAGTTTTTACTTTCTTCATCAGATAAGTGAGAAAGTCACACTAGCAGAGGAAATGTCATTACCACATACAGAAAAGAAGCAAGCTAAAGATTGCTCCATTTTTTATCCCAAAGGAAAACAAACTGAGGCCAATTACTTGCATTTTAGAAGTTACAAGTTACAATAATAGGTAAACAATTTGCAAACAAAAATGTCATCTTTAAAGTGATATCTGCCTGGGGGTTATTTGGAGTTTTAGTTGTCTGGTGTCATTTGGTTTTTATATAATAATGAAGAAAAATGCTAGGAAAAAAAAGCAGCAATGCTCTGAGTTTCCCCCAGGAGCAGTCAGATCCTTTCTCCATCGTTAGCAGGATTGAGCAGGTTGCCTTCCCTGGGCCACCCACAGTCCATTACATGGAACACGCTGAATAAATCCTTGCTAATGGCACATAGAGACCAAACCTTCCTGTGACCAGGACAAGGAATAGAACATGGGAAGAAAGATGATATAACCAGAAACCTCTAAGCCTGAGAGTGCTAAGGGCTCACTCAGCTCAGGGAGCAGGAATCAGCTGCTCTGTTTGCATTGCCCACTTACAACGCCATCCGGACAGTTGTGCGCCCGAGTGGTTTGCGCTGAGCTCCGTGGCTGTGCTGGAATAAGGCTTTCTTGTTCTGCCTCAGGAACACCCACACACCAGCCTGCGCTGAAATAACTCTGCTCCTAAATGCCACTGAGTTGGTTATTTTGGTGGTGGGCTGACTTTGTTTGTACTGAAGTCCGTGGCAGAATTCCTCGTTGTACCTCCTGGAGGCAGGAATGGGCTCGGTGTGTTTGCCAGAGGGGTGGGACAGGTCTTGGTGCTTCACAGGGAGGTGGGCTTGAGTGCTTGGCTGTGCCCTGACTTCGTGGCCCTGGTTGTTTTTTGTTGCCTTTCCTTCCTGCTGGCTGTGCCAGTGAGCAGACATGAGGGCTGTAATCCCATCTCCCCCAGCCCTGCGTGCAGCTGTGCCATGGACTGTCCCCTGCTCACTTCAAGTTGGTGGTGACCTGTCTGCCCTGTTGGCCATCAGCTGTCCCGCTCCAGGCACACAGATACATGGCCAAGGGCAGGATGTCTGCGTTGCAGGAAGGTGTTGAAGTGGTGCTGAGCAGACTGGCCACTGGATCTTCCACACCATGCCACAGTGAGTAGTTCCAGGGTTTACCTGGACCAGTCACCTTTGAACACCTCCTCCACCTGGGCTGGTGGCATGGGCAGGTTCACTCAGCTCCCAGGCAAACCTCATGCCATCTCAGCTGGGCTCAGGGGGTGGTGAGGGCCACCAGGAGTCCTTGGCTGTACTGGTGTCACCCCACAGCCATCCAGGAGATCCTGTCTGGCCTCGGCATGATTGTTATCCAAGTTCTGAGTTGATGTTCCTGTGCTGTTCCCGGCAGGGGTCGCGCACCATTAGCTGTGCTGACTGGTGCACGCTCTACGTTTTCTGCACAGAGGTAAGAATATGCAGCAGGGCTCCCAGGCTGGTATTCCATCTCACTCTGCTGGCAGCACATCTAGGCTGGCACAGCAGGAGGTACTGGAGGCTGCCATTCCTTGTCTACATCAGAACTTTGGTCCCTGCTGTTCTCAGGGGGGCCACACTGATTTTAGCAACAGTGGGGGGGATGGTATGACTCTGGCAGTACATATGTGGGATAGAGGGAAGGGGGAACATGTGAAGGAGGTAGAGGGAGGTGAGTGGCAGGTCCTAAGGCCCTGTGCTTCTCTGGTCTGAGGTTTCTGCATGCCAGTGCTGTGGGACCACCTCAGTGGTATGTCTTTGGGTCAACGGTGAGTAGGCAAATTGTATTGACACCTGAAGTGCTGGCATATTTTCTGCAATAAGAAAGAAGGAGAAGCTCTCACTCTCAAAATGCTCCTTTATTTCTGCTCTGGTTCTGTCCATTTGCAGCATCCAGCTGTTGTTTCTTAGGTCTTTTTAGCGGCACTTGCTCAATGTTGGCTTCTTCACTCCCCCTGTTGTTACACAACCTGCTCTCAGCACGGGTTGGATCTCACGGGGCTTTGCAGGTGAAACGTACTCAGCCTTTGGTCTGAGTCTTTCACGAGAGATACCAGAAGTGCCAGGGTTGTGATACCATTCCAGAAAGCTTTCCAAGTGAGAAAGCAGCAAGAGCCCTCTCTCCATCCTTATCTGCTCCTGTATCAACCAGATGAAGCTTCTCTGTGCTCTGATAGAGCAAAGCCTCCTCCAGCCTCTTTGCCAGCCTGAGACAGAAGGGTTGGGGTGTTGCAGGAGGATGAGCAGCAATGCCAGAACACACATCAACACATGTAGCAGATACCAGGAGTAGGAAACTGCCCCACCATTTTTGTGTTTCTTAGCTCTCTGATACGCCAAGGTGGATATGGAAGACACCTCTGCCACCACTCTCTGCCAATTCTCAGGTGGTTTCAGTTGCCCAGTCCAACTCCCCTCAGGACCAGCAGATCTTGGAGAAATTCTTACATCTCATTGTTCCAAATCTATTGATCTCAGTCAGCTCCATCTCTGTGCCTAAAGATTGGTCCCTTCAGGGGGATACAAATTATTGCAGAGATTATAGAGTTGATAAGCAATTTGACCCACAGAGCTCCAGTCCCTGAACCTATGACTGCACCTAGACCTGGTGCGAATTAAGATAAATACACTCTTAAATATCAGTAGACCTTTGAAAACCAGGGAATTTTTTCAGAACAGGACAGAGCCTATTTTAGGCCTCCCCATTGTTTAAAGGTATTTGGAGGCTGAAGTTCAGCCGCTGCCTTGGGACGTGCGTGCGGTTCGGCCAGCAAATGCTCTGAGCCTGGGTCCTGCCTGCAGCTGGCTGACACATGAACTCAGCCTTCCAGATAAGGAGGGTGATGCTGCTTTTACCCTGGCTAAGGCTGCAAGCACAGACAGGGATGACAAATCTAAGCCACCCCCAGATGGTGTTGATTGTTCTTTTCTTTTCTTTGTTTTGGTCATGGGGGAGTTTTGTCCAGCTTGTTTTCCCAATCATAGTGTTGTGATGCCCAGGATACAGCCCCTTCCTTTTGAGGAGCCAGTACTCGAAGTACAGCAACATTTGTCAGCCAAGATGTTGGCAAACATAGGCTGGAATACCTCAGATCCACCACGTTTGGAAAAGACATGAAATGCTCCATCCGTGACCTGTCAGGGTAGAAAAATCCACTCAGTCCAGTGCTGAGAGCAGGACATTAATGAAGCCCATCTGCTCCCGAGGGCCAGGCTTTTCATCAGGAATGCTTTCTCTAGTCCTTCTTGGCTTTATACAGTTTCCTGAGAATCTCTGATACATGCAAGTGGTTTTGGAGGGCAAAGGAGTGGGGTTAGCACACCCGGAGTTAACTCTGTCCCTGCAGGAGAAATTCGTGCCCCGGTGGCTCTGCCGGCTGGATCCAACCTCTCCTGGCCCTGCATCCCTCTGGCATCTCAGCCTGGCTGTTTCTCTCTGGCAGCACGATGCACCTGCATTTTGTCCCCACTCACAAAACTCCAATATCCTTCAATAAGAACTCCACAAAAACATCACTAGTAGGACTTTTGCCTGTGTTGGTGCAGGTCGGTGAGGTCCAAGGCTGGGAGATGAGTGCTCGTGCAGTGGCCAGGGCTCTCCTGGGGGTGTTGGGATTTATGTGTTGAGCTTTCTTTCTTGGTCCTTGCTTCCCGCAAGCATCTGAATGGAGAACATGACAAACCCTCCATCTTAATTCCAGTGCAAACACAGCTGTCTTTCCCAGGACTCTGTATCAGAAGCCAAGAAACTACAAAGGCATTAGGTACTTAACTTCCAGTACTCGCCCTTGGAGCTGAGTACCCAAAGAAGAGCTTAACTCCCCAAATACTTCTGAGGGGCCAAGGGGGGATATTTCACTTTGAGCCTTTGACGCACAGCTGGGCAAAATCCAAAAACTTTACTTGTTCAAAGGCAGTTAAGGACTACTCGCAGTCTGAGAAGGGGGGAAACATCTCACTGAGTAGCTCTGGTGGCCTGAAAGGCCTGGGTTAACACCATTGTGCCTTGGTCCTGCCTGCATGGCACAGCTTGCACTGAGAGTGAAAATAGGGACAAATGCACCTACCCTAGGATCTGGAGGTACTTCTTGCCCCCAGTAAAATTCGTCATGGATGGAGGGGAGTGACTGATGTCAGTGGGGAGTTGAACCCCACATTCCCAGGCTCTGCTGCCCAGTTCAGACCATACATGCAACTGTACCTGCAGAGCTTGCAGTGCTGTAAACTGGGACATCGCTGTGTCCTGTCTGGATCTGCAGCTATGGGACAGGTCTGTATTCAACCACAAGCTCTCTGCAATTTTCCCCTTGATTTACATAGATCTTTTAATTTTTCCTTTAATTTTTCCCTTCTTCAAATGGCAGTCCTCCCTGGGCAGTAAAATCCTCCCAGCAAGGCTGGATGGTGGGAGATGTTGCTAAATGCCTGCTATATATGCTGCTGCTGTATGAGGTTGTCCCCCATCCCTGATGCTCATTTTCAGATGTGGGATCCTTGCTTCATGGCTGGCTGTTGTGGTTTCTTCTGGCTATGCCAGTTTTTGCTGTTGCAGGTTTGTACCCCATGTCATTCTAGTAAATTACCCATGAAGGTCAGTTGTAGAGCTCTGATAAATAGAGTTCAACCCCCGCCAAGTGTCTCTTCTTGCTCTGTTCTCCATTTCCCAATTGCCTGTGGCTTCCACTGGGAAGCCAAAATTTCAGTCTGAGTTAAAGGCCTACATGGGCAAAGGTGGGAAGAAAGAGTTTCTCTGTATCCCCAGGAGCTGGGTGACCACTGCTTGGATAAACTCTTCCTGTATGTCCTTCACAGGAGATCACCCAGTGTAGGAGACAGCACTGGGCCATGGGGTTTGTTTGGTTTCTCTTTTAGTTTAATGAGCTGGGGAGCAGAGATGATGCTTCATTCATTGTGTTGGAAGGAGAGCATGATGCTCTGAGGGACACCCCGTGTGTCCCTCATGGGGACAGGGAAGGGGAGCCAGAGGGCCCAGTGTGAGATATGGCTCTGTGTGACTTGGATCCTGTACACAAATGATACCAACACTGCCACTGCGAGGCCCATGCTGTCAGGAGCTGTGGTGTGCTGGCTGCCCAGCAAACAGGGGCTGCAGCAGCACCAGCCAGGCACTGGGACCTCTGCAGTCTCTGCAGGAGGCAGCACAGGTGGTTCCAGCAGCCACCAGTGCCAGTTCCCCTCTGCATGGAGCTGAGCAAGCCCAGGACAGCCAGTAGCCAGAGGAACCTGCAGTGGCCAACATCCTGAGCTGTCACCCCAGCACTTCACAGCCCACAAGTCTCTGCTCCCCTCTTGCTGGGCTGAATCTCGTCAGAGCTCAGTAGTGCCCTGAGTGTGTTTTCAGGCTGAGCCCCTCAGACAGGACAGTGATTGCAAAAAGCAAACACACACACACTGCCCTGTGCACACAGCTCCCCTGCTGCTGGCAAATTGGTCTCTGCATCAGCCCCACACACTGCTGTGACTCGCCCTGGGCAGCTGCCTAAAATATGGATTTTCAGTCTGAAAAGCTGATGAAAGGCTGTATGAAGGGACCACGGCCACAGCCATGCCATCAGAGCTCCATCTTGGATCTGGTGCTGTCCTGACCTGCCAGCTTGTGGATGTGGGGACACCTTTATGCTGGCTTCTGGTGGACAGGGAGAGGGCAAGTGGGAGGGAGGCTGAGCTCTCTTCCAGCATTTCTTTTGAATAGTATTGAGCAAGTTTCATTTTTCCCCAGACCCTTTGCAGCACCCCTTACTGGGATGTCTGGGGTCTGTAGGCTTTTTGAAGGTCCCTGCCTTGTCACCTTTTCCACCTCCCACCTTTTGAAGTCTCAGAGGCCTACCTCAATTTTTTTTCTAGACTTGGTGATCCTTGCCTCAGAGATCCTTGTACAAGTCCACTCCCTTTAGCTTGCTGGCGTGGTACTGAACATGTTTAGCTTCAGGGCATGGGGGTGCCCAGCCTTGAACCAGCCAGTGGGGAATTCCTGTTGGAGGAACAGGCTGGCTGCTCTGACTGCTCCTGTTTTCCCCATAGTGCCCCTAAGCTCTTAATACCTGGATGAGCCTTGACTAAATAAATAGTTGTAAATTTATGGGCAGGCAGACTGATGGAAATTTGGCTGGGAAGGGCTTGCAGTTGGTCTTTCCTGGGAGAAGGAAGTAGGGTTTCTCCTCACTGGTTAGGACTGCAGCAGCTCTGCCACCCTTGGTTTCAGCAGCTACATCCTCAGCTGAGGTGGCTCGTCACTGTCTGCCAGTGCAGGAAAGCCTGGCCACATAACCCACATCCTCTGGCAGCTCTGTGCTGAGAGAAGAATTGCTGTTCAGTGTTGAAAATGATTGAGAACCTGGTTTTGAGGGTGTGAGTGTGTGTGGATTCAGTGTCTGCTGATTCTTCTGTCCCAGTTGAATATGCTGTCCCATGGCACCTCAGGTCCTTCCCTGTGCAGTGACGAGAGCTTCCTGACCTGCAGCGGGGCTCTCCAAGCACCAGCCATCCCCAGCCCTGTGGGCAGCCCCAGCCTGGCTCTTTGGAGTCCTGGCTGCCTCCCTGTCTGTTGGCATGTCCTACCTTCCCTCCACCTCCCCAGTGATCCCTGATACCTTGGAGCAATGGATGGCAAAGGCGTTCAGTGCTCCCAGCAGCGCTGCACCCCTGGGGTGCACTGAAGCCTGGGGTGGTGTCGCACTGTGAAGCTGTTTTGGCAGCTGTGAGATGCTGCAAACCGCAGTGCTCTGGGTCTGTGTGTGGTGTTGTGCTCGGGTGAGTCTGTCACATGGCCGTGTACACAAACTGTGCTCAGCACAGGTGTGAGACCTGCTGTGCTGAAGGAGCACCTGATTCTGGTGAGACCCAGCTTTTTCACAACTGGACTTCATTTTCACAGACTCCCTCGGAGCAGTATCCAACTGGATTTGAAGCTGTTTTCTCCCCAGAGTGTGTCTCTGAGGGGGTTGCTGTCTCTGAGGGGGTTGCTGCCTCTGCAGTGGCTCGAGTGACAGATGAGGAAGCCTCCAGCCTGGGCATGGCAGGTGGGCAGGTGCTGGTGTCTCTACCCATGACGCTTGTGCAAGGAGGTGTGCCGTTAAATGTTCTGGATCTTCACGGCAGTGCACAGGGCCCATAGGCCCCTTCCCATCAGCTTGTCACCTGTGATATGGAGCGATGCTGAGGCTGAGTCCTGGCCTCCAGTCACAACGTGCTCACAGCTTTTCCTTCTCCATGTCAATGCCAGTTGATTTATAGCTCTCCATCTCCTGGCTGCTTTCCCAGCTCTTCCAGGGAGGGAACAGCAGCATGTTTGAGCCATCCCTTGCAGTGCTTTCTCTCCCTATGAGTTTGCAGCCTCACTGCTAACGTGGAACCCAACCCAAGCCTGCTCTCTGGCCAGATGTTGCTTCACTGACCTCGCAGGAAGATGGGTAATATCGACATGAGGTTCAAAGGTGATGTTTGTTTGGAGCTGCTGAATGTGGGTGTCTCTGGGGCTGCCTTGCATGTTCTAGAGGGCTTTCTTCAAAGCAGGGACCTGAGAAATCAGCACAAACTAGTTGGAGGTCAGAAGCTCCTCAGCAGTTCCCCACCCCCATTTGTACTGTGCAAGAGTGTGGCTCTGCACAGGCAGATTTCCCCATGGCAGGAGAAGGCAGCAAGTTCAGTCCTGCACATATCTACAGAGCCAGGCCCTTCCTTTTGGCAAGGGTGCAGGGTAGCATATTCACAGCTGGGTTTCTTCCAAGTTTACTCCTGGCAGTATCAGGGAGATTGATTTCCCTTTAGCTTAATAGGATCAGCAGACACAGGCACTGTGAGACCCAAACAAGGCTGAATTGATGCTGATGGAGTTTTGCATCAGTAGCTCACAGCTGCTGCTTGGTGGTGTAGACACAAACCTCCCAGCTCCCTTCTTCCTCAGGTCCCCATCAGAGCTTGCTCACTCCCTGTGAAAAGGAAGAAGTCCCCAGAGCCAGCAGCCACTCTCAGGGTTAAATCCAACAGCCACTCAGACAAGCAGCTATCAGTAATGCTGGATCTGTTGTGCCTCAGAGCTGCAATGGCACTGGAGGTGTTTGTGTCCTCTGCTGAACGTGCTGGCTGGGTGGCCTCAGGCAGTGGTCATTACTAAATGCAGCAGGCAGTGGTCATTACTAAATGCAGCAGGAGTAGGCACAAGGGGCCATGTGGTGAGCCTGCATGTGCTGGGGCTGGTTCACAGAGATAGTTCTCTCTTGGCTCCAGCAGGCTGTAATTCACTCCTCTCCTCCTCTGCAAGCTCATGCATCTCTTCAACTCTTTGTAAAGCCTCTTGTTGTGTCTCTTGTGACAGGTCACCAGCTACTGCCCTGTGTCATTTAGAAAGGCAGGACACAGCCCCTGAGCTGTCTCTGCTGGGAGCAGAGGGATGAGAGCCGTGAAGCAAAGCCAGGGAGGGGATGGCTGCGTGCAGGGTGCTGCACTGGGAAGAGTTTGCTGAGTGTGCATTTTTTCTCAGATCAGCTTGTTGACTCTTTCATCAATCCCAGATGCACAGAGCTGAGAAGATGGCTTGAAACATATTCAGCTGGCAAGCCGAGCCATCTGACATTAGAGAGGCTCCTCTTTGTTGTACCTGTGCAGGTGGCCGGTGTGCAGAGGGCACAAACAGCATCTGCCCAAAGCAGAGCTGCGTGCGGGCAGGTTCTGAGCAAGCCCAGCCTGGTCCCCTGCACGCTGGCCTGCCGTGGCCTCAGCAGCTGAGCAGGAGGCAGCAGCCTGCTGCAGATGGTCTCTTGGCTTGGCAGCTCTGTGGTGCTGTGTGAGCAGCTGTGGGCTGCCTGAGGCTGCCTGGAGCTGGGGGCCTGCAGAGGTATGGACACAGCACCAGCGGGATTCTAGGGAGTGCTGGATCTCTGGTGCAGCCTTGCCCAGGGAAAATCGGCCCCTGTCCATCCCCTCAAGGATCCCTGCCTTGGCCCTGCCAGTGCAAGCCCTTCTTCTGCAGTTCCTTCGGGCAGCGGGCTGCAAAGGAGGAGTTTATTGACAAGGAATGGAAATGCTGGCAGTTCAGGCTTGTATTATAAATGCAGGCAGCCAACTGGGGCCAGGAGAACGACAGGCATAATGGGGAAGAGAAATTGCTCTTGGAAAGCTTCTAGCTTGGCTTATAGGAGGAATTAACCATTTGGAAACAGAAGATTGCAGAAGATGCACACAAATACTTTATTTGCTCACAGAGGCTATGTTCCTGCTGGATATTGTTAATTTTCTGTTTCCTATAAAGATCTGAATTGCAGTCCTTGTGACAGCAGAGACCTAGGGACATTGCCCCAGCAAAGTACATCCCTCCAGCTAATATGCCTGTGATCTTTCTATTAAACCTTCCTGGCATCTGCCTCAGGCTGGTACCAGGTGACCAGAGCCTCCTGCTGCTGAGGAGACATGAAGGTTTAGGAAGAACCACTGAATGGGGCAGAGTGTCCAGACCAGCTGCCATTGGCTCTGTTCCTAATGTGATCCCCACAGACGATGCTGGGGCATTTGGCAAGCTCCTTGAAGCAGCTGGATTCCTTCTTTCCCTTTCTGCATGATTTATTGTGAGCTAATCCTGTAACTGTCACTATTTTCCATCATTTGATTAGCATTCCCCTGGCTGATCCTTGACTCGACTAAGTGGGAGTAAGAAGGCCTTCCTTTCCAAACCGAGCCTGAGCCATCCCCAGCAGGGAGGAGAGAGCCACACAGCCAAGGCCCTGCTGTGCCAGCCCCCGTGCCTGGCTATGGCTGGTGGCACTGTGATGGTCCAAGAGGTGTCATTGGTGAGAAATGAAGACAAATTATCTTTAGAAACATAAAGGCAAGGTAAGCTGTGCAAGAAAGCAAGAGCCAAAAGAGGAGAGAGCTTGATAGAAAACAAGGAGATTCTTTATGTAATTTTAATATCTTCCTAATGGCAATGGCAATAACTTCTTCGTAAGTAAACCTTCCAGGATCTTGAACATCAAGAGTAATGCACAAGTGGTTTTAAAGCATGTCCAGAAGCCAGGTCTCTGAATCACAGTCACTTCTGGAACCAGTGGCAGCCAATCCCTGCACTGGCTTGGGTACAGCCAGCACTCCATAAACAGTAGGCATCTGGCTGAAGCCCAGACAGACCAGGGATTTCAGATTTCAGAGGTCTCTTCCAGGCTGTTAAAAGATGAGCAGCCTCCTGTTAGGGGAAAAAAAAAAAAAAAAA